>OY282449.1:14505012-15105012 GCA_958295655.1 Palloptera scutellata | reverse complement strand
CAAATTCATTCATGCACTTGAATACTAAAGTATCTAATTTCTTTAAAAAAAAAAACAATTAACAAATTCTAAAGGCTATTAAAAAATAAACAACAAATTACTCCAAAAAGAACGTCATTTGCGGTTGAGGTATGTTGTTGCATGTACATACCACATATGTGTTCCTATTATGTATGCACATATATACGCCTATTTATTTAAATATACCCTATATGCCTCAGATGCAGACGGTTGGAGTTTAAATCATTCACATGCGAGTTTTTGTTGACTTGTCGACATCTCTAGATCCATATATGTATGTCCATAATATGCTATTCAATTTTATATTCTATTAACTGCTACCAGGAACATACATACATATATGTATCTTATTTTTTGCATTACCAGAGAATCATTTATTTTTGAAATTTGCACCTTACTTACTACCTTACTTTTACGGATTAGTTTAAAATGCGAAGACCTTAAGAAAATGACCATAACATTTTGATATCAGTACGTATTCGTGAACTTTTTTGGAAGCGATTTATTTTTACTTTATTCTGAGTATGTATGTAGGTTCAAGCCAGTATTTCTGATCTATCTGAGATGCCGGTACATGGGATATAGATAATATTGAAAATAAATTAATAAATATTTTAAGAGTAATATTTACGAGCTTAAAATACGTTGAATTATACTCGGAATTCATCATTGTGATCACAGTTATATCACAGCCTATGTAAGCTCATTGTCTTTGCGACATGAGCTTATAACTAACATTTAGTGTAAGGTATAAACAAGTCGTTATAAACCAAATCAAGAAAACTTACATACATATGTACTAAGTATGTACCTACATACTACTTGTATCTCTTCCATTTTTGTTGTGTTACAATTGACGTCTGCAACTGTCAATTGACTGTATTAAATAACGCATTTACATTGGCGCATTTTCATCATTATCACCAATAGTCACAGCAACAGCAACAACAACTACGCCAACACCAACATCTGTCAGCGATGTTGTAGTTGTAAATTCGAATTCATGTAAACCGCATGTTAGCAATAATAATATACAAAAAAAAAAACAACAACAAAAAGAATTGCTTTAACAATTTAGTTAGTTTTTTTTTATGTTTTTTACAAAAAAATTACCTTATTTGTTTTTCCATCTTGTTGTTTTCTTTCGTTGTCTTCAGGTTATTTGTTTTACTGATGGATTTACTTTTGTACTTATGTGTAGTACATACCTATACAAATATAGGTTGGTTGTCGGTTGTTGCCTCCACCTATTCTACTACGTTGTCTTCATTTGATACATTCGCTTATGTATGTGCATGTACACATATACCAACATTCATACATGTGCATGTAGGTACTTACTTATATATGTATGTATCTATGTATATTGTAGTAGGATGATAATTTTCCTTTGACTCTACATTTTTGTAATGGAGGTGGTAACGCAAGTCATCGTAAACTTGGATTTAGGCTCCATGCCTCTGGTTGTTTGTCTGCAATAAGATCTTAAACCGTTTTACATTTCAGCAAATGCAACCAACAACTTTCTTTCCGCTAACAAAACACACACACACTCACAAATAATAGTTTACCATAAATTCTTTTCACTTCACAAATTAAGAAATGTTTCTGTTGGTTTTTCTTTTCGTTATTCCATAAACATTGTTGCAATTGTATTGGTCGAGAGAATTAGTCTCCAGGGTCCAGACAGCAACTGTAAGATTTTGGTGCCAGTAGTAGTTGCCCTCTATTACAAGCTGCTGAATGCTGTTGCTGCTGTTCATATAAAACACACACAAGAGAGAGAGGAAAAAAGGATGTTCCCGAATTTCATGCCTTGTCAGAATGTTTAATTGCAAACAAGATGATGACGAAGTGGATGCTGATTATGATGACGACTTTGAAGTTACTATACTATACATGTAGTTGTTAAGTTGTAAATTAGTTGGGCTTAATAACAGTGAAAGTGCTGCGGGTAAAAGGAAGTGAAAATTTGTGATGACGGGAAAGAGATAATGTCGAGTTAGGGGATGTATTCATTAAAAATCAAGAATATTACCTACAGAGAAGATTAAAGCGATTTAGGCAACGTGTATGTTTCAAATTCTTTAGTCAAGTATTGGGTGCTCAACAAAAGAATTTAGAGTGAGATAATCGTTTTTAATATGAGTGAAGTGAATGAGTTTTATCCAGATTTCTATTACTCGTTACAGTTTTTTTCCAGCACCGTCGGATCGAGACTACTTATATTTAAAAATGTTTTATTAATATGTAGTAAAAAAATTATGGTTGAAAAATATCTGGTATATCTTGATAATGGAATTGTATTACAGCCACGCCCATTTCCAATCCAATAAAAAGGCGTTTTTAATTTTTATCTCTTTTCTCTGATCAGATTAATATTCTATATGCTATATTATAGCATAAGCATTGATCTGTGCATGCTCTGACAACCAGTGTTGCCAAATATTGGATTTCCTAAAAAACGTTTTTTTTTAAATCCACCAGATTTTATATCAGTTACCAAAAATTTTATACCAGCTTTATATAAACATTTTGAATTAAAATATTGAATTTATAAAACGAAATCCTTAAGATTTAATAAAAAGTAGATTATTTGAAAATTAATAAATTGGGAACTTTCACAAAATAAACTTTAGTTTCAGCCAAATTAAATTCTTGATTTCAGAAATAAGCACTAAGCAAACTAGAAAATGGACGTGCATCATAAAAGTAAAATAATACTGAGCTATGTGTTGTCAAGTCGAAAAAAAGCAGTGTCACCAAATGAAACATTTTTCGCGTTTTAATTTTCAGAATCTACCAGATTTGGTGGAAATAACACTAATCTGGCAACACAGCTGACAACTCTGATGCGCGTTGTCAAACAGCTAAAATAGTGTAAATACTTTTTATTTATTATTTAAAATATATCTTTATCCGCCATTTTAAAATCTAGGTTTTTGTCAAAATATTATTTTCCAATCGCGCTCAGCCTGCTCATCCAGACCACTTAGGACACGCTCCGATTGTGCTCGGCATACAAAAAAAATAATACAAAATTGGACTGCTCAAATCTAAAAAAGAAAAGGCAAATAAAGTGAATACCGAAATGTTTGCGTATCGAGTACTGATATCATAAAGTTGACATAGAATTTCATATTGCCGGCTTTTATAAAACTTAAATGCATACTAGTTTCTGGGAACTAGTTTCTAGTTCCCAGGTCAGGCGGTTTTTAAATTTTTATTGTTGTATCATTTAACGAATCCCAACAGACCCTCCTGTTTGATAACGAGAAATACTCTTCTTACGTGATGATTTCATAAGATACAATTATGATTTATTTAAAAAGGATAAAACACTAAATAACAGTAATTTCTGTATAATTTTTTTTGTTATCTATGTCTTGCAGCAGCCGAGCGATGTGTAGTTTTATCTTTGAACTTATATTTTTAAATAATATTTTATCAGAAGAATAAAATTTTCTTTTTAAATATTTAATAAAAACGTTATTAAGTAAACTTCCGAAATGTGTTGGAAGCTAATTTAAAAAGTAAGGTATTTTTTAATTTATAATAAAATTCAATTAAATTGAAGGGTAATTAAATGATATTTCCCTCTGGGGATGTTTGGTTTTGTCTTAGACACCATCGTTTTATTTATACTCATTTCAATATTCATTGGCTGTACGTTAAAGCGACCCCCATATCCTTATTTTCTGTAATGTTTTCTACTTATCCATGATATGTGGAAATTTATCATAATCCAGGGATCCAAAGATAAAAGTCAAGAGAATTTGTGACAAGTGAGAGGATGCTTTGCCGAACTAAAATATAACATATAAAGGCTTTATTGTTATTTTTTCGGCACTTCGTTGTCAACCTTAAATACTTACTAGGTATCGAATAAAGTTAGTCAGTAGGCCTGTGGTGATGTTCTTTCACACTAGAACCTACTAATGCTCTTTATCTACATATACATAGCTCAGCATGCAAAATGCAATAGCACTTACCAAATGTGCACTTACTTATTTAATGTGACTAGAAGTTTGTCTAGAAAATATTTTAAAATACCTTTACCTCACTCAAGCATAGAATTGTAACTTTAATCTCATATACATGATAAATACATAGCATTTAAAAAGAAAATAGGTAACTAAACTCAGAAAACTCTTGAAAAACGGGTGATCCAATCTTTAGCTCCTAGAATATATCCTAACATCGGGTAAGGAAGTAAGTATAAATCACTGGCGTCGAAGAAACTTAACAGAATGTACGATTAATTTAAAAGCAATAGTTTAGGTACATTAGGATTATTATTTTACATGCAAATAACAAAAGTGAATAGGTAATAGGAAAACCGAAAAAGTAAATGCAAAAATGTGTGCGCCGGTGCCACCTGCATTCTTCTATTGTTGTACTGTAATTGTTTTCACAAGTGGCGACGCAGACGCACACCCAATGTGTGCGTCTGCGTGTGTATTATCAGTGTTCAAAATCTGTGAAAGGATTTTCTTCTATGCAAATCCTTAATTTACTGTAATAACAGAGTGGCAAGTAGCAATTACAAAGGGTGTCAATTTTGTACATAAATTGTGCGAACAATAACAACAATTAGAAATTACTACAGCCGGGTATTATACTACAAAAACTACACGAAAGTAGAAAAAAGAGAATATCCTTAAAAGGGAAGTATGTAGTATGTGAACATGATTGATATGTGCTCAAACAGTTTCTTATGTGAGTAGTACATGGCAAAGAAGGTTATGTATTGAACTTGTTTACTTTATACAATATGTATGTAGTATGAGGATGAGGTTTCTGATTAAGAGCCATTCGTCTTGTGTGCTTCAAGAACGATTTAAGTACTAGGAAACTGTTAGTCATTTTTGTTAGACTTTGTTTAAAAATAGATTTGGGTCAGCACAAAAAAATTAAACAACAGCATGTAAAAGTAACACATTATTTTCTGATTATTTTCTGAAGTAAATATAATATATAGCTCTGCCTTTATTTTGCTAAGGTAACATTTTTCATAATCTAATTTTTGACGGATTACGATTATTCATATCCAAAAACTTAGGTGTTTCTGAAAACAATACTGATAATACAGTTTCAAAATATTGTTTGCATGTTAGGGCTTTAGCAAGTTAAGATAGCGATATGTATGATGGTTCGATATATAATGACGAAAGTTCATATTGTATCGATATTTGTTTGCAATGATTTTGGATATGCTAGAATTCAAAAATAATGTAAGGTAGGGTAATTTCGTCGAGGTTAAGGCAGAACGTTATTTCAAGATTTTTGTACTAGCGCCACCTATACCTGTGTACTTGGAAACTTGTCTCGATAACAGTGAACTGTCAGTGTCACTTCGAATTCGAAACGGGAACACTATAAACACTGTGTTACAAAATAATTTATCCAATTCAAAAAATAATTATATATTTCCATTATTTCTAATTTTCTTTCGAAAAAATTCTTTGACCATATCTTTTTATATTCGATTGTAATTGTTATACTTACAACAACAATAACAATATTTTCAACAAAGTCTAACCCCCTTGACAATCGCTCGAAAAATTGATCGGACTCACCATGTGCAGAAAAAGAAACAAAAACTTCAATGACTACGATGAAAGAAGAATTTGTAGAGCAGCAAGTAACTCTAACAAGAGTTGCATATAAATTTCCGCTTTTAGTTTCACAAAACGGAGTCGGCAAACTGTGTGGAGGGCGCTCAAGTGCAATTTAAATATCCAGCGAACTAAAATGAAGAAAGTTATACGATCACTACAACGTCATATTGATTCCAGAATGAAGTTTTCAGAAGAAAACATGGAAATTGATTGGACTTCGGTAAGTAATTTTCCAAATTTTTGTTTTTTAAATTTTTTTTTTCAAATGGAAATGTGGTTTCAGGTTTTTTTTTCGGATGAGAAAAAGTTCTACCTTGGTGACGAATATAATGGGTACTGACATGATCTCAGCAAGGAGCTGCGATATTTATACCGTCGCAATTTTGGTGGAGGGATTTTGATGTTACGGGGACCGATTTCTACTTGTATACAGCTTCAAATGCAGTTTGGATCTACTCGTACTTATGACAACACCACCAACCTTCGCAGTTCTTTGGTGCATTTTATAGAAGAAAATTCTGAAAAGAATTGGATTTTCCAACAAGACAATGCTGCTATTCATTCGAGCAGACAACAAAAGAATGGTTAAATAACTAATTCTTCTTCTTTTAATAATTGAGTTTTTATCAAAATGTTCATTTAAAGTATGTTCTTTACTTAATAACTTAAGTTTTTCTTAAACAACAATGCATTTGTCAAAACTACTTAAGTTCATTCACCAATGAAATGTCTGGTGACAGATGTCCAGGGCATAATGAGATTATGGAGGATGCACTTTTCGCGGCTGCTTAATGGCGATGACGGCAATAATCCCGCCACTGCGGAATTTACTCCGGAAATTCCAATCCTTGACGGCGTTGAAGTACCGCCTCCTGATTATGAGGAGGCATTAACTCGGCTCACAAAACGCATGCATGAGCTTCTATGCAGAATACGGTCGGATGAAAGCATGCCAAGTGATTGGAAAGTCAGTAAAAGTGGATACATTGGCTTTTTTCATTGCAAGCACTAAAAATTACTAACTAATTTTATAATATTGAAAATAGTTTATAATTTTCCTTTTTTTAATATAAATAAAGAAATTAACGGCGAAAGATCCAATTCGATTGGCGTGTTTTTATAGGATTTACAGATACTCAAAGTCAAATATGACCAGCATGTATCCATTAATGCTCGTCACTTTATATTTAAAATTTTCCTTTCTTTGGTTTAACCAATGTATTATTAAATGTATAATTAAAACCAAACCAAATGGTCGCTGTGGCGTAGTGGTAATGCGTTGGACTGCAACGCAGAGTGTCCGGGGTTCGAATCTCGGCACAGGCAAAATAAAAATAATAAAAAACAAAAAAAAGTAGAAAAAATCATTTTTCTACACGGCACCACCTCTTGGCAGGCAATGGCAAACCTACAAGATTTAAAATTGCTATGAAAAGCTTTTCACTTCGCCGTTCGAATTCGACAGTAAACTGTAGGTCCCTTCCACTCATGTACAAATATAACACGCACAACATGAGTGGATCCGAAAAGCTCGGCCTAGGCCCTCCATGGGCTGTTGTGTCATTAAAAGTAAAGTAAGTAAGTAAGTAATTAAAACCAAAGAGAAATCTAAAAATATTGATTTTCAACATAAGCGACTCTGTTTTGTTGTTTATGGGAACCAACATCATCTTGTAACGAAAAACTGCGTTTACGTTTTGTATGACCCAATATTATAGACTAAATTCTAGAGAGATCCTGTAAGTCTAGCATATGATATGCCCTTGCAAGCTGCAAGAGTAGCAGTATTGCCAAATTTTCCCATCCCTACAATGTATGACATGCAACGTGCAAAGGCATTTGCTAGACTTAGACAATCCACTTACTTACTCTCGTCAATCCTGCAGCTGTAGAGTTTTCTACCTTAGCATTTTCTACATCTGGAGCAAGGTAATTTTTTTTTACTACAATTATAAAATGCAATAAGATACAGCTAGAAATCATAGGCCTTCGAAATTAAGGGTTTCAGAAGGTATCAGAAGGTGAGTTAAATTTCAATCTGGCAGCTGAATGGGAAATCAATACAGGACCGCAACCCCTTGAAAAAAATTATTGAGCCCACCCGAACGGTGTGAAATGTTCGAGAGAGGAACTAAGAGAAAGCAAGAGAAAGAAAAGAAGCAAGGATAGAAAAAATGAATAGAAATGAAAAGGAAAGAAAATAAAAGGTACATTAGGGTGGCTTAAACACTTTGAGTCGTCCAATTTCCCACTCCCGCTTTTTATGTTCACAGTTAAAAATTTCCATCTTAACGATTTAAACATTTCTTTTACAAGCGAATGATTAGCATAGCAAATCGAATGTAGGTACTAATAACTCCTATACATACATATATTGTATATACTTACAATACTTACTTATTCCACAGATCTACACAGAGAATGCTTTCCTCAATATGTACGTATGCATGTTCTATTAAAAACTTAAAATTTGCTTTCACATCGATATAACTTTTTACAAATTTAAAACAAGCTCGACATGCGGCACAAACATAAATTAAAAAAAAACAACTGAACCTCATCAGTATTAATTGCGCTAACTGCTCCCACAAAACATGAAATGAACCTGGGCAAAAACGAAACAAATTTAAAACAATTAAAACTCGCAACCAGATTCATATGTCAAGATCAAAGACATAATATCGCCAACGAAGAGTAGAGCTTCAAGTTGATATTGTTTTGTGCCCCCACACTTTGCATAGCATATATACTTACACATAGGTAGATAGAGAGGTACATACCTACATAAATATGTATATACATATATGTATACCTAAGTATGTAGTATCACCCAGAAATGAAAAAAGAGATTCCCCAAATAATTTTATTGTGCTGTTTGTCGATAAAATTGTCGCCAACAGAAAAAGCGCTATATTCACATACTACATACAAACATATACGAGTATTTATACATATATGAACTTGCTTTGATTTAAGCCGCCACTACATTAATTTTCAAAGAAATTTTATGCTACAGAACATTTTTTTCTTATCACAGCATGTTGATCTCTCAGGTCTCTCAGGTCGATGGTTGTTGGTTGTTGGCTAGCTGCCTCGCTGGTTTTGTTGGCTTTGACATTCAAAGCGATTCAAGTCAATTCCTAAATGAGAATTCAATAAATTTTAGCATAAAATGAGCAACTAAACATCAACCGTAACAACAACAACAGCAGCAATCGGAACAGCAACATTAACAACGATCCAACTACATATAAGCCAATGTCGTCTTTGGAACATGAATATGCAGTGTTTTTAATGTGAGGCTCATAAACACTTTTGCACATGGAAGCATACAAATAAACGTTCAACAACAACATACATACATATGTAAATGCTCTTCTGGTCACATTGCGGCCGTGTTCACATACATAAGTAGTAATGCCATGAATTAAGAGCATACATAATTGAAGCTGATTCAACAGCAACAGCAGCATTTTACACAGACGTCGTTGAAATCGAATCGAATCGAAGTGATGAGATGATGGGAAACAGGTTGTGATAAATGTTATTGTGGTTGTTATTGTTGCCGCTATTGTTCCTATTGTCAACCAAGTTGTTGTTATTCGCAAATTGTAGCTCCATATAAAAATGACAATTGTTATTCACGCGATTGAATACCACCCCAGTTGATGGAGGAAAATTATCGAGAATAGCAACGCAAAAAACGAAAGCAATGGAAAATACATATGTACCTATATGTACAATGAATGGCGTATGTGAAAGGTTGTCACAGGTGGGAGGTCCCAATGTATACTTACATATGTACTCGCAAAAAAGACGCTCTCTGCGAAGATTTCGTTTGCTTGTGTCATAGTGGTACTAGAATTTTTTGCTTTTAAAGGCTTTCCTCATATGCATGTATGTCAAGAGATTTTTCCCCCTATACTAGTTAATATTAAAAAGGGGTGTTTTATTTTGTCGCATTGATATAAAATAAAATTATGTATAAGAAATGAGAGAATATACGATAATTGAGAATATACAACACTGAGTACAAGGTGTCTTGTAAACACCCCAAATGTTTCTTCATTTGTCATAGTTGTTATAAACAAGTGAATGAAAATGCAAATGTCGCCAACCTTTCAAGTAACTTTAAAAACTAATTACAGAATAGATCTTGTAAATATCTTACAGATCCTTTTAAATTGTGTTTGTTCCTGTATTTACACCAGCAAATAGATAAGCATGGCGTTACTTTGACAATATTCAACATGGCTATCTACAAATAAAGTCAAACAAATTGTTAGAAATAAAAGGAGAAACAGTATGTATAACATACGTGAGAGAAATCAAACAAATAAAATCTTCTCGTCTTTTTCCCACTTTTTCACATTACCGATACAAGTTTCTACACTGGCACTCTACAATATGCATGTAGTTGTTGCTGGCACTACTGATGTTAATGTTGAAGTTGAGGTTCGCTTTGTGTCATTATGTTACAGCAGCAGCATTATTCAATCTGGCTATTTGACTTGGCGCCATCGTTTAAGATGCGGCACTCTATGATGTGCTGATAAGCGCAGTACCTAATTGTCTCTCTCTTTCATACGTTAGAGCTTGTTACTTCCGTTGATTCTTTCAAGTATTTTTATATATGTACATAGTTTCGCGTAAAATTCAAATAGTTTGAATGAAGTACATATATCTAAATATATAATAGAAGAGGAAGAAGTGCACATAACAATATTTACATACACATACATACTATATGTATGTACCATACATAGTATATATGTAGTATATTTTGGAACAAGCCCTTAAGAGTATTTGACAAAATCAAATGAAAAAAAAGTCTGATTTACGAATGATTGTAGTGACCGCTACAGTTAATTACACCAAAAAATCACATATTTAATGCAGCTCGTAATATTTTTTCATCTGAACTCCCACGAGTATAGACACCTTGCCATATTGAGGGAACTTGAGCTGAAAATATAAGGGCATCAGCAATTGTTTTGCTGTTTCCTGATAGGGTTACCCATCAGGCAGGCCGAAGACAAAGATCCTAAATAGTGTGCGTACGTTTCCCCATGTTAGAGGCGACACACAAAGATGTCTATTCGCCATGTTAAAGGCTGTTGAGTCCAAATGTGTTTTCTGTGCGTGGGATGGCAGACTCAAACGAAATCACACAGAATGGAGGTGTTTTAATCAACTTATGATGAGTTCTTTAAATGAAAAAGTAACGATGCAGGAATTAGAATCCCCAGTACCAGTGTTAGGTGGCGAGAGAGAAGTCCCCCTGTCGTCGATATCCAGCGACCTTACAGGCTGTGCAGCGCTGTTTAAAAATGCTTCTGGGATGAGAGCCAGCCTACTACTTTGGCCAGTCAGGAAGCTGCGGGAATTAATCTAGGAGGGGATTAAGAGATTGGTTATCAATTTGTGAGCTACCCCATCGACACCATTACCGATGATGACTTGCTCAGCAACGTTCATGACTTAGGCTCGGACGATATTCAACGATCCCCCAAGCTTCCACTTCCAAGGCTTCCATACCGAGGAAGGAGAAGGACTCGGTACCTTCAAAAAATAAGGGACAAGAATCCTTCTTCTTTCACAAGAAGGGAGCAGCATCTCATCAGAAATAGTGAAACCACCTGTCAAATTTTTTTTTATGTCGATCACAAATATATATTTTTCGCTACACACATTTCTTTTTTTTATCGAAAAAGTACAATTCTCAATCCAAAACGGATTGTGACGCAAGTTTCACAATGAACCAATGTGCCGCGCAATCGGTATGTGAATATTGAATAATATAAAAAAAGAACAATCGATATCCATATATGAGGTATTTTTATTTAATTTGCCCCTTTACAACTTATTTGGGCTAGTTTTTTAATACAACATGAATCAAGCGGCCGTCATTATTGACCAAAGCAAATTGTGTCTTTTTTGCTGCGTTTTCCATTACTTTTTCGAGCATCTCGGGCGGTATAGTGATGATTTCGGCACGAATATTTGCCTTAGGCTCGTCAATGGTCTGAGGCTTGCTGCCGCATTCTTTGCTTTTCAAATAATGCCACAAAAAAGAAGTCCGAAGGGGTCAAATCTGAAGATCTGGGTGGCTAGTCAATGTCACCATTTTTTGACACCACACGTCCAGGGAATTTTCGTTGCAGAAACTGAATTGTTTGATTTGCAGTGCGGTATGGCGCACCGTCTTGTTGAAACCAGTAACCGCCCAGACCTTTTTCACACATTTGTGGGCAGACATAATGAGCCAGCATCCACCGATATCAATTTCCATCAACTGTTTCGCCTTCTCTGAAGAAAAATGGCCCAATGATGGATTCTCCGTTCCCAAATGCGGCAATTTTGCTTGTTAACGGCACCAGAGAGTGTGAACAGTGTACTGAGTGCGGTGATGGTGCAACGATATTTTCGACGATATGTACGTTGAATAACTACTTTCAACGTCACTATTTCCGCGGGTTGTTTCGATGTGAAGCGATTCATGGTTGAAATTGTACTAAATTGATGTTTCAAAAACATGTGTACTCACGTCAATTGATTGATAAATGTTAAAATTATTCAATGTTTACATACAGACATAAAAGGCGCACCGTTTATATAACTCAATAACTTCTTCTCTGAAAAGATCTGAACCTAAAGTTTTAGGTGACCAGTAACATTAAAAATATGTGAAATATGATAATGGCACCCTCGGCGATTCTCTGCATATGAAGTATAGAAGAGAGTGTTAAGAACAAGCATCAAGAACCACTTGATGAAATCTTCAGAAGAGACGTCGACGAAATTGATCGCAACGGATCATATGAAGACGACAATGATATGGCAATTTTCTGTCACAGACAGTGCTAATTAGAGTTCAGCAGACTGGCGTCAGAAAAACAAACCAAGATTGAAAGTGAAGCAGATATAAAAATAAGAAAACAAATGAAGTGAATGTACGAAAACACAGCAAGGAGTCAAATCAGAAACGTTTGGCAAAATTTCTTAAATCCACATGAAGAAAAGGATGAGAAAATAGGCGCACATGACCAACTACTTTGCTCTTGTCTCGACGTTGTTAGAATATTTGAATATCGGAATCGATTTAAATAAAATGAATAAATTAATTTCAACAAATGATTAGATATGCTAGAACTAAGAAAAATATTTTTATCTATGTATGTACTATGTATGTACAGATTAATTTTTAATCGTTTGTGGCGCCCTTTCTGTTGATGTTTCACCAGCTGATGTTTCTAGCTGGTGCCTTGAAATGCTTTTGTAATTTATAGAGATATATAGAAAAGGGTTTCTCACAACGGGTTAGCACCCCTAATGATTCTAACAAAGATGATAAAATTTTTCAATTATTGTCGATATGCAGATTCTACTCTTTCCCAATTGCTTCTTGAACAGCTCTATCTTGAAACCCAGATACTTGTGATGTCCAAATAATATTCTCTATTTATTCTTGTTGTAGAGATTCTAGATTATAGATGAGAATAATTGTTGTTAAAGTTAAAGCTAAAATTTTTTAATCTATGATTTGTTAAGTATTATAACCCACACGACCATTTTCCACTTTTATATTGCTCGTTAGACATACTTTAATGAAATTTAATGGTAGTATTTGTCAATGTCAACTCGATGTAAAACTACCAGGATGTACCAAGTGCATACACTTTTGATTTATTATTTGTTCCGCACCAGGTTCCACTCAATGTGAACCATAGAATTTATATCTACCTGGACTACTGGTTTCTATTTGGAATTATCCTCGATTGAGATAAGCAAGTGAGAGTGGCTCAGTTGGGAACATTTATACATACTATATAAAAAAATAAATTTATTTTTTTTAAGTTAAGTTTATGAATAGCACACGTTTCGTTTATCTAAAAATTTTTTTCATATGAAAACATTTTGATCACTTCAATAACATGAAAATAAACTTACCTTTAATAAATTTATGCCAATTCCCATAGTTACCTTCCAGCTCCGGTAAGAATTATTTAATTAGTTATACTGCGCAATGAATTCCTTAGTTAATCATTTAAAAGTTTTACTTTGAACTTGTGGTAGCGTGAAATGCTGTACGGAAGAATCTGTAAGTACATGCAACAGGATTCTAATTCATGGACAATTAGAAATATCTACTCAAGAATAGGATGGAGTAAAGTAGGAAGATAGTAAGTAAAGTACTTAGGTAGTGGTCGCCGTGGTATAGTTGGTAGTACGTTGGCCTGCTTCGTGGTGTGCTCGGGCTTCAAATATCGGCACAGGCAAAATCAAAAAGACAAAAAACAAGAGTAGAAATTGCCTTGTAGGCCCCTTCTATTCATGTACAAAAATATAACACTGTTAACATTAGTGGATACGAAGAGCTCGGCCTAGGCCCTAAATGGATTATTACGCCATTAAAAGAAAGAAAGAAGGCAGGTGAAGTACAAAAATTAGTTGGAACAACTATCAACTTTAATAACAAATCAATAAAATTCTGTTTTTTAAATCGAAGTCGGGAAACTTACTAAATATTAATAAGATTTTTATATATATAAATTTTTGACATTTCAAATCGAATAAAATTTACAGGCTGTTCTACTTTTTGAACTCCAAAAGCCTGTTCTACTTTTTGAACTTTAACACTTTGAGAAACAAGATAAACTTTACTGAATGTTTCTACACACGAATTCATTTCATGTCATTAGCAGATAACTTCTGAATTCAAATATCGTATCAGCAACTTAATCTTCATAGGTCCACATATAAAAAACCCCAATAAATCATAACAGATTTTAAAGCTGACTTCAAGTTAACATAAAATAAAAGTATATATTTACACCAACTCATTTGAAAAAAAAAACAAAACAAAAACAACAATAAAACTCCTGGCAACTAAAACATTTTGATCGTAAATATGATTAAAAAAAAAACAATTTGATCTCTAGTAATTACTTTTTCGTGAGCCTCTAACAATGTGACAACTATAAAATTGGCGCCATTTATCTCAACAACAAAAGGACACTCTCAATGGCACTTGTCCCCATGTACATATAGATTTTGTCGGCAAATATCACAAGTCATAAAAAGTCATCATCACACTTGTTCTGCCTCTTCCAGCATCATTCACACATGCCCATACACAGCAGCTATCCTCACTGCCAGTCATAAGTGTCCAAAGCAAATATTTATTTTATTGTTTGAGACAAATTCTTAGGCATTATTTCTAGTCAGTAATATCTATCCATGTATTATTGTAGGTAGTAAGTAGAAGTTTCATTAAATCTGGAAAACTGGCGACACTTCTACTTCAAGTGGCAAAAAAAAAAGACACGTACAAGAACACAACCTGCACAGGCAGCAGACAGACTGCAGATACAAATCAGAGAGTTTTGTGTTTCCAACTGTGAACATGAAAACCACAAAGAAGACATGGTTACAATTTTGATATTTGATGAAATCGGAAATAATTTTAAAACTTTTTTACTTAGAAAAAGGACATATCACACAATTTGACACTGCTTACTTTATATTATTCGTCATCATTTCTAATATTACTCGTAATATGAAAGTATTTAATTGATATTTTTTGTTCCAGTTAATGGTCGGAATATGATATCTTTTAATTCCTTCCGTATTTCCGTTTCGTAATTTAAATTACGAAACGGAAACAAAAATAGAAATCACTTCGCCTTGCTGGACTAATGAGTCATTTTTCTAATCTTAAATCTATTATTGCAGACACTGTAATTCTTCAGCGCTAATGCGTCTATGTACAAAATTGACACAACTGAGTCGTCTGCCAGGCAGATTTGTTACGCTTTGCTTGTTAGCATAAGGAAAGTGTAGAAGTTTTCACTCACATTAACTACTACTAAAGCCACGCCAATTGAAATGTAAAATTGGATGCTTACTTACTTACGTAATTAACTGGCAGTCAGGTTGCCCTGCACCTGGTCTTTCCAACGGAGATTAGGACGTCCCCTTCTGCGTGTTCCTCCACCGTGGTTCGAATAAAACACCCTTCTAGCCGGAGCGCTTGCTTACATTCGCTCAACATGACCCAGCCAGCGAAGCCGCTGGAGCTTTTTACGCTTGTCTAGGTCAGTGTCGGCGTGCAGCTCATACAGCTCATCGTTCCATCTTATTCGATACACGTCTTCCACGCATACTGGACCGTGAATCTTACTGAGTAACTTCCTCTCGAACGCTCCTAACAGCCTCTCATCATTGATGGTCAGTGTCCACGTCACTGCGCCATACATTAGCACGGGAAGGATGAGGGACTTATAGAGCGTTATTTTCATCGGTCGAGAGAGGGCTCTGCTTCTCAATTTCCTACTGAGCCCATAGTAACACCTGTTGGCAAGAGTTAGTCTCCGCTTAATCTCAAGGCTGACATTATTGTTGGTTTTTATGCTGGATCCTAGATATACGAAATCCTTGACGACTTCAAAAGTATAATTGTCAACAGTGACATTTTGTCCAAGACGCCGTGACTCTTTGTTTGTTGACACAAGGTATGTCGTTTTGTCCTCGTTCACCACTAGACCCATTCGACGAGACTCCCTTTCCAGGTTGAAGAATGCTGCACTGGCTGCTCGAGCGTTTTTGCCAATGATGTCAATATCATCAGCGTATGCTAGCAGCATGACACTGTTGTAGAAGATAGTGCCAGAGATGTCGATGTTCGCAGCTCGAATTATTTCCTCCAGCATAAGGTTAAAGAAGTCGCCTTGTCTGAAACCTCTTTTGGTATCAAATAGTGCGGAAAGGTCTGTCCCAATTTTCACTGCGCTGGTGGTGTTGGTCAGTGTCATTTTGCAAAGACGAATGAGCTTTGCAGGGATACCAAAATCAGACATTGCGGCGTACAAGTGATCCCTAATCGTGCTGTCGAAGGCGGCAGCGGCTTTATAATCGACAAATAGATGATGGGTGTCGATCTGTATTTCTCGGGTCTTTTACAAGATTTGACGTAGTGTGAATATCTGGTCGATGGTGGATTTACCAGGCCTGAAGCCACACTGATAAGGTCCAATCAGTTTGTTGACGATGGGCTTCAGTCTTTCGCACAGTACGCTCGATAGAACCTTGGATGCACTTAAAAAAATATTGAGAAATTGCAGAATTTTGTAATTTGTCTCTGTCTACTTTTTTATAAATCTACTTTGACGCTTGTGTGAATTTCACTCAAAGAGATTAACAGATTTTCAAAACTCAAAGCATATAAGTAATGGATAAACACATTGAAATAATAACTTCAGAGGAATGTGAACTTAAACATTGTAGATCGAAATTTAAGGACATTCTGAATTGAGTAATAGCAATTTCAATTCACCAATTGATCACAATGCGCTTACATACTTACAGTTATTCCCTGTGTGTTGATCCGACGGACGATATAATTCCATGTAAGACAGTTTGTTCTTTTATTAAAAGTGGCAAAAAAAAATTCAGTCCCAGATGAGCAGCAAGAATACTGTTTCTAATTACCCATGTACTAGTCTATATGTTTTACTAGAAATCTTAATACGTAAATTACGCATTCGATACAAGAAATTTATAATGGCCCCTATTTCTGAATTCATCGGAGAAAAGTTACGAATTACGATACGAAAAGAAAGAAAGCTATACTGAATTACGAAAGGATCACAAAAAGAAGAGCAACAAAAATTTTTAATTTCAACATCAGCTGATCGCATCGAAACGACGCAATTGAAAATATAAACAAAAGAAACAGTTTATAAAACTCATGCAAATAAATTGAGTACTTAGTAGGGACATAAATACTGTTACAACATTGAACTCACCCATTCCAATAGTAGAATTGCACATACCCTGTTATTACCACATGGTTTATAAAAGCTAACCTCTATAGCATTAGTTTGTAAGGTCATGGTTATATTCAGATTTTGCTCGGCGAACACCATGCAATTGTTGTTGCCCGAAAACGAAGAAAGAGCTTTTGCTCTCTGTTCGCTGTTGTAGCACTTATAGCGTGTTATTTTCAAAACGCTCTGCCCACTCGGAATTAGTCGCATGTTAGTCTACCGGTGCATAAAAATGTTTGAGGAGACTAGAGATATCAAAGACCGACACCGGTCGCGCCGCACGCCGCAAGTCGTCAAAGCCGTCAAATCAAGAATTCAGCGAAATCCGCTCCGAAAACAGAAAATCATGGCCCGTGAGATAAATATCATGTAAAAGGCCATGAGTCGAATTATTAAAAAAGACTTGGTACTTCGTGCCTTCAAACGTCGCACCGGACATTTGTTGACTGCAGTTTTGGAAAAAAAAATAGGCTTCGAAAATCCAAACGTCTTTTGGTGAAGCACGCTGATAACTTGCAAAGAAAAATCTTGTTTACGAATGAAACAATTCTTCCCGTGCAGGAATAATTTAGCATGCAAAATGATAGGGTGTGTGCACGGTCATCTAAGGAAGCATCTAAACTGATCCCACGGGTCGAAAAGGGTCATCACCCAGCTTTAGTCTTGGTTTGGTGGGGTGTCTCTTACGATGGGGTCACTGACTTGCATTTCTGCGAACAAGGAGTCAAAACTTCTGCCAAAGTTTACCAAGAAACCATTTTGGAAGCTGTTGTGAAGCCACTTAACCATTTCCTGTTCCAAAACTTCTGCCAAAGTTTACCAAGAAACCGTTTTGCAAGCTGTTGTGAAGGCCCTTAGCCTTAACCCTGTTCCAAAACCAGCCGTGGACTTTCCAGCAGGATTCTGTGCCAGCCCATAAGGCTAAGACGAACCAGATCTGGCTTCAAAACAATTTGCCAGCTTTCATTTGCTCTGAAGAATGGCCGTCTGGCAGATCTGACGGACAGTTATGAGGACATGGTTTGCCAGAAAAGATACCCCAATATTGATTCTCTGAAGACTGCTTTGTTTCGAACTGTCAGCACTTTTCCAATGCACGAGGTGCGTGCAGCTATTGATGATTGGCCAATGCGACTTAAGGCGTGAGTGAAGACCAAAGGCGGGCATTTCGAATAAGCAATTTTAAAAAATTGGTCCAAAAAAATTATTTATTTTTAATTTTATAACATCAAATGTGTGCGACAGTATTTATGTCCCTAGGTAAAAACAAAGTACTTAATTTTGAATGGACTACATTGCCGCTGCTATTTTTCTACAAAAGGGAGGGCAAAGCAGTTAAATTGAAGCGGAGAATTTTACGAGACGCCTGTATTCCTTTGGATCTGAGCAATCAGCCGTAAGTGTTAGGAGCTGGTTATGTAAAACAGTGGAATCCATTATTAATAGTTTTAGGAAAAATTTCCGATTGAATGAAGTGGCTTTTAGAAAAGTATTCAATGTGCTAGAGAAGGAACTTGGCAACAGTATGAAGTCGTCTTCGGTGACAGTACTCAGACGACTAATAGCCATATTATGGTTTTTTGGTGAAGGAAGGTACCACCGTGGTGTTGGGGGAAACAGTGCAGTGTGAATGGCGCAAACTAGTCTCCAAAACATTAACTTCTTTGTTGAATGTTTTCGGTCGCAAACTGACTCCGATGCGGATTAAGCTTGTAATGAGTGATGTGGAGCAAAATTTATGTGATGTCAGGATTCCCGGGTGTTATGTGCGCCGATGAAACACGTGTTAAAATTGCGCAACCAGTTGAGGAAAAGTTCTTGTATTACGTGAAGGTAAGTAATTAATTATATTGTATGTATTATGCTATAGTGGCGAGACATGTTCAAAGAAGGTAGTCCAAGGTTATTGAGTGGAAGCGTCCTACCGAAACCCTGTTAGCTCTACTAACTACTGACACCTTGCGCAATTTATTTTAAATGAATATTTATCCTTTTTTTTTTTTGTTTACAAAAACACTTTAATTTTATGTGTTACTGGTTTTTTTTTACACAATTTGACAAATATAGCGCACAGTTACGACAGCAATTTACGGATTTTGGAATAGGAGCCAATTACTACAGGATCCTGGAATAAGAGCAACGAGATGAAATTATCAATGCATTACTAAAATAATGAGTTATTTAATTATAATTAAATAAACGCAGTTGAAATATTCATATCCATATTTCTTGTTTATACAATATTTTTGGTTGACTTTATTTAATTATTCTTATTTATGTATATATATATTTCTTATACATAGATTTTACATATAATTCACAAGTACCTATTATTGTATTATTATTCCATATTTTTCTTTTTCAACATTGATAATATGTAAAGTAGACAAATATATTATATTTTAGTTTTATATAAAGTTATATTTATCACAGTTATATAAAATCCCCAATATACAATTACATACATTACATAATATAACCAATATAGAAATAATCGATATTGTTTAGAACATATGCATAAAAATGGTATCTAAATTTGCAATTAGATACCAAAAATGTTGTGCCAAAAATATTTATTAATAACAAGCTATTAAAAGAGATAGTTTTTTTTAATAATTTATATATGAAGAGTTAAAAAAGAAAGACCAAAACATATATTATAATATTTCTAAATAAATATTGATTTGAATTATTCTAGAATTAGATTAAAATTTGATTGAATTGAAAATTGTAGGTAAAGATTTATGATGATAGCAGCGTATTTTGATTACGATTTCTCTAGTAACTCTACAATAATAGAGTATTCGAAATATTTGTTGTTTAGACAGTAAAAAATACTCAAATTAGCACTTGATTATTAAAAATAGTCAGATTAACTCCATGTGCTGACTACACATTTACCCCAAACAAAAATGTTTCGAAAGCTTAATATTTCTTTTTTTAATAATGTCCTTATTTCATAATATAAACTAAATGTGATTGCTTTTCGAATAATGATTCGCTAAATAATGGATTTATGCAAAACTGATTAAAAAAAATACGATAGGTGATGTAATTTGCCAAAAAAAAAATAATACAAAAAATTCTCATTAAAACTAATTGCAGTCAATAACTAAATTTAAAAAATATATATTATCCTTAGCGGTTGTTTACACTGACGGGAGCACTAAACAGTGCGAGTGAGACATTTAGCAAACTAAGGTAGTAAGAAAACGATAGAAGTTTTGCGTCTATTTCTTACTACCATATTTTTCTACTTGACTCTCTCGCACAATCTTACATCCTTGCACCAGTGTAAACATCCACTTAGATGATTCTTTATTTGAAATCTATTACACAAAAGCAAAAAGGTCAGCAAAAAATATTGAATGTAAAAATAAAAATTTTCGTTATTTGATATGTGAATATCTATAAGCAATTCTCCGTGTTGCTATTGTTTTCATTTAATTAATAAAGCTTCAATATAAAACAGTATAAGTAATAAAAATCAAAACATTTTGCTTATTTGTTTTTTTTTTGCGTTTTTTTTGCGATCAATTTGTGTACCTACAATACCGGATTCTCACATTTAATATAACATTTATGTACGATGTCAAACTGATTCAACCATTTTATGTTTATCAAAAAAAAAGTATAGCATTAAACTCAATATTACTTAGCATTAGGGATTTACTATTTTATTATTATTTGCTTAGGATAATTCAAATCCTGTATTGCTGCTAACAGCATAGCGCAATTTATCGCGTAACGTTGATTTCTTTTGATAATTTGGCAACTTAAGTAAATTAAAACAGGTGGATGATGTTGGCAAACGATTGAGTGGGTCCTTTTTGCGTATGGTGAAGAAACCGCGTATAACGCTTCCGATCGTATCGCCGGTATCCTCATCATCGCCAACCTCAACGCAGCGTATTGAGAACGGTGGTTCTAGATGGGCAAAACCCAATAATGGTGGTTTCGAACAACTGGTAACAAACTGTAGAGTTGGTAGAATGCAAGAGAAAAACATTATTAAAAGAGCATACAAATTAAAGTTATTGTATATCTGTGGCAGCGAAAATTGAGTTATACTGCTCTCAATATTTCCATTTGTCTAAGTTATTATTTTTTTTTTTGCTTTTAATTGACTTAAAAGTGTGATTTACTGTGTGTGTGTGCCGCACACACACATATATAAGTAGCATATTTCTGGTAGAAAAGACGAAAAAATGGTAAATATTTATACCCCAATAATCAACTAGGAGCAAATAATTGTCCATCTACTTACATCTCCATCTTAGAAGCTGCTGGACTGGATATATTATTTCTTCTTTTAATGTTACAACAGCCCATGTAGGACCTTGAACGAGCTTTTCGCAACCGTTCATGTTGTCCATGATATATTTGTACAAGAACAGAGGGGACCTATTTAAACCGACCGGGGTAGTCAAAAGCTTTTGTTAGGCAATTTTTGTTTTTACATGTTTGCCATTGCCTGCCAAGAGATGGTATGGTGTACAAAATAGTTTTTTATACTTTTTGATTTTTGCATGTATCGAGATTTGAATCCCGGAAACTCTGCGTAGCAGGCTAGCGCACTACCAACTACACCACGGCGATATACTGATTATTAATCAATTAAATTTATCATTTGATAATCTTCAATAAATCTGTGGGAATTATTTATTGAAAAGTATCGCATTTACAAGTTTTTCACGCTATGGTTACAACTTTTCCGCTCCACCTATACTTATTCGTTTCATATTTAATTACCTTTAAAAATAGTTTGCGCTCCTCTTCGGTAAAATCCTTGGCCAATATATCCCATAGCCAGCCGACAACACGATGTGCATCGTGAAATCCTCCATAATACTGTGTATGTTTGCGTAGATCACGCAAATCCAGCGGCACGGTATCGCCCGATATCAAACGTTGCAGTTCAGGAGCTGAAAAAAGTGACAACCATTCTGGATTAACAATGCTGCGAAAGCCGCGATTGAACGCCTGTGTCTGTTCACGTATTTGCGTATTCATATGAAAATAAGCCATATAATGTATATAGATACATTTATTGTGATCGGTAACGGCGCGTGCTTTTCCACCGGGATGTAGTTCGTGTGTAACAATCTTGCCCATAACATCCTGGTCAACAGAAAATGTTAAATTCAAATCGGACACATCTTGTTTGTAGTGTTTTATGAACGTGAGACTACGATAGAGTTCATTATCCAGCGAGGGTAATTCATCCATGCAAGAATATAGGGCTTGATGTGTCTGACCCAGCAATTGTGAGAGAAAGAATGAAGCAAATGGTACATCGACTACAATGCCCTCATACACAGCCTTACCCAGCATACGACCGACAAATTCAAACAATTGTAAATGATTGTCTTGCACATAGGAAATTGGCGACGGATATAAACGTTGATCGGAAGTGGTTTTGAAAAGATTCAACGATGGATCAAATACTTTTTTGATTGTCTCTTCTAGAAACTCCTTAAAGACACCGTCCTGATCGATGCCGGCCTCGTGAAGACCCTGCTGGTTGATGAAACGTACACGTATAACACCTTTCAGCGCATTCGCCCGCAAGGCGGCCAATTGTCGATAGCCATCCTCAACAATGCGATCACGATGCACCACAATCAACGCGGAACGTGGTGAGGCGCAAGCGCTTTCAGTCAAACCCATGACCGCCTTTTCATTTTGCACAAATTTGCGAAATAGCTTGACACGATCATCATGCGGTATAATGTGTGGCATTTTTTGCAATAAAATAACTGCATGACGTTTCGCTTTCTCCAAATCATTAATGAATGTAGACGGCTTTACTTCAGGTATGAGCCAATGATTGAGAGGGGCAAATTGTCGACGACAATCGCGTCGATAGAGACACAACAGCAATGTGTGCAGTGAAATGAATACAGGACATTGAGTTACTTCTTTGGTGCCTGCGAATATTTAATTAGGTTTAATTGGTATTCTGGGGAAAATACCGACGCGGTTGAGGAAAACTTACCTAGTAAATTATCATTTATAATTTTATATAGAATATTATTGAGAAAGAATGTAAGCATTACATAATCGTTGAGTAAAAATGGTCGCTGTTCGGTGTACATTTCATACTCATCCAGTATACTACGGGTGAATATATTAAGTAACAAAATATGGTTAGGAAATGCATGAGGAAAAGTCGTAAACTGACATGGGGTATATATTCAGAAGCTTTATCAGAAATGCGATTTTATAACACAAATTATGGCTGCTTCACTGAGGTGAAGCTTACATCTGCAAAATAAATTGCAGAAAATTGCTCAGAATGTATCTAATTTGTGTATAACAGCAATTTTCCCTTACACGAAAAATTGGAAAAGGTATAGAAAATTGCATAACTATGTATTTACAAAATATACATGTTCTTCAAAACAATAGATATTTCACATATTCAATTACCCAATTAATTCATTTAATTAAATTTAATGTCCGAGTCAATTTACGATTTCACCACTACACTTTGCTGAATTAAGGAACTATTTACTTACGTTACATAATTTGTCATGCTATCACAAAATAACATGAGCATAGCAATTTGTGGCTTTTGAATGGATTCCTCACTTTTTAATAATTCCAAGAACTCTTTCATGCCACAAGTGGGACCCAAAGACGTGAGTAACAACCATAAATCATACAACACATTGTCATTATAACAGATGCCTTTACAAAAAAATATATAAAAACATAAACACATCAATTAAAGTTAATAATTAATAATTAATTATTTTTCATGTAAAATTACCAGTGAGTATGTCCAATTTCATTTGTGACAATGTATTCAAGGCAGCATAGAACATTGCACAAACACGTGAAACGTGCAATACTTCGCTTGCATCCAATTTACGCCACTGCCGATTACTTTTGTTCAAGTTGCCACGCGTTGAACTGCGTTCTAGAGCGCGTCGCAACAAATTACTTGTAGACGCTTGATTCGGTGGTTGAAATTCAATGCGTTCATAGTTAATATTAATTTCTTTTAACAAATCACAAAGTAGTATCTTTATGCAACGGTGGCCCCACAACATATGAAATTGTCGCTTAATTAAAGAAACATTTTGATTTTGTGCAGAGTCCATAGAGGGCGTATGCCAGCCCAACAATTCATGCCACTGCGTGAAGACGCCTTTTGTAGTCACGGTGTTGGGTATGTTTTCCAAAAGAATTGTTGCCGTATTCTATGAATGACATAAAAATTGTAATAGTATATTGAAAATACGAAAATTTAAGCTTAATATTTACAGTTAGCAATGGATATGCAAGTGATTTAGCATCCGTAATATTTTCATTATTGAATAGATTTACAATATTGCCAAGATATGCCAGCGCTTTTGTGCCCTACAAATAGAAAGATACACAATTTATAATTTATATAAAAAAAAAAGATATTATATATGATGTTATACTTACCGGCATACTTTCAGCGAATTCCTTAAACCATTCAGCGTCTTCAGAAATAGCCAAAGCACGATTTAAAATTAACATTGTCGACATTTGTTCAAGACATTGAGGTGCACTGATGCTTAAATGATATACCAATGCAGGCACCGAAAGTATTTCGGTTAGAAATTGTGTTAGTAAATTGCGACTGAAATCGCCATCGATAAGTGGTCGTGTACACAAGGTCATGATAGCTTTCAGGGATACTGGTTTCACTGATAGCTCCTCACGTGCTGTACCTTTGAGTAAAATCGACTGAAATAGTAAAAGGAAAAGTGAATTAGGAAACTTATTAATTTCATACTTTCAACAACGAATAAGCATTATTAGATGCATTTTGTTTACATCCAACTTCAATTAGATTAAAACCTTACTCGCATCGTTTTGAAAAATCCATTTTGCACTAAATTTCCCTGAATGTTACAACATATTTTTTGCAACGGCGGTTGTAATTTTTCAAATTGTTTATTACGTAGTATACCCCATGACTTTGGTGACGTGAAGATGACTAGAGTATGCAAGTATAGTGCTAAGGAAATGCTATCTGTATGATTTTCTGTAAATAGATCAAACATTCTAAAATGCATTCAAAATAGTTTCAATTGATTATATGAACCTGGTTTAATCTCATTCAAAAGTTGGCAGCAAAAATTTAATAAAGTTTTAATGTGTGCAATCCATGGTAAACTGCAAATATAATTCCAATTAGATTTCATTCACTATATGATATACACGTAAAGGCCAAACAACTTATAGGTAATTAATTAACCCTTTTTAACGCTGCACACCTCACTCACCTCTTTTCTTTATGCACGCACAAGGTCGCATAGGAAATTTTCGGTGATTCCGATTCCATTGATTTATTCAAATAACGACATAAATTCTCAAAACGCTCACTCATTTCTTCCGAGTTTTTGAGTACGTTTTTCTGCTGTAAATGTGTGAGGAAACGTCGCACCATTGGGTATACATTTGTGGCTGGAAGCACTTCAAAATCCTTATCATCTGCATTGCAAACGATTAAATGATCGAAATCATTGCTACAAGAAAACAAGAAACATAGATTGATGTTCGTGCATCAAATTTTAAGCTCAATCACTTACATTACTTTATCCCGATATTGTCGACGTGCCACAAATCCCTTCCAGCTCGCCTGTATTCGCTCGGCAGCGCATTCACGTCGCTTTTCCAACGCTCGCTCCTCTCGTGCAGCCTTAGTTTGCTCTAAAAAGGAGCTTTTCTGTGATTCGGCGTGCCCGAACATTATGCTCAGGTACCTATTATATTTTTATGATTTTTTTGTCCTTTCCCCAAAATTTCAACTGCTATGAAAAAAAAACACAATTTATTATTTCGTTTTAGTTGCACGTTTTGATGGTTTTGCATCGGAAAAAAATTACACATCCAGTTC
Source organism: Palloptera scutellata (assembly GCA_958295655.1). NCBI lineage: Eukaryota > Metazoa > Arthropoda > Insecta > Diptera > Pallopteridae > Palloptera > Palloptera scutellata. The sequence continues at coordinate 15,078,661 of OY282449.1, read as the reverse complement.
TTATATTCGTTCCACCGTAATCGTACTATTACATTATGAAAAGTTCATTTTTTATTTTAATTTTATATTTATTTACTTAGCATTTTAGTATGTTTGATTTTATTTTTACACATTTGTTGTCTTTTGTTTTCATGAAAATTTTAATGTTTTTATTATGAGAAAATTTTTCGCTTTTCTTGTGTGTGCAAAATTCTGACATTAAAATTCTGTCTACGCTTGGCAACGCTATTTCTATTAAGAATTCACAGTTTAAATATCATTGGAAAACATAAAAGATATTTGCAATTTAACTATGCGTTGAGAATCTTCACTCGTTCGATGTAAATGTCAAGTGTGTTCGCTATAAAATGTTCAGGAACATCGAACAACAAATGAAAAAAACTTCGATCTTTTTTTACGGATCTGTTGTTTAATTGTGAAAATGAGAAAACAACTGGAGAAGAACTAAAAACATAGTTGCCGTATAGTGCAATGCAATACCTACAACATATGCTTATTTTCTGAGCATTGTACTAGAAAATTTAAAGTGATGTTTGGGAACATTATAATCTACAAAATGGCTTCTGGTGTTTGTTCGAAGCCTATTTTCGACCGGCGTAAACGGTTGCTCGAATGAAAATTTATTAGCTACATTTTCTACGCAAAAGTATCTTCATTCGTTCGGGCAGTCAAAGCATAGCGTAAGATTCCTAGGAGAAAACAGTTTAGGTGCAATTGTAGCTGCCTACTTAGATTCAATATGATTGGCAACTCTGATAAGTGGATTCATTTATTTCTGTGGACATATGACGAACCAACTTAACTCGATAAAGGACAATTTTAAAAGATGTTTGTTGTTAACATAGCAATACGTTTCTTTTGGTGTATTCATTGTATTTCTACGACTTTCAGTTAAAAAGATATAGCTACCGACAATTCAACCTGATGATTTTCATCAAAAGTGCATTGATCAAAACGACTTCTTTCAAAAAGTTTAAAAATATTCAATTCTTTCGAAAGAAGTTCTTTTGTCAAATGCAAAAAACTGCTTTCCTCACTCGACATAAGTTGGTTTTTAAATTAATAAATCGCGAGAGTTCATTCAGACGAAACAACTTTTATGGAAGTCGATTTTTTTTTATAAAAATCCATTCGATCTTATTTTTTATTTCCAATTTTATAAACCAAAAAAAAAATTATTGCAAAATGATTGTTTAATATTCGTGTAACACTAAATAGTATGCAAACAAACTTTAAAAAATTTTATTAAGATGGAGTGTGAAGTTAATAGTTTGCAATGATGCGCAATCACTTGCATGAATGAATAAATACTTTTCATAGTTCTATAAAGAAAATAATATCCCCAAAAATATTCACAGCCTTTTCTGCAAATGAAAATAATGGTGGGAATGTTTTCGTACCGTTTTACATACTTTTTTGTAAAATAGTTCATTGAAAACCTGAATAATCGGCATGCTCGTCAGTGCTGTAGTTTTGAAATTTTTTAGTTGGATTGAAAATTCAGAAAAAGTGGAGTGTAATTTAACAGTAACAACAAAATTTAAAAATTAAGTTTGTGGTTATGCTGGTGTTGCTGTTCGTCGAACACATCATATTTTTCTCTCGTGCTCGGTATGGTAGTTACATTCGAGTTCGTTACAGAGTTGCTCTTGGTCAAAATTCAGGTATTTTTTTAAAACTATTCTGTTCGCAACGGCAACACTAAATGGTATACCAAAAACTTTAAACAATTGCATCAATATGGAGAGTGAAATATAATTGAAAAACCATGCAAATAATATGATTTGTCTTCAATAGTTTTATGAATAATATATTTAATATTATAAATATGTATGTGGCAACTTCAAGGCAAGAGTCGTATCAACACCATTTGCATCACATCGTGAATACAGCTAATATGTTGTATAAATACAACATATTAAATATTAAAATCCATTATGTTTTAAAACATAATGTTTTAAAACATAATGGACTTACCATTATGTTTTAAAAACGATTTCGGGCAAACGACCCGAATAAACAGTTCGAATAAATTCCAATTGGGCCGTACGTCAGTAATAACGCGCCGAATATTCTCTTCTAAGGCGTCAATCGTCTCGGGCTTATCTGCGTAGACAAGCGACTTCACATAACCCCACAAAAAATAGTCCAGCGGTGTTAAATCGCACGATCATGGAGGCCACGCCACAGGCCCACGACGCGAGATAAGCGCTCTCCAAAAGTTTCCTTCAATAAATTGATTGTTTCTTTGGCTGTATTGCATGTAGCGCCGTCTTGTTGGAACCAAAGGTCGTCCACATCAACATCCTCCAATTCAGGCACGAAAAAGTCATTAATCATGGCTCGATAGCGTTCCCCATTGACTGTAACATTATGACCGGCTTCATCTTTGAAGAAATATGGACCAATGATTCGCTCTGCCCATAGTGCACACCAAACAGTGACTTTTTGAGGATGTAACAGCGTCTCAACAATGGCTTATGGATTATGATCACTCCAAATGTGACAATTTTGCTTATTAACATACCCATTCAACCAAAATTGAACTTCATCGCTGAACAAAATTTTCTTGTGAAAATCGCGCGAACCGAACCATTATTTTGGTAATAAATTTGCACGATTTGCAAACGTTGTTCAGGAAGTAAGTCTATTCATTATGAAATGGCAAATCAAATTGAGCATAAATCAAGTGACAGCTGTCAAAAAGACCAACTCTGAAAAAAGTATTGCCAGATTGAAAACCACTCCTCTAAAAACAAAACACCCTTTACATTAGCAAAAGTTTCAATATTCGAATTTAGTTTTGCATTCGCAATTTTTATGCCAATAATTTCTGCAAGAAATAAGATTTGCATTTTTTGGTTTTTGCTTTTTTTTATGAAAAAAAAGTTATTTGTATTTTCATTAGGAAATCTCGATTTTTATTATTTGTATTTGCATTTGCTTTTGCATTATTCGCAACATACTATTATTTACACAATCGGGATAAGTTTGCACCACGATTTTAGTGCGCAAACAACTGCGTAAACTAAGTCAAGACGTGTTCCGGTATACTACGGTATACTATAAGCCAGATAAAAATAGGTAAATTTATTTCATACCACGAATTGCACTATAATAAGTTAATTACTCTCTTATCAAATTGATGCTGCCAATTATTATAAATTCAAAAATCGCAGGTGTCACTTGAAGCTATTTCGTGAACTCGTATGAATAAATAATGAAATTTTTGTTGTAATTCCTGAATAGTATCCAAGTTTTTCAAATTTACTATTTCGAAAGTTGTTAAAAAATTTTAACACCTATTTATCTGCCTATTAATGTACTCTACTTTTGCAACTGTGAAACTGTTGTCAAAATAATATGTTCAATGATGAACTGCTGAATTCATTATTATAGATGAACTTTCTACGAGAATAAAAAAATTTCATCGAGTCAGCTAAAAAGAAAAGAAAAATAATCGTGAACAATAATAATAATTAACGACTAAAATCTCGAGTGCAAAGGAGTGGCTAGCTGCAAGAACGAGGAATCAATATTCAATTAGTAAATTAAATAAATTGTAACGAAAAATGGTCTTGAAAATTTCAAACAAAATCACGCTGAGAAATCAAGGTTTTCATTGCGTTGAAAATTTCGGGTAACAAAAACAACAACAATACCAAAGGAAGGCAGTGAAAAAGTAAATTAGAACAATTTTGGGAGTTATAGGGAGAAAAGAAGAAAATACGAAAGTGATGAGAAAAGTGAAAAAATTAATTTTCACCTAAACAAAAGAATCGTAATGAAAAGCAAAGAAACTTCAAGAAAAAATGAATAAAAAAGAATAGCAATTACAGCAATAACAAGAAACGGCGTACAACTACAAACTGACAACGAAAGCGACAGAGACGACGACGACTGCAATACAAAAGAAATCCAATTAAAACAAAAACCATCGGAATCGTTCTCCCGCTCGACTATTTTCCTTTCATCCTTTGCATATTGATAACAAAACAAAATACTGAATAACCATAATATAAACGGGATTCCGCGAAGCACTCACGAAATTTCGCATTAACTTAGTGGTATTACTGATGAAATAAAAAACAGTAAACTAAAGAAAAAGGAAGAAAGAGAAAAGGCGCTCAAATATTTTATAAAAATGTTGGTGGCGTATCTTCAATTTTCTTAAGGGGACACCATTTTAGAAACTAACTGCAATTGAACCACGTGTGTTTTTTTTAATATATTTAGTGCAGTTGCAAAGAAAAAATTAGAAAATCTTACATTTTTCCTGTTAAGGTATAAATAAGTTAAAAAAATTGTGTTGCGCCCGTGAAAGTAAAGTGATTTTCCAAAAAAGAATATAAAAAATGTTTTTGAGAAATTGAAATTAAGCTTAAACATTTCTGGATCCCGATGACCAATTGCTACCAGTCTATCGAAGTTTAATAATTCCTAAGGAAATATAGGAACCTCTTTATGCACATTATTAGCTGAATAAAAGTAAGTTGCTGTGGTTTATTTCAATAATAGTTAAACCCCTTTATATAATTGCCATATATAGAAATTTACCAGAGCGTTTGACTATTTTTGTTGTTATACGTATATGTATGTATGTATGTAGGTCAGAAGCACCAACCAAGGTAGGAGGGGTCGAGTAGGGATGGTAGGGTGCCTGATGAGGAAATTACTGTTTGCTTTTTGTACACAGTTGCATATGCGAAAATGGAAATAGGCAGGTAAGAGAGGGGATGAATGCTTAAGTGCAGGTGACGTCAAAAGTTAAATTCTCCATTTCATTTTTGGGTAATAACATTCTCAAAATTTGACACATCAATTGTACAAGGAGAAAATCAAAGAACTACGTTATGTACCTACATGCAATTATTTTCAAAATACTTTAGGCACATAATTTAAGAATATAACAATGAATGAACAAACATAAGGTTAAAGTTTTTTTGTACCAACGAAAGAATCCCAACGGACACTCCTCCCGCCCAGTAAGACCAAGGGGCGAATCAGCACAAGTCACAGATCGGTAAATAATGCAACCAGCTTACACAAAAATATGTAATGAGCTACTATATACTCGTATACATACATATTAAATCACCAAATCATCAAAGTCATAAGGCAGTTTGTTTTGAAGAGCTCCAAAGAACTAGAATAGATTATAATGTTCATTAAAATATCTACATATTCCACAAAAATTCATATGGAATAAAATGATGTGAGTTTCTACAGGGTATATTAAAATGTATTTCGTTTGGTAAATAAGAAGATGATAAAATGACAGTATGATATATGACTCTATACATTCTTAAAAGCAAGGGAGGAAATACAATTAAAACTAGCTTTTTAATCACAAGACAGTGATTATCAAATGCTTCGCCAAAGTCAGTATAAATACCATCAGTTTTTCATTAATAATATTATTATAATAATATATTAATATCATCATTAACAAATCCATTCATTACATATAGTGAATTCTAAAAGGTTTGTCGTTGTTGATAACCCTTAAGGAACCCTTGTTGCGCTTGTTAATCAATATTGTAACAATTAAATCAAATAACTCTATAATTTGAGATATGTTTATGAAGAGGAACAATAAAATATATTTTTCAACAAACTGAGAAACAACACAATTTTAAAATTTGTCAAAGATTTTACAAGCAGTTAATGTAAAAGTTCAGCACAATTTTTTAATATACAACTCGGAAAACTATCGGAACCAGATGTAAATTACAACTAAAGAGTCTGCAATTGGTGAAGAACATCTAGAGCATCTTTGGTTGGAAAACAGATAGTACAGGGTGTTTTTTTAAAAGTGTGTTCAAGAGGAAATAAAACGCATATAATTTAATGTTATGGCCAAGAATTTAGCTTTATTATAAAGATAAGGATTTGCCATTATGTTTTAAAAACGATGTCGGGCAAGTGGTCGCCGCGGCTGGTTCGAATAAATTCTAGCCGAGAAGCCCAATTTTCCACCCCTTTTTGCAGCAATTGGGGCCGTATGTCAGTAATAACGCGCCGAATATTCTCTTCCAAGGCGTAAAATCGTCTCGGGCTTATCTGCGTAGACAAGCGACTTCACATAACCCCACAAAATGTGGTCCAGCGGTGTTAAATCGCCCAATCTTGGAGGCCACGCCACAGGCCTGCGACGCGAGATAATGCGCTCTCCAAAAGTTTCTTTCAATAATTTGATTGTTTCGTTGGCTGTATTGCATGTAGCGCCGTCTTGTTGGAACCAAAGGTCGTCCACATCAACATCCTCCAATTCAGGCACGAAAAAGTCATTAATCATGGCTCTATAGCGTTCTCCATTGACTGTAACATTATGACCGGCTTCATCTTTCAAGAAATATGGTCCAATGATTCCCTCTGCCCATAGAGCACACCAAACAGTAACTTTTTGAGGATGTAACAGCGTCTCAACAATGGCTTGTGGAATATGATCACTCCAAATGCGACAATTTTGCTTCTTAACATACCCATTCAACCAAAATTGAACTTCATCGCTGAACAAAATTTTCTTGTGCAAATCGCGCGAACCGAGCCATTATTTTGGTAATAAATTTGCACGATTTGCAAACGTTGTTCAGGAGTAAGTCTATTCATTATGAAATGGTAAACCAAACTGAGCATAAGTCAAGTGACAGCTGTCAAAAAGACCAACTCCGAAAAAAGTATTGCCAGATTGAAAACCACACTTCTAAAAAAACACCTTAAACGAATCAATGGCGAAGGAGTATTAGTCATTGTGATTGAAGATAAACGTGGAATATCTAGATTTAAAAAAATTAACAAACAATTTCAATGCCAATACTACACACATCACTTAGACGGAGGGAAATTTGCAAACCCCTATTTTTTTTAGGTATCAATTTGGTTTCCTTTTATTTTTATTAATTCAAAATGCATACATATGTTACAAATAGGTTTATGTATCAAAATTTGATTTTATTTATTGCCTATTTAAAATGAAATCCAGAGTTTTTGTTGCTACGCTATTCACAGGTTTAAAACATTTACATTTCATGTAAGAGAAATTCATTATATCCATTATATGAAAAATAAATGTAAAAATTAGTAAAATTAGTTTGCAATCAATGAATCATTGTTCCTCTACGGTTGCTATGTATATCGGATATGCATCCCGCTCAAATTAATAGTTACACTGAAAGACTTTGTTCGAATTGGTTTTTGCAACCCTTATCGAGCAATTAAAGGCAAAATTATTTTTGTTTTTTTTATTAACGCAAAAAGTCAAAATCGGCTTGCTCAATACAATACTTACAACTACAAGTTAACTAAAGTTTTTTTTTTTTTGAGTTCTTACAGTTCTTAATTTAACAGCGGTAAATTTCGCTTTAATTGAGTTAAAAATAGTGAAATTTATAATTTAGATGGGTCGTAAATCAACCTGCAATGATGAAGAAGCCCGGTTAGTTTCGAATCTAAGAAAAGAAGGAAAATCACTTCGTGACATTGGCAAATTGATGTTGAGAATCCATAATTTTGTTAGAAATGCGTTAAAGCGAAAATCCCAAAACGAGTCTCGAGGAAGGCCCGAAGAAACTAACGCCAATCTCGATCGTCACATTGTGACTCTCTGTAAAAAGAACCCATTTAAGTCTTCAAAGGTAATAGCAGTCGGAACCGGAAACATGGTTAAACGTGGTGAGTTAACCTACCAGGACGAATAGCCAAAAAAGTTCCTTTGATGCGAAAAAAAACAATTTGAGCATCAGGTTAAATTTTGCAAGGAAACACAAAATCTGGGTGGGGTCTGAGGGTGAGAAAACTTGGAGAAATATTTTATGGAGCGATGAGACGAAAAATAATCTGTTCGAAAGCGATTCCGAAAGGAATGTCCGCCGTGTAAAAGGCAAAGAATTTGACGTTCATTTCACGAAAAACAGTGAAGCATGTATGTGGAAATATAGATTGTGGATGCTTTTCTTGGTATGGAGTCGGTCCTTTACACCAAACTACTAACCATATGACAGCAGCCGAATACAAGGACATTGTGGAAAATACAATGCTACCCTATGCGGAGGAAAACATGCCTTTACGTTGGGTCTATCAGCAAGATAACGACCCAAAGCATACCGCTAAGTTGTTAAAAAAATGCTTTGAAGACCATAATGGCAATGTTTCGGAGTGACCAAGTCACTCCCCTTATCTTAATCCAATAGAAAACCTGTGGGGAAACTTAAAAGAGAAATTGGCGAAAAAAGTTTTCTCTAATAAAGAATAATTGTGTTCAGAAAATATGGTATGAGATACCCATAGACACCTGTCGAGATTTGATTAATACTATGCCAAGGAGAGCAGCGTTGGTAATTTAAAATGGTTATGGATACACAGGATATTAGTTAAATGATTAAAAATATTCAATAATTTTTTATTAACACTTTTAATTATTTTTTTTTTGTAATACTAAAAGTGTAACTATTTTGTGAGCAGTCGAATAAGCTCCTTTAAATGTTTATTGATCTCAGATTCTTTGTTATACTTTATCTAGTAATGAAGTTTATTTTTCTTAATTTTTTTATATCCACTGAATTAATGTGCATTCTTTTTTTTTTTATTTAAATATTGAATAAAACCATTATTTGTTATGTTAAAGTTGAAAGTGGGCTGTGTACCTATTATTTTGAGAAGGGGTGTATGTCACAGGTCAATTTAATTTACACCTGTTACGTTATATTTATTGTTCTCTGCATTCTTTGGTCTACTTTTCAAAGTGGAATAATTGACATCTAACAAATACATAGATATATGTACATATAATTGGCCCACGTGTTTATTAAATATTTATATAAGTAATTACATTAATTTTTAGAAAGGTTACAATATGTGTGTAATTACAACAACTAAGCAATGTTTTTAACATCTGATCCTCTTTGAATCTGAGTTACTAATGCAAATAGAGTTTCCAGTCTGTTTGTATTTACGCAGTAGTAGGTAGGTTTAGCATTATTTATGTATGGTATTTATTATTTTTAAATTATTTTGAAGATATTTAACAAAATGCTAATTATTTACAAACTTTGAAAGATTGATGGTTATTGGTCTGTAACTTCGTAGTATCTCTACTATTAAATGTGAATAAAAGACTGTCTTCAAGAAAATATTTCCAGCACTATTTTTTCAACTATAATTTTACTCTTATTCTTACAATAAAATACGTATTTATTAATGTTTTTTTTTAACTTTGAATTTCTGCTAAGTGAAGCTCCACTGTATTCACAACCAATTCCACTCTCGGAATAGAAAATATGGAAACATACACACAAAATTGAGTCTTATAAACATATTCATACCTTTATGTTCATAGTTCATAACCCACCATTTTCATATTTCATAATTGCATATTATTTACTGACATTTTCAATTTAGTTTTCGTGATTGTCGCCAACAATTCCACGATCATCAATTTTCCCCATCGTATGTCATCAATCTCACATTGGAGAATCGTTACACAGTGATGCCATTGTTTTGATATGCAATTGCTCACAGCGATGACATAAAAATACCTTTTCCCCCATAAATACTCCCTTAAGAAAACAAGCAATATTTCCACTTATCACAAAAACAAAAGAAAAAAAAAACCGTAGAGAGAATAAAGTCAAATCAATACACATATGAATATGTTTATTATAGTATTTTTATTTCCGGAAATGACCCAGTAAGGAGTTATACCTAAAAGTATGCTAAAAAATTGCATTCAAAGGTAACATCACGTTTTACAGTATAACTTCCAAACTAATAAAGCTAAGAAAGTAAGATTCACATTTTTGAAAAGTAAATTTAACTTATTGTACAGTGAATCGATTGCATCAATCATAAAGAAGTTATAGCCTCTTAAAATGGAAATTTTTTTGTTTTTTTAAGTAAACTTTTGTGTTTAAGCATGATTATCTCGAAAAGTTGCGTTGTTACGGTATACCCTGTATATGTAAGTATAAACAATTTAGTAGTAGCTGCTACGGTATTTTCCTGTTGTGGGTTCCACTGTCAGCCATCTTCGAATTTCATTCTAGAAAACGATATTCTACAATGAAGTAAGCCTTCAAATTAAAAAATTTTAATTAGCATTTTGTTAAAACTCAAAACAATTTTTATTAATAAATTAAAATTATAGCAAATGCTTCTATTTTGATGTGTTCATACCTACGACGCCTAATTGTGGGCGCTATAAACAACCGTTATTCGATCAAAACCAATTACCCTGTACTCAGTTTGTGTAGGGTATACAAATTAATTTTTATGCTATTATACCACAGTAGTCGGATTTACGTAAACTATTAACATTTTGACAAGTTAAGACACAAGTGTATATGATTCTGCTTAGAATATGATGTAGTATACTTCGCTTTCCATTATGCTTATCAAACGATTTTCAATTTGCAAGGATATGTAAATATATGAAAAAAAAACTTCCCTTTTAGGCCAAAATGGAAGCATAATTGCCTCATAAAAGGAAATTTCCCTCAAACCGGCATCACTGTCACAACAGTAGCACATTCTGCTTATATTATTATTATGTTATTTAAGTCAATCTCTCTCAATCGAAAAAGAGATAAACAAAAAGATAGTTTAGTTAGAGATAACATGAGTAAAATGAGAATTATTATTTACAAATACGAATCATCGAAATTACTTTGTGTGATACATTTTTTGTATAAATAATTAATTTTTTAACTAATTTACCTTTAAACGGAAGAGTTTTCTCTTGCTAGATTTATATTTTTGTATACCACTGCGGCTGTGATGCTGCGCCATTACTGTCGTGTCTGATTACTTTTATTTATTTGAACTACTGATGCCTGCGACAAAAATAAAATGCTAATATTATTAACAAATTGTAGAGAAAAGAAATAAATAATCCATAGCCAAAATATATACAAATCGCACGAAAAAGAGCGTATCTAATAAGTAAATAAATATAATTTGAAAAATTATCAAAGCTGCAGTAATCAATGTAATGAAATGTGCTAATAAAAAGGTATTATTTATTCATTCATTAGATAAGCGAAGTGGCAGGCATGGCTTGGTATTGCAGTGAATAGCAACAAATTACTCGTATATCAACACCACACATGCTTTCGCTGTTCCTCAATATAAATTTGCAAATTTTTGATAAATTTAATTTTGTATGTATAGAGCTAGAAAGAAAAACAAATGAAAATTAATAAAAACAACACCAATCCCAAATACAAAATAAGATATTGTTTAAAATAAACGAGCAACAACAAAAAATGCAATTTGATAAAGTGCCTACATACTATACATACATACATATAATATAAAATCGTTTGAAATTAACTTCTTACATTTTTGTAGCAATTTTAAGGATGTGCATACCTGTCGTTGCTTAAAAAATTGTACACTCTTGAATCACCCAGTGGTCAGCGTGGTGTAGTTAATAGTGCATTCGGTTAGAATTTTTGACACAGGCAACAAATCAAAAAGTAGAAACTAAAAATACAGGGTGACTATTGACAAGTGTATACAACTTTCTTCGCGCTAAAGAAAAATTATTATAAAATCATTTTTCTGCAAATTTCTTCATTCTTGCATTATTTTACGTGTGGCCTAGTTTCCATTTAGTTATTTATTTTATGATGCCAAATAATCGGTCAGTTGCGCGGCAACTTCGCATTATTCGTTCTTTAGCTTCTTGTGTTTTTTAAATTTTTTTATTTTTTATTTTTTACGAACGAATCCTCCTCCCGCCCAACACGACCGAGGGGCGCATCCACATAACGTTTGGATCGGTGACCGACGCAACCGCTTTACACGAAAATATGTAATGAGCCGCGTATATCCAAATAGGCATTCTTTACAACTACAGATATAAAATCATCAGCTGTTTATTGATTTAATATGAAAAGTAAGTTTGTTTTGATGTGTTCCAGAGAATCGGAAATGCTGAATAAATTATAATGTTCATTAAAATCTTTACATATTCCACGAAAAGGATCATTTTGAGCATACTATAATTTGTTTTGCATATGCTAAGTTTAATAGGAATAAAATAACGTGAGCTTCTACAAGGTATATTAAAGTTTATTTCATTTAGTAAATACGAAGATTAATAAGGTTTAATCGATGTTCATACGGTGGAAGCTTCAATAGAGTATTCCAACAAAAACTCCTCAGTGTAAAAACAAGAAATTGTTTTTGAACCGACTCAATTTTACTTATGTAGCAATTATATTGAGGATTCCAGACAGGAGATGCATACTCAAGGATGGTTCTAACAAGTGAAGTGAATAGCGTTTTTGTTGTATAAGGGTCGTTAAACTCTTTTGACCAGCGTTTAATAAATCCTAACGAACTTTTAGCTTTGTTCACACACGAGTTGATAAAGTAAGTTAAAACTTAATTTGGAGTCCATTGTCATAGCCAAATCAAAAATTATCAATACATGACTCAGAGTCTGATCCTATAAAGAATATTTAGCAGACATAGGTTGTCTCCTTGTAAATGTCATAAACTTGCATTTCTCCAGATTGAGTAACATCAAGTTTAATTGGCACCATTTTGAAAAATTATCTAGATCTTCTTGCAGAAGTTTTTGTTGGTTATAGAGTTGTAAGATAAGAACAACTTTACATCATCAGCATACATTACAATTTTGCAATTTCGAATAACAGATGGCAAATCACTGATAAACAGAAGAAATAATAAAGGTTCCAGATGGCTCCCTTGAGGAACTCCGGAAGCAACAGCAATGCTTTTTGATACTGCATTTCGGAAAATCACTTTTTGTTTTCTGTTAATGATATATGACTCTATCCATCTCAAAAGCAAGGGCGGAAATCCAATCAAACCTAGTTTTTTAATAAGGAGGCCATGATTGACTTTATCGAATGCTTTGCTAAAATCAGTATATATAACATCAGTTTGTTGGTTATTAATAAATCCATTCATTACACATGTAGTGAATTCTAAAAGGTTAGCCGTAGTAGATCTCCCCTTAAGGAACCCATGCTGCGATGTGTTGATCAATGTTACAGCAGAGTGCATAATTTGGGTAGTAACAATTAATTCAAATAACTTAGGTATCACACTTAATTTAGCAATACCTCTATAATTTGATATATTAGATTTAACACCATTTTTATGTAGAGGAACAATAAAATATTCTTTCCAACAATCAGGGAAATAAGCTTATTTTAAACATTTGTCAAAGATTATGGCAAGAGGTTTACATAAAAGTTCGGCACAATTTTTTAATATGCAACTCGGAATATTATTGGGCCAAGATTTAAATGACAGCTCAAGAGACTTAAGGTGGTGAAGAACGGTTTAAGGGACTGGGTCATGAGTTTGATGTCCAGGACGGGGCAGAAAACCCACCATCAATACTCGCAGGAATTGCAAAATCGTTCAAAAGCGGGTGAGCGTAATTCAACGATTCCCATGAGAAAAGTTACTCACGAAACTGGCATCAATCAGTTCGACTCGTAGCAAAAAACGAGCTAGGTCTCAATGCTTACAAGCCCCAAAAAGGCCAGTTGCTTATGGATGGCAATGTCGGCCCGCTGGAATTGGATGGGGAAAAAAGCTTCTTCACAGATGAAAAGCTATTTGTTGTTGAACAAGCTCAAAACCGTCAAAGTGACAGAAGCTGGTCAACAGAGGCTTCTGGACCATCATTCACAAAAATCCGTAAATCGTAATGTATGGTGTGGGATCTGCGTAAATGTCAAGAAACTTTTGATTTTTCTGGAGCACCGTATCAAAATCAATCAAGAAATATACAGAAATTTGGTGATAATGATTGGACATTCCAGCAAGACTCTGCGCGCCAGCTCACAGAGCCAAAACGACACAAGAATGGTGCAGGGCTTATTTTCCTGATTTTATCACATCTCAAGATGGTCATCATATTCGCCGCATCTTAATTCGATGGATTACAGCATATGATCCAAATGATGCAGGGTCTGTGCTAAAAGTCATAAAAATTAGCATTCCCTGAAACAGTCGTTGCGTTGTGAATGGGGCCGAATAAGAGTGGAGGAGCTGCGGCCCATAGTCAAAATTTGTCCAAGCGTTTGAAACTGTGTATTCGTGCCAGGGTGGCCAATCGAAACCGGCTGAATATATTTTTGCTCATGCCTTATGTTATCTTTTTCTTCGATCTGTTTTTCGGTTTTAATAACAATAATTTTTTTTATGTCTACAACTGTTGTATACACATATTAATTGTCACCCTGTAATTTACTAAACCTATCATAATTTTGTTCTTTCTCATGGGGGGTTACAGTATTATCAGGATTTTGTTGGCAAAGAGAAACTTCTTACATTTAGTATCTAAATAATTTCAAATTATTAATAACGTTGACTTTACTTATCTCATGTACTAACTTAAGTTCATAATTATTTTAACTATTGCAGCTACCTTGTCACAAGATAAAAACCAACAAGTGCAATCTAAATTCAACAAAATTAAAACGAGGCGTCATAAAATTATGAAGTATACAACATTGGAAACTCCCGACACCAGCAGTAGCAGCAACAACAACATCAGCAGCATCTTCAATACAACCATGACCGGAAACAGCGCAAACGTAGCTCCTGCACTCTTCTGTGAACAAGTCTGTACTGTTACAAGTCTCTTCGAGAAATGGAATGATTGTGAGCGTACTGTGGTTATGTACGCACTGCTAAAACGTCTACGTTATCCAAGCCTTAAATTCCTACAGTATTCCATTGACAGCACCTTGACACAGAATATGGGCTCTGAGTCCAATCTAAGCACCGTTGTTCTAGACATAAATGCGAACAATCCGTCGTATTTGCAAAATCTTCTCAACTCCTACAAAACATTTCACATGGGCGATGTCGTGGATACGTTATCTTCTTCATCTTCTGACAAGGATTCTATGCCCTGCTATGGATCCGATTTCCAAATAACGCAATGTGACGAACGTAGGCTGTACGGAAAAAAGGAGGATATACTGCATGAGGTGTTGAATATGTTGCCGTTGCTGAAGCCAACGAATGTGGAGGCGAAACTGATATACTTGGCGTTAATACCGATAGCGGTGAAGGATACAATGCATCAAATTGTACCGACCGATTTGGTGCAGCAAATATTCTCGTATCTACTGATACACCCGTCAATATCCAGCGAGGATCGGAGGTAAGTTTTTCATAGTTGTAATGAAATTATTCATGCTTACTAACAAGTTATTCTTCGGCCAAGATCGCTAAACGTGTGGTTGCGACATTTGGAGGATCACATACAATCTCCGTCGTCCTCCTCTTCATCGTCGAATTCCAATGTCACCCAACAACATAATACCAACAATCATAGTTTCTTCCTGCAACCGCAGTCTACCAACGATAGTGGTAGTAATTTGAAGACTGAAAAGACAGCAATGACAACATCATCAGGTTCTTCTGCCTCGTCGTCTTCTGCTTCATGTTCTTCGACTTCGAATGTTTCGGTTGCATCTTCTATGGGCAATTTAGCGACAAACTCGATCTCCTCTCCTAGCACGCGAAACGCTGATTGGCAGACAATTGCACCACCAAGCAAAGTAAATCAGCAGCTACAAACAAAGATGACAACAGCATTGCCAGATTGGTCCAGCCTTGTGATGAAAAGGTCAAGTCTGATAGGAGGCAGAACCAGCATTGGCGGTGGCAGTGTCGGAGGAGTCGGAGTCGATACACTCTGTGATAATTTGAATGGTATTACACTAAACGAATTAGGTTCTAGTCAAAATAGTTTACGCCTGTCGCTTAGTGGCGCTCTGTTGGATGCAACAACACATGCGGAAAGTTCGTCATCATCGACGCTGGTTAGTGGTGTGGTTGCTGGCGTATCAGTGACAGCAGAAGCTACTGATATACCCACATCCACCAACAGCCTTTTCGGCAGCAATACAAATCCCATTATCAGCATTATGAGCCAAAGCAGCAGCAATAATTGTAGAACCAACAATAATAATAGCAATAATAATTGCAGTAACAACAACAACGATAATGATACTTCCTTCTCGAAGAACGGAACCGAAATCATCGACTTCGATCCAAATTCCAATGTAAATACATGTGGCGGCGGTGGCGATAATGGTATTGGTAGCGGTTGCCAACCATTACACCAAATGGGCTACGCCTCTATACTTATGCGCAATACCGAACAAATGGACAGCATGAATCGTTGGTGTTTGGACAGTAAATTGGCAACGCTGAAAACTCGTCGTTCCAATAGCTTGACAACGCAAACCATATCATCATCCGGATCCTCTTCCAATTCATCTGTGATCACAGTCAACGACAATTGCTCGAATTCAACGGAAAATCTGGCACAATTTGCCAACAAGCCGCGTAGCTACTCGCTTTCAATTGAGCATCCGCGTGCCGGGCTAACAAACAGTGGCTCCGATACACGATTAGACGATTTCAAGCCAAACTACATTAAGTTTCAGACGCGTAGTGTGGGCATGTCATGCATTGGACTATGGCTGAAGTCATTGCGTCTGCACAAATATATTGATCTCTTCAAGAATATGACATACGAAGAGATGCTACAAATAACCGAAGAGTATTTGCAGAGTTTAGGTGTAACGAAGGGTGCTTCCCACAAACTAGCGCTATGTATTGAGAAGCTAAAGGAGCGTGCAAGTACATTGGCAAAACTAGAAAATGATTTGCTTAGCGGTCAGTTGACGGTTCAATCAGCAGCCGAGGATTTGGCGAATATGGTGCTAACACCAATGAAACCAGTAGAAGCGGTGACTGCGGGTATAGGTGAAGAAAATGTAGCGTTGCGTTTCTTAAATGCTCTGGATTTGGGTAAGTGAATAAAAATTTAACAAAGAAACGAAAATCCATATAAACAATTCTCTCTCTTTACCTTTTGTGTAGTTTGTTCGCTTGTACACAAGGAGCACTATTGCACACAGGACGAGGAAAACATTAGTGTCATTATGTGGATACTGGATCGTTCAATACACAATGAGGCTTTCCTCAATCATGCCAACCAGCTAAAGGATCTTAAGTTTAGACTGTCAAAGCTAAAGATGGCGATGGCACCGAAAATGCATCATATGAAAAGTAGTAGCGGTGGAAATTTGAATAAGCCAAGGTAATAACATATCAAAAGGATTACCTCATATTAATGTTAACAACTTGATTTTTTTTTAGGTGGAATGGAAAGAATCGAAAGTGTGAACCAAAAAATGGCAGCAACGATCGCATTAATCATCGGAAAAATTCTAATGATATGTTGAATTTTTCGTTGAGTTGTTTGCAGCAGCAACAACAGCAGCAGCAACTTCACAATAATAACAGTAACAGCAATAATGCTAACAATAATAATAACAACAACAACAGTAATAATCAACCGCAGAGTGAATATGATATGTATTATCAGCATAGCTACAACAATATCAATAATGGTCAACAATATAAAAGTTCATCATATCCTAGCTTTATAAAACAACAATTAGAAGCGAAACAGTTTTTAGATCATATGCCACCACAAACACCTCCACAATATCAATCATTTCCAATCAAACAGCAACAGCAGCAACAAATGTCTCAACAACAGCAGCAACATCGACGTTCATTAAACAATTTAATTGTTGTTTCTGGAGGGCCTCAGCAACCTCAAAAAATGATTTTCAAACTTGGTCAAGGTGTGTTATCGTCAACATCAACGACCACAACATCAGCGGCGGCAGCACCAGCACACTCCTCAACTGTTGAAGCTTTGAAAATTGAGACAGCTCTTATACAGCAACGCCAACAAATAATGCAGCAACGCAAGGCTAGTCTCACAATCGGCCTTAACAATAATACAATAAACAGTAACAATATAGCATCAACGAATCCTGATATATCAATTCATCAGCAGCAGCAACAACAACAATCATCACAGCAGCAGCAGCTACAAACACAACAACATCAGCAGCAGCAACAGCAAAAACCAAAGAATTCAATGTCAGCTATTGTTATGGTTAGTAGTGATGATATTGCCAATAATATTGTTGTCGCAAATAGTAATCATCAAAAAACACAACAACAGCAACAACCACAAATTCTTATTAGTAATAATAATAACAATAATAGTAATATGTTAAATAATAATCTCCTATGTCAGCAACAGCAGCAGCAACAACACCAACGGGAGCATCAAAATCAACAATTGCAGTTGTTGGCAGCAGCTGCTGCTGCTGTTGGCAATATGAATTGTATTTGTAATAGCAGCATTAGCAATAGTAACAATAATATCAGTAATAATAGTAAAAGTAATTGTAGCAATTGTAATTGTTGTCCACCATCGTCGTCGTCAGCAGCAACAAACGCAGCAGCATACGATCCTTCGCCACTTATTGCCAATATAAATTTACCAATTGAAAACAAATATCTTCAGCAACAGCATCTGCTGCAACAGCCGCCGGTAAATCATCCTTCTCATCATCACCATAATTCTCAACATCATCATCACCATGTGACAAATGCAGCCGCTGCCATGAATGATATTAAAAGTTTGGAGCAATTGGAAACGCTTTGCTTGCAGATGACCGAACAAGCAATCAATTAAAAACAATTCTCCACAAAACATGTTGTTGATTGATATTGATTTGTGTTGTATTTGTACAATAATTTTTGTTTGTTTTGAAATAAGTTTCGCCTTCGTTTGTAATTGTGAATTGTAAAAAAGAAATGTAATTGTATTGTAATTTTTGTGTGTAATTTTTAACTTATTTTAAGTTTTACTATTATTATTCTAGAATTAATAATTGTTAATTTTTTTTTGTTAATATTTTATAAGAAAATTTTGTTTAAAGTCTTCTTGTTTTTTTTTGTTGTGTGAGGATTTTTAAGTTTTGGTAGTTGAACACAACATTAAGCAAGTTTTTTTTTGCTTATCATATATTTTGAAGAAGATTAATGCCAAACGAAATTATGCATAAAAAATGTGTCATCAAATTTTAGTGCTTCTATAAATTACAAGAAGTTAAATAGATTTCCGATTAGATTTCTTAGAAAATTCTAGACTATTCTCTCACTCATTTAATTGTGCTAAACGGGGAAAAACAATATCAAATCTTACACCAAATTCAGTTGAACTGTAGCGAGCTTACTAGAAATTGAGCAATATAAATTAATCAATAATGTACTAGTTGAAATCAATCAATTTCGCTTCATTTAATAGAAACATAACAGAGCATACTAAAAATAAAAATACTTTTATCACGATAAATATGAACAACTGGTTCGTTTCAAAGGAGTTGATATTTAAATTTCTACGCAAAGAGGAAATAATCTATTTTTTTAATATCAATAGATTGAGAGTAAATCCTCTTAATTTGGCTAAACAATCATAATTGAGTGAGGAGTAAAATCCGCTCAATTAATTTGACCAATTATAATTGAGCCTCTTCAATTTAATTAATCATAATTTATATTATTTAGAGATTATTTCAATTTAGTTGACCAATCATAATTGATGGAAAGCGATATCCTTGCAATTTAGTTGACCCCTCAATTCATTGAACCGATCATGATAATGTATGCAACATTAACCCTATTTTGTTGATTAATCTTATTACAGTGAGAATAAAATCGGTTTAATAGTGCGCAGTTGAAATTTCAACTCAGTTGAAACAAACTGTGGCAGTGCAATACCGTTAACTCAGCACTTAATTGCAACCATAAAGTCATTACTCAACTTTTTAGACAGCCAGTTGAGGGGAATTCGAATTTCTTATTATGTCAGTACAGTCGCAAATGGGCGACTTGTTAACTTAAAATTTATATTTAGCTCTTTTTTGATTTTAATTTAATATATTTTTTTTTTAATTGAAATTTTTTTTTCTGAATTTAATTTTTTTTTTTTTTAATTTTTCCACTTAGGTAAATTACTCTGCACTTCAAAATAAAAATGGACAATTTTCATTGTTTTAAAAGAACATTAACACACACATTTAAACACCGCATTCGTTAAACTTGATGAAATTGAAATATGCAAAAACGAAAGAAATGTATGGACAAAAATTTAAAACCCAAAGAGTTTTAGGATAGAACAAATTGCTGCTATATAGATTTTCCTGAGAGAGCGGAACGTGTATTTAAAAGAGTCCGTTCTGTCGCTCTCTGTCTTTTATACTCTCGCTACCACTATTGGAATTCAATATATTCAACACACTGCATCGTGACAATGAGACTGACTAAGATTAATTTCCGAAAACAAAAACACGATCATCCTCATGATGAAAAAAGGAAATAATTAACTAAAACTATTAAGGAAAAACGATTTTAAATCAAATTTTGCTTGCTGAATAAATTATATATACTTGAAGTAGAAAAAAGATCTATAACTAAATACAAAAACAAAGAAGAAAAAACACAATTTACTAAATATCAAAAAAAAAAAAAAAATCAAACACTAGACACGGAATTTAATTGCTGAATTAAATATTAACTTGAGGATATTTTTATTAATGGGAAAAATAACACAAATAACAAAAAGAAAAAATCACAATTATGTTCTTTGAAAAGCTAATACTACTTGTTTTTAATTGAAGAAATAATGTGTGTGAATATGTTTTTATATACATATACTTACTATATTATGTATATGTATATTTGAATTGAATCAAAGAAAAAGAAAAGGCAAATTTAAATTATTAAATCAAATGCTAATGTACTCCTTTCGTACGCTATTTCTTTTACGTCGCGGCTCCACTTGTTCTCAAAAAGGAAAAAGTTGAATTACTACTTTATATATAACGGTCGCTGTATATGCTATTATTTTGTCTTCATGTTATATATGTAAATACTTAAACAATTAATGTTTACATTGTTATTTATTATTGTTTTTTCTTTTTGAATTATTAAACCGAATATTACAAGTAAATGTCGAAAATGCTGAATTCAAATAGCAGGAAAGAGGGAAAAATTGTAAAACAAACCCGCAAATTACGATTATTTACAGCTCTGGCGAGCTAATTAGCACGCCCTACGTTCCACACATAGGTTGTGAAGTAATTAAAGAAAACTTGTAAATTTTTAAGAAAACTATTGTAAACTTTTTATTCATTAAAGCAAATACTTCGTTAAATATTTCTTTTCATGCGTTTTGAGAACAATAATTTCGGAATTATGTAAGGATTATATTTTGACGTAGCACATAAAAATTAGCCAAACTGAAGCCATAATTCACTTTGTAAGAGTCAATAAAACCACTGCAATCCATAAAATTTCGGACTACGATTACAAATATTTTAATCTAGTTGTAAGGGGTTTCAAATATGTATGTAAATCAAATATGTGTTATTGACTTTTGTGCATGTTTGGTCTACAAATGTTTCATACACACACAAAAACAAATGTTATCAAAATTTATTGCTCCCAATTTTTTCATTTAATACTATATTGCTGTACTGTATTTTCTACATAATACATTAATAATACTGTGCATATTTTTTACAATTCTGCTATCTATGCATTGCATATATCTTTCATCCACACTTATATGAATGTAAGTAAGTTAGTGAATTCCTTTTTGAAGCTCAGAAGGGTTTCTCAAGCTTTTCCAGGTTTATAATGCCTTCTCAAGCTCTTACAGGCGATAATAAAGCGTTTTATCGCTTCATATTACTTGTTGAAGGCATCAAGCTTTCAGATAAAGCCTTATTTTTAATTTTTAAGGCTTTCTCAAGGTCTTCTTTGAACTTCAGACGACCTTTTAGTTTAACGTGTTTTCACAAGTACTTCTATACCTATCTGAAGAGCATCCAGGCCATTAGAAAGCGTTCCATCACTTCAGATTACTTTATTTTTATTTATTTCCAAATAAAAAGCTTCTTTGTAATTCGAGAAGAGAATGCCTTATCAAGCGCTTTTAGGCCATAAGATAGTGTTTCTTCACAGAATTATATTGAATGCAAATGGATGTTAATATAGGGATTAATTTTACAAATACAGCACTTTTTGTGGTCAGAAGACATTCTTAAACGCTTTAAAGTTCAGAAGGTCTTCTCAAGTGCTTCTTTGAAGTTTAGAACACATTTCAAGCGCTTCTTTGAAGCTCAGATAGGTTTCTCAGTCACTTTCTTGTCCATAATGTTTTCTCATTAGATATACTTTTCTTTGCACCTTATTGCATGTGAATATCAATAAGGACATTATCAGATTTTGCGCTTCTTTGACGCTTCCTCAAACACACCACCATTTATTTTTCAAGTGCTTTATGAAAAGAAATCATATTCTACGATAAACCTTTACTTTTGGAAACTTTTCCGTTGGTTCCTATAAAAATGTTTTCAATTATAGTTTTCTAAGTGTAAAAAATGTACGTAATTTTCTGGAACGCGAATGAATAGTTTTTATCTTTTAAAATGTATTCTTAAATATCTCATATACATAAATATAGAATTAGCGAAAAATGCTTTAAATGTAATTTTTTTACATATTTCGCAACCATTAGTTTGACAAAAATATTATATTTTAAATATTAGCAATAAATAATTATAACAAATTCTTAAAAAAAGAAATACTTGACTTTGTAGAAACGAACAAAATAACTATTAATGACGATAAAAGAAATTTTTAGAATTCTTTAATGATGACAGTGCATAGAAAATATATGAAGAGAAAAATATGAAACGGAAATTGTGAAAATGTTTTTTTTAGCAGACTATCGTTAGAAGAGAAATTACATAAATACAAAATATACCTACCCATTATTTTTGTGTATTCAGCTTTTATTTTTATGTATGTATATGTATATTTTTACTAATATGTTATGCTTAAAGAATTGTGTGTATAGCATTTTATATATATTACAATAAATAAATGTTATTTTTATAAAATTAAAAAAATTCTCATAAAAGGAAAATACAAAGCAGAAATCGTAAAAATTTATTTAAAATCGAAACAAAATTATTACACATATATGCAAAACGCAATTTGATTTTGTCAACTTTTACATTGTTTTCTTACAACTTTTAATTCATTGATTTGTATTTGTATAAAGAGAATTTGCTTAAAGCGAACACTTAAAAATGTTATAAATGTGCGCATCTATGTAGTACAATAATATATGCAAAAGTAGAAAATATAAATGAGAAACGAAAATATATAATTCAAATTAAAGAAAGGCGCAAGGTTTCGCAAGATGTAATCCCAAATTATTAATATTTTATATTAAATTATATTTTTAGCAAATTTTGGTATTTTTGTTTTCATTCAAAATACTTGTAGTTTAATATACAAATGTTGAGATATAATAAAAATAGTACACACATTTTTATAATTTTATTTAACAAATTTATAAGGAAACAAAAATTAAAATTAAATAACAAATGCATGCATAGTGAAACGAAATTTTTTAAATAAATTTATTTAGCTTTGAAACTACTTTAAAAGAAAATTTATACCTTCTAGCATTAATTCTATACATTTTTTGTTGTTTTGGTTATATTCATTTGTAATTTAAATTTCTTCAATTAAATAAATTGTACTAAGTAAACAAAAAAAAAAAAAAATATTAAAATCAACAAACAAGAAAAATATACAACAGTGTTAAAATTTAAAAATTAAATTGCGTAATGTACTATAAATTATCTCTAGTAATTAATAATAAAACAAATAAACTAAAGTAGTTAATAACAAAAAAAAAATATTCATAAATACATGATTACTTACTACCAATAATCTTAAAGAAAACAAAGCAACACAAAAAAAAACAACACTTGAGAAACAAGAAAATATAACGAAATAAAATAATTAAATAAATAAATGATTATATGCGTAGGTACTCGTACCTATTTATTTTAAATAAATTATTTAAAACAACATTGCTATTTTAATTATTGTTAGCAGTCAAATCAATAGCTAAATATTGGATAGGCAATCCAGCTGCTTTTGTGTCCAATTCATGCAGTACCTTCATACCGCACTCTGGTATCACTAGTACTGATAGCATGACTGGTCCAGTATCTTTATTCTGTCTGTTTATTTTACTATGGTGCCGATACAACTAACAATTTGCCATATTTCGGGATTGTAGCGTTTTCCACCCACTTTAAACAAAACCTGACTAAACAAATCACTTAGTCTAAGTCGAAAAGATCCATTAGAAAGTATATATTGACTTAAGGTATTTCTCCTACAGTTAGCCAAAATTAGTGCAGATGATTAGAAATAGAATAGTCAGTCAGTTTAAGGTGTACCCATTCTTGTGGCATTTGAGGCATTTACCAGTTAGTACTGCAACTACTGTACATGTGCATTCCGGTTCCGATCAATGTAAGTCTATTACATTCCAGAAGTGGTCGTAGGTATATTCTGTCCATACCAGCTTCGTGTATTTATATGAGGGTTCAGTCGGCCATCTTACCTTTGCCTCCTTCAAGATCGCTGCTTCAACTTCGTACTTGCAGCTGATAATGATTACTGATTAAACATCTTGATTTCGATCTTGTTTTTTGCCATAACAAAAATCTCCCAAATAAAGAGTTGATACAAGCGGGATACAAAAATGTAAATTTATTTACTATATATGTAACATACGTAACACACGAGCTCACATAATTAGTTGATTCCTATCAGATGTTCCATGAGTTTACAATTTGCTGTCGGTACATGTAGTTTAAATAAGCCAGTATTAACTCAATAGAGTAGAATAAAGTGCTGCTTTTCGGTTTTTGGCCTAAAACTTGTAAAGGGTAAAGGTTTTCTATTTACTGTCTTCAGCATAGTTGTAGCTAATATCTTTGCACACTATTTTATAATATATGAAATATTGAGAAAGCATATCTAGAAGGTGTTTTTGTGTTTAGAGTCGAAATAGGTGCGACTTTTTTCGGTTCCTGGGCTATAACTTTTAAAGGGACAGGCATTTCCAGCTGATAACTTTTAAAATATATGTGCAGAAGTATTAGCTACAACTATGCTAAAGACAGTAAATAGAAAACCCTTACCCTTTACAAGTTATAGGCAAAAAACCGAAAAAAGTCGCACTTATTTCGACTCTAGACACAAAAACACCTTCTAGATATGCTTTCTCAATATTTCATATATTATAAAATAGTGCGCAAAGATATTAGCTACTACTATGCTGAAGACAGTAAATAGAAAACCCTTACCCTTTACAAGTTATAGGCCAAAAACCGAAAAAAGTCGCATTTAATTCGACTCTAGAAACAAAAACATCTTCTAGATATGCTTTCTCAATATGCTGAAAAAGTCGCACTTAATTCGACTCTAGAAACAAAAACACCTTCTAGATATGTTTTCTCAATATTCTGTATATTATAAAGTAGTGCGTGAAGATATTAGCTACAACTATGCTGAAGGCAGTAAATAGAAAACACTTATTCTTTACAAGTTATTGGCAAAAAACCGAAAAAAGTCGCACTTAATTCGATTCTAGAAACAAAAACATCTTCTACAGGTGCTTTCTCAATATTCTATATACTATAAAGTAGTGCGTGAAGATATTAGCTACAACTATGCTGAAGACAGTAAATAGAAAACCCTTACCCTTTACAAGTTATAGGCAAAAAACCGAAAAAAGTCGCACTTATTTCGACTCTAGACACAAAAACACCTTCTAGATATGCTTTCTCAATATTTTGTATATTATAAAATAGTGTGCAAAAATATTAGCTACAACTATGCTGAAGACAGTAAATAGAAAACCTTTACCCTTTACAAGTTATAGGCCAAAAACCGAAAAAAGTCGCATTTAATTCGACTCTAAAAACAAAAACACCTTCTAGATATGCTTTCTCAATATTTCATTTATTATAAAGTATTGCGCAAAGATATTAGCTACAACTATGCTGAAGACAGTAAATAGAAAACCGAAAAAAGTCGCACTTATTTCGACTCTAGACACAAAAACACCTTCTAGATATGTTTTCTCAATATTCTGTATATTATAAAGTAGTGCGTGAAGATATTAGCTACAACTATGCTGAAGGCAGTAAATAGAAAACCCTTATTCTTTACAAGTTACTGGCAAAAAACCGAAAAAAGTCGCACTTAATTCGATTCTAGAAACAAACACATATTCTACAGGTGCTTTCTCAATATTCTATATACTATAAAGTAGTGCGTGAAGATATTAGCTACAACTATGCTGAAGACAGTAAATAGAAAACCCTTACCCTTTACAAGTTATAGGCAAAAAACCGAAAAAAGTCGCACTTATTTCGACTCTAGACACAAAAATACCTTCTAGATATGTTTTCTCAATATTCTGTATATTATAAAGTAGTGCGTGAAGATATTAGCTACAACTATGCTGAAGGCAGTAAATAGAAAACACTTATTCTTTACAAGTTATTGGCAAAAAACCGAAAAAAGTCGCACTTAATTCGATTCTAGAAACAAAAACATCTTCTACAGGTGCTTTCTCAATATTCTATATACTATAAAGTAGTGCGTGAAGATATTAGCTACAACTATGCTGAAGACAGTAAATAGAAAACCCTTACCCTTTACAAGTTATAGGCAAAAAACCGAAAAAAGTCGCACTTATTTCGACTCTAGACACAAAAACACCTTCTAGATATGCTTTCTCAATATTTCATATATTATAAAATAGTGCGCAAAGATATTAGCTACTACTATGCTGAAGACAGTAAATAGAAAACCCTTACCCTTTACAACTTATAGGCAAAAAACCGAAAAAAGTCGCACTTAATTCGACTCTAGAAACAAAAACATCTTCTAGATATGCTTTCTCAATATGCTGAAAAAGTCGCACTTAATTCGACTCTAGAAACAAAAACACCTTCTAGATATGTTTTCTCAATATTCTGTATATTATAAAGTAGTGCGTGAAGATATTAGCTACAACTATGCTGAAGGCAGTAAATAGAAAACACTTATTCTTTACAAGTTATTGGCAAAAAACCGAAAAAAGTCGCACTTAATTCGATTCTAGAAACAAAAACATCTTCTACAGGTGCTTTCTCAATATTCTATATACTATAAAGTAGTGCGTGAAGATATTAGCTACAACTATGCTGAAGACAGTAAATAGAAAACCCTTACCCTTTACAAGTTATAGGCAAAAAACCGAAAAAAGTCGCACTTATTTCGACTCTAGACACAAAAACACCTTCTAGATATGCTTTCTCAATATTTCATATATTATAAAATAGTGCGCAAAGATATTAGCTACTACTATGCTGAAGACAGTAAATAGAAAACCCTTACCCTTTACAACTTATAGGCAAAAAACCGAAAAAAGTCGCACTTAATTCGACTCTAGAAACAAAAACATCTTCTAGATATGCTTTCTCAATATGCTGAAAAAGTCGCACTTAATTCGACTCTAGAAACAAAAACACCTTCTAGATATGTTTTCTCAATATTCTGTATATTATAAAGTAGTGCGTGAAGATATTAGCTACAACTATGCTGAAGACAGTAAATAGAAAACCCTTACCCTTTACAAGTTATAGGCCAAAAACCGAAAAAAGTCGCACTTGTTTCGACTCTAGAAACAAAAACATCGTCTAGATATGCTTTCTTAATATTTCATATATTATAAAGTAGTGCGTAAAGATATTAGCTACAACTATATGAAGACAGAAAATAGAGGTTCCTTACCCTAGAAACAAAAACATCCTGTAGAGGTGTTTTCTCGATATTGTATCTTTATTTTAATATCGATATTCTCGTATAATCCTTTGTCTGTTTGGTAGGAACGAAAGATCTCCGAAACCAGAAAAGCTAACTAGCTAGGTTTTACTTCGTAGGTTTGGTCAATCTCTTCTGGTTTTTTTTTGACGTAGGTGCCGCCGTTTTCGAGCTATTTGGGAAATCTTTATTTATAATCCGATTTGACTTTTATTCAGAATATATATGTATTACGTAAAAAGAAATATTTTTACAAAAAATTTACCCTGTAGGTGGGTCCGGCGTAGAGCTGTTTTGAAACTCTTTAATTATGGTCTGATTTGGTTCATATACTGAATATATTATTATTATGCAAACTGTTGCTTCTCAGTTGACGTGTTATACGTGACATGCTCCAGTGTCTGGAAGCAGCAGATTTATTAATTTACTGCGAGAATAATGAAAAAAACATTGTTTATTTTTTAACGTTGCAATAAAAATGTATTTTGATTTTTAACTGTTTTTAATTAATATTAAAAATGCATGCAATGGTTTTTAAATTATAAAGACCTAACCAATATAAAAAATTCTTTGAGGGCGAAACAACGATTGTCGCGTCCGGCTAGTGACTTTATAAATAACAATTGTTTGTCCAGATTTCATATTATCATTTGTTTTCTTATTTCTAAAGGATTTAGACTTTTCATCAAACCGTTAGCGTTACATAATACTTATTTATCTAGTTTATTTATTTATTAAAGTATTTTATATCAACTGGTCGTCATGGAGTTGCTGTGTGCTTACCTTTTAATTGGTTACTTCAACACTGTTTCTTGTTGTAATTATAAGTAAATGCTAAGTGGCAGACTACTTACTTTGGAGAATATTGTCAAATTAAGAGCAAACACATAATTTCTAAAATTTTTTTTTTGAACAATAAAAATAAAAAAAAAATTATTAAAATGCAGCGAGTAGTGACCAGTAAAGATGCTACGACGGAAGCACAACCGAAAGCAACAAATAAAAACATAATTTCACATGGTGCGCCAGAAACGACGGGAGGGGCTGGTGATGACAAGCAACAAGACGGCATACCATGGCCAAGTGAACGCATACCACCAGGTGGAATATTCCATACGCCAAAAGTAGAATATAGCAAGGAGACAGCAGATTTACTTAAATGTAAGTTTAAAAGCATTTTAAATCATCGCTAGATATATTATATTTACTTCAACTGAACAAACATTCTCCATTAATTTACATAGTGCTTATGGAAGAATCGAAAATGTCAATGTTCATGCGTAAGCAAATCAATTATCATTTGCGTAATGGCGACCCTCTACCCAAACCTGAGCCACCACGCATCAATACCGCAGATCCGGATGCAGGTGCTCTGGAGATATTGGCGCGTGCACGCAATGCAAAGCGTAAAAGTCTCAATATGATCATGGCCAGTGGTGCCTACGAAATGCCACGTTATCGTCCACGTCCCGATGGTCGAATGCCCTCCGAAAAGGCGAAAATGAAATTACAAGAAGCTATGGCTGGTGTACGTTTATCAGAGACAACGCTGAATGTTAAGCAGCGTAATAAGCCCAAAGATAATCGTGTGGAAGCAACAACGGAGGATATTATCAATGAGTGTAAGTCTTATAAATCAATTATGAAAAGGGTTTCCTTCGAATTTTAATTGCAGACAAGATTTACTGTATGAAAGCGATTTAAAGCGATTTTTGTTGTGACTTAGTGCAATTTTAGATACAATTTCTTCTGAAAAATAGGTTTTCCTCTTAACACAAATGTTTATGAAGCATCAATCTTCTACACAAAAGTTTTCACACTCTCCCTATCCATAAAACTTATAAAATACGCGAACATTTTAATTATCTGAAAAAACAATTTCAACATTTCCAAATTTACCAGACTCAATTTAACGTTTCCTCTACAATTTCAGACGATGCGCTAAATTTTACTCACTGATCTGAAAAATAAAAATACCACACTATAAAATCGATTGTAATATTTTACCCACAATCAGAAATGATTCGAAAACTCAATAATTGTATTTGAGAGCGAAAATGTTGCAAATGCTTGAAAATGTTGCAATAAGGTTTATAGATAGAACAAAAAACGTCAGTTTTAGATTAGAAAATCTAGAAATCGAATTCTGACGCGATACTTTTCCTCAGGCTTAAGATCCGGGTACAGCTTCAAAAATTTCTTGGGGAGTGATTACTTTCTTTCTTCAGCTTACGTAATGGGAGCCATGAGTTGCTGGCCACCACTGCAAGCTGATAGCTTGAAAAAGTCAACAAAAAATGTTTACATATATCTTCATTTAACAACCGAACATCTCAGTCTTATAAACTCCCAATATATTTTAACCTTTCACGTCAAGGACACACTGTTTTATCTATTAAAATGTTCTTATTTATCTCAACTTAGTACTGGAACAAATCAATGAACGTGCTGAGTGGTTAGTCGAAATGGAAGAACTCGGTGAGGGTAAAAAATATCGAGATGAAGTGCGTGACCAAATAGCAAAACGATTGCGAAAAATCAAAGCGCTTGAAACAAAAATGAAACTACAAAAGGATGGAATACGTTATATTGACTGAATAAGAAGACAATGGCTAAATAAGTGGCAACGATAAAAAATGGAGAATATTTCTGAATAATAAATATCAATATTTGAGGAAAAGGATTATACATAAGAAACTACAAAATTCTTTGTTTCATAATTTAAAACATATTTTTTTATTATTATTATTATTATCATTTATATATATATATATCTAATTTTTTTGAATTATTGGTAATTAATTAAAATTTTATATGCGAATATAATTTTGAGTAATTGTAGCGCTAGAATAAATTTTCATTTTCATATTTTCTCTTCTACTTGTTTTTCTTTCATTTGGCGCTATTAAAATATACCATACATTGATTGATCTTTAAATAGTTATTTAAAATATTTATATCGCATATACATACGCAGAATATGTTTCTTTATTTCACTTAGGCAACAACAAGCTGTTAATAATTAATTAAACTTGGTATAGCCATGCGAGTGATATTGTGGATGAACTACATATAATAGCAACAAATATATCTTACATAAATCTAAGAAGCTTAAACGTACAAAGTATATGGTACTAAAAACAGACATGTGCTGACGTCTACTGCCCAGGCTTAAATTAAAAAGAGCTAGTGCGGTGGCCTGCAGTTTCAGCTTGGCTTGGAAGTTATTTCAACACGTGACCGCGGTTTTAGTTTTTGCGAGTTGTTTCAAATTTGAAGATTCCAAAATGTAAATAAATAAATGAAGTGCAATGTGCTTTAAATACGTTGTTTCAAAGTGATGAACATGAGCGCAATATTAGTAAAATACTTTACGCTCTAAATGTAGATTTAAAATAGGAAGTTTTCGTTTTTTCTTTTTTTAATATTTTAAGTATGTTTGTGTTTTTAAAATACTTGTTGTATATGAAAAATATTTTAGAGTTTTTCGTTTTAAAATTTGTGTTGCACTGAAGAGATTAAAAAATAAACTGCAACCGCAAATAAACAAAGACATATTCATTTGTTTTGCGCATTGCAGATATTACATATTAATATTTAGCATCTATTAGTATAATTTTTGTTAGAGTGAAAACAAAAATCATGTTTATATGTAAAGGTTTAACATGATGGTAAATGAAAATGAAATTCGCCAGCTGCTTCGGCAACGCGATTTCTTATTAAATATCCGCTTATAACTTCAGCGACCTCATGTGGACGATCTTCGTGTACGGCGTGGCCGCAGCGTGCGAGTACTTGCATTTGAAATCTTCCTACAAATTAAACAAAAAAATAAGAAATAGTTAAATGTTGTTACATAAATAGATAAGTGTATATATAAGAATAATGAAGCCGAGATTGATGGTATAAACACATAGCAGGCTACAAAACTTATCAAATTGTCACTCAACACACAACATGCGACTGCATGGACCGTACAATTTCAGCTGACAGGAAAAATAGAAAGCCACAAGCGAGAGCAAAATATCAAAGGTGGTGAGGAAAACATGAAGTGAGCGCAAAAATGGTAAAGTGGGAGCGGAAAAATAACGCAATGAAAGCAGATTAGAACGAATTAAGAACAACGAATAAAAAAGAAAGATGTAGAATTAGGTGAAGGATTGTCTTATGAAATCTAATGTCAACTTTATTTTTTTTTTTAATTGCCACCACTTTGGCTTTCGGCTACTTTTGTTGCAAACAAACTCAAAACATGGCATTCAAGTCTTGAAAAGTGTAAAGGAAAAATAAAGATCAATTCAATGTATTAGAATTTGTATAAAATACAGACCGGGACCGCATTTCGAAAATACTTCTGTATTGATACCATCGATAGAATTCATACATACCCTGCATTTGACCCACAGTTAAAGCCTTATCCAGACCATCAATGCTTGCCAATAACAGTTGCTTAGGTATGCGTAAATTAAGAAATTTCTCACTCAGTCCTGAGAACCAACCAACCCAATATTTTTCGGATTTCGACAAATCAATGCGCCAGGTATATCTGTATAGAAAATAAATATTTATTATTAAAGTTTTATTGCGAACACTATTGAAATACTAAAATACTTTTTAGCTGATTCATCTGGCACAGCATTTGGCTTCTTAAAATCTGCTGAATCAGAGCTGCTCTCACTATCGTTGCCTGTTGCCACTGTAGATGCCGTTGAAGTATCCATAGCATCGTGACCAACTTCTTCATCTTCCGAAATGCTAAAAGGATGCGTAAAATTCGTTAAGGTTCCATCATAATCGTCATCCTCCGATAAAGGCAATTCGTTTGTGGCGAGTTTTTTCGTTGTGCAACTGAAAACGGAGAGTGAATAAAGAAAACAAATAATATGAAATTTTAGACAGTCCTTAGTAAAATTACCCTAGAATAATAATTATTGAGTCGCCTTTTAAGCGTTTGTATGTTAATATTTACTTTATAATTTGCCCCGGCATAGAGACTTTAGCACTATCCACATTTCGTATCTGGCCACTGCGAATGCACCATTCGATGGCGTTCGGAATACTTTTAAAGTAATTCGGACGTGAACGCAAAAAGCTTTGCATGCTGGCCAAAGCTTCCATGGCAGTACCCTCGACAACATCGATGACCGTGATGCCAATTATATTGGAGATTAGCATTTGAGATACAAAATGCACAGCAATGGCACCGCCCATCGAGTGTCCTACCAGATATAAAGGCGGTACTTCTTCGGGGTAGAGTTTCATAATTAGATCGCCAATATCTCTATAAAAGTAACTTAATTAATACCAATATAATGAAACAAAGTTGAAAAGAGAAATGAGTTAAATGAAAAATCCGCTATGAAGACAATATCATATTAAACATTTTATTTATTTTTATGTGCACCTGCAACAGTCGATGATAAAAATAATCAATGGCAAATAAAAATAGTCCTCTCACTTTAAAAATAAACCTTGATTTTAATTTACAAATACGTAAACAAGGGCTATAGCGTCATCTATAATATCAGCAGCAACTAAACCGTCACACACCCTCCAAAAAAACGTTGTACTTAAATCAACAACAGCATCGAGTACTTACTTGGCCAACGTATCTGCTGATAGATCATCTTCATCATCTGTTTGTGAATCTCCATGACCACGTAAGTCAATTGCCAAACATTGGCAGTGAATCATGTGTGTAATTTCCATCTACGAACAGATGAAAGTGGAAATAAATAATAAATCGGTATTAGGTACATGTATGATTAATAAAATACATACACAAAAATGTGCCCATGTCAGTCCGGAATAGCCTCCACCGTGCAAAAGCAGCAGTACAGGTCCGACTTTCTGTGGTTGTTTTGTACGATAGATACGAAAGGTACGCTTCTCATCGATGACTACATCGTCCTTTTCAGCAAAGAATTCACTCCACAGTGTTGGCTTGAAATCACGTATGCGTGATTTTTTAAATGAATCACTATTCGTAAAAATTGGACATAAAATCAAGAAAATAAGTGATATTTAATTAAAAATTAAAAGTTTCTTTCAATTTCGCTTTCTATTTGAAACCTTGAACTTGCTGGATGGCAGGCAATTGTCGCCAGTTAAATTAACCTTCTCTCCTTACCTACGGCCTATTCTTCCGCCCGGAACTGTTGGAGGTAAACGATTTTTCAGTATTGTCCGCTGTAAATTCGACATTTTCCTTAATAATCTTTTCAATTAAACTTTATATCTATGATTTTTTTTAAGCAGTAATTTTTTTTTATTCGCCGTAAATATTTGGGTTTTTCTTTGAAGATTATGCGGTGTATCTCTCGATAACACTTCTTCTCTTTGACACACACTATGCACACTGAGCAAAATGCGCATCGATTACGCGCTTTAACCCAAAGTTTTTATGTGGTGCAATTTAATTTGATTTAATCAAAAAATTCGATTTATATTTTCATACGTTATCTTGTAAATTTATTTACATTTCTTTTTTTAAATTTTTTTTTTAATTTCATTGATTTCGTATAATATAAATATCTTTTTGCATAACTAGAATCTTTTGGTATAATCGAATGCGACTCTGTTTGAAAGACAAATTCTATTTCATTCAAATGCACAGCTGATTTTAATTGGTGCTCTACTAGTGATGTTAACACTACAGTTATTACTAGACCCAAAGTGTTATAAATTGAATAGATATAATTTTCTTAAATATCTATTTTAGTTCACATAGGTTTGTTCCTGGGTGTTCAAATGTCACTAACTTGACAGTCTTTTAGAATTATTGCATTTGACCATTCTCTGATAGTTGTAAATTTTTTTTGTTATTTTATGGTTATTTCAAAAGCTTTTGTCGCATATTCTTTCAATGACTAAATTTGCTAGAATGGCTTTCACTTTACTTTCAAGATTACTCTAATCCCAATCCTAACACAGCTAACCCACAAGGGTAAATTCAAAGGGAAAATATGATCTTTAGAAATAGCATTTTAAATTGATTATCTATAATAAAAAATTGTTCATGGTCAATGTAATAGCTTAAAATAGATATAAATATTCTTTTTTCCAATAAAATTTAAGAAAACATACATATTTCCCACAATCTCTGTCATCTAGAAATGTAAAAGGCAAAACTTTATAACGTACTTTTTTCTCATATTCTAACTCTAATGCAACTGTGTTCATTGTTTCTTCAATCAGTGTTGCACAATTATTTTGATTACCTCAACTTTTTAGTAGTGTTCGTTTGTCTCTCGTTCCGGTGTGTGTCTTATGCCCGCGTTCGGTAAAAAAATCGAATTAGAATTACAACAATCAGAAAAGAAAATCTTATTCAAAAATAGAAGCTACACTTAGTGGATTTCTTGAAATTTGGAAGTTTTAATACATCTGTTAATACTGTAACGAAGAGAAAAATAAAGTAATTACATGAAAAATACTGGAGAAAAAGGGAATTAATGCATTAATCTGCTACCTCAACTGCATTCAATCAACCACAAGTTTAACAAGAAGCAAGCGATAAAACAAAGCAGCAGAATAAAAAAGTTGCAAAAATTAAGTGTGTGAGTGAAGTGCATTGGAAAAAATGAAGTTGGAAAAAAAAATTAAGAATATATGTGAGTGAAAAAAGGAAGAATAAAACATATATATATATTAAAAGGTTTTGTTTTATTTTATAACAAAACAAGAAAATGGAATAAACTAAATAAATGTGCTTATCAAAAAAAGAAAACAAGTGAAAAAAAAATATTCGAATAAAAAGGTCCAAATTGAAAGCAAAGTTGGTAATAACGTACGAAGCTGTTTAATTTGTTGAGCAACGCGTAACATTTATTTGCTTCCTTTTTGCACAATTTTTCATTTCCTCATACCACTTACTGTCTCCCTGTCTTCCCCTCTCGTTGAAAAATAAGTTCCTATCAGAAAATTAGCACCACTATTATTCATTTATCGTGGCTAAAGAATATCAGCAAAACCGCATACACACACATGCACTACGAGAACACAAACAACAAACACAAAGTTGTGGTAAATAAGCAGTAGAAAAACGAAAAAACGTAAGTAGCAAGATCAAAGTACAAAATTTCTTTCAAACATCTCTTGCTATTTTCTTTCAGTTCTTGAATGATTTTGTGTGTGCTTTACAAAAGCACCAACACAAATTGCAGCTGTAAACATTTTTCTTCTTTTTTCTTTCTTCGTCGTTGTCTTTTTTTATTGCTCTACTAGTCAGCCAGAATCAGAATGTTTGAACGGTTTTTCGTATTCTTCTTCTAACTTTTGTTTTTCTTTTTGCCCCCATCTTACATTCAACTGATTCTCAGCTTTTTGTACATTGCGCTTGCGTAGCTGCTATTGCTGCTTATGTTGTAGTTGGTTGCATTTGCTTTCCGCTTGCCACTTTGACTAGCTTAACGTAATTATCATTTTATCATCATCATCTTCATGATTATTAACTTAGATGTTTCATCTTCGCCTTTGTTTTTCCTATATCTTCGTTATTTCATCGCTTGATTTCAATCAAAAGAGTTGGCTAGCTTTTGATGACTGCGACTGACTGACCAGCAGCGGCAGCGTTGCCTATATGTATAACCAACAACAAGTACGACAAAAACTGAAATGTAAAAGTAAATGTAGAAGTAGGAAATAACGTGAAATTAAGAACTTTAGAAAAATAATAGACGCCTTTTCATCTTTATTTGAATCTTTATTCTTTTTTTGTTTCTTTAGTGCAAATAAAAAGTATTTCCTTTACAGTTGTATTTTTATTCTGAATATTGTTGTTATACATTTAATTTGTTGTTAATATGCTGTAATAAAGTTCGAATCTCGGCACAGGCAAAATCAAAAAGTAGAAAAAATAGTTTTTCTACACGGCACCACCTCTTGGCAGGCAATGGCAAACCTACAAGAGTAAAAATTGCCTATGAAAAGCCTTTCACTTCGCCGTTCGGATTCGGCAGTAAGTAAACTGTAGGTCCCTTCCATTTATGTACAAATAAAACACGCACAACATGAGTGGATGCGAAAAACTCGGCCTAGGCCCTCCATGGGCTGTTGTTCCATTAAAAGTAAAGTAAGTAAAGGTCACGAAAACCGCACCTCAAAATAAAATGAAAATATGAAAATAATGATTTTTATTTTGGGGAATATTTATTTTTTTTTAAATATTAAGATTTTAAAATTATGCAAAGTGTAGGAACGAAAAAATATTACTGGAGCTCAAAAACGTATTATTTTTGACAAAAACTTAAATACAAGACAAATACAGAATACA
This sequence comes from Palloptera scutellata, assembly GCA_958295655.1. Lineage (NCBI taxonomy): Eukaryota > Metazoa > Arthropoda > Insecta > Diptera > Pallopteridae > Palloptera > Palloptera scutellata. Next base: position 15,041,754 of record OY282449.1, on the reverse strand, counting down.
GAAAAATCTAAATTCTTGGGGTGACACCCGCTATGTTGAAAAAGCGAAATAAATATTATAATTACCTGTGAATGTACGTGTGAATGTCTAAAATTATACTTTCATTTGTTTTCATTTGTTTTTTGCAAGATGTGAGGAAGTGCATGCTACACAGAAATATTGCAAACTCCAGGACTAACTGTCGATAAAGTAATATCGAAATAGAAAGCCCTAATTCTCTTTTTGCAACAAAAGCGGGAATTTTTAGTGGAAGGTGCATTGGAGAAGGCTAGTATTATTTGCTCAAATATCGGAATAAGCATCAGCCGGCGCATAAGGTACAAGAAAAGAATGTCGGGTGAAACGGAACGAGATATTGGTTTAACTGCTAAAGAAGAAAACAAGAGGTCAATGCTTGAATGCATCGATCGTTTCTCGACAAAATTAAATCTCGAACCATGGCATTCAATGATATAGCCGATATCTTTCAAATTGTGAAAACAAATGACTGGCTGTTAGAATCTTTAGCTCTTCAATTGTTCTTAATAGTTTGTGTCTCTGTGGCTTCATGTGAAAGAAGTTTTTCAAAGTAAACCTCTTTTAGATCGATACTTTTTGAATAACGAAAAATTTCCTTGTTATTAAAATAACTTAAAAGTAATCACAAGTCTTTTTCTCCCTGAATTTAAGCCGATTTTTGGCATTCATTGAAAGGGGGTAAGAGAGGTGGCAACACTCGTAGCAAGTATGTGGAACGAAAAAAGAACGAAACACACTAGTTTCGAAGGGGAGAAATTAGTGGGGTTGTTAAAACTTCCCAAAAGAAAGTTATATATGTGTATGCTTTAAATCACCAAATCTTCCTTCATTGTTATTCATTTCGTTTTTGTTTTTCGAGAGTCGGTTCTATTCAGGCGATGCACAGCAAGTGGACAGAAACTTTTAGTTGCATCTATTGGGTTTTAGTCTGTTTGTTGAGTTCCCAGAACAGTCAAATAAGTGTGCTGTATCAAGTGTCGTAAGTAGTGTGCTGGACTGTTAAGCTCGGTTGGACGAAAAAGGAAATTCGAAATAAAAACAATTGAATCTTTTCTTTCGGAATATTTATATATATATATATATATATTTTTTTTTTATCGTTTCATTCCGCATTTCTGATATTACTACTTATTCTTCAGGTTGAAGATTGTTTGGTACTATTTCTTTCAAATTTCTAGCGGCATTCTCAAAACAATTTCTATGCATGTTTGAATATTAAACTTTCAGCTTTTTCTTTTAATTTAATTGTGTTTTATAAACACTTATATTTAAAATTTAAATACTGGGATTACATATGCGAAAAAATATGAACTCTTCAGTTAATAAAAAAAAAATATTGAGTAATTAAGAATATCTTAAGTATGTCAATTGCTATTTTAAGTAAGTGAGGTGCAATTTGATGAAGATACACACTTGGCGGCAATAAAGCACTTAAAGTGTTGATGGCAGCATTTCCTAATAGCGCCAGCCACCTACCAATCTATAGCAGACACAGTTTTTAGTGCCTTAAGCTAACACAATAATTTCACGAAAAATTATATGTAAACAAAATTAAATTTTATCAACATATCAGAAGAAGATAGAAGCAGAAGAGATGAAAAGTGAATGTTTACATAACTTAATTTCAATGGCGTTGTCAACAGACATAGAGTTGTTTTTGTTGCTATTACTGCAGTTTCTGCTGTCGCCAGTACCAATGTGCCTAGTGACATTTTCGAATATCAAAAACAACACAATTTCTTCCGGTGCCATTGCGTTTTACGAGGATGCTGCAACAACAGCCAAAACATAAAAAAGAAGCAGCAGCGTCGAAGGAAAGTGTGCGACTGTTGCTGCTGCTTCGCGTTGTCAACTTTGACTTACCCAAAAACGAACGATTGTAAAAAAAATTCACAACAATTTATCTATAAACATTTTTATTTCACATTAAAAATTCCGCATTTAAACTTTAACATACCGCATTATGATAAAATCGCCAAAGCGACATAGCGACCGCGAAAGAAAAAACGATGCAATACTTAAAAGCGAAATTGCGCGAAACTTTTTTCTTTTTCCGAATCAACTCCATCGTTATTGTTATTATTGTTGCTGTTGATTTTCTTTTCTGCTGCTCTTTTGTAGGAATGGAGGAAATTCTTTTAGTCCGTGTGTATTAAATGGATGCGCGACCTCGTAACCCAACACACGAAAGACTCGTTTGCAAGATTAACTAACTATTGTAATTGATGAAATTGCTTAAAGGTGTTTTTTTTGAAATGTTTTTAATTTTTTGCTTTTCTCCTAAAAAATATTAGTAAAAAACTAAGAAAATAATATTATAATTTGCTGTAATATGAGAAAGTAGATAACATTTTTTGGCGTTTCATTATTAATGCATATGTACGTACCATATGTATAATTTACACTGAATAGCGTCATTAACTGGTTTGAATTGATGGTAGAATGATTTGTTAAATACCTAATTATTGTAAGACTATCTTTGAAATATTTTGGTAAATAATTGTAATCATTTTATTCAGGGATTTTTCATCTTTGATTTTGTCAGATCTTAGCTGCTTGTTCGTTATTTTGCTAGTCTGTTTTCAGATTATGCCCAATTTCTTCTAATTTTACATTTCAGTGGATACACTGTTTCGATCCATCACACACTTTTCTTTGTGATCCAACGGAAATGTTAGTCGCAAGCCCGACGATTTTGGGACTAGGCAATCGTTCGATCGTTTAATTCTATTCGATGCGATATATTCAAAGAACGGTATAAAATAGTTTAAGTTTAGACAAGTTATTAAAATTTTAATCCTGCATAGCATAAAATAAGTCAACTCCAAGGGGGTTTTTATGTTCAGAACGCAATTCTTTAAATCTATTGGTGGATTCTCTAAGGCCATGGTTATATTGACAATTTTTCTCGGCGAACATCATTAAATTGTTGTTTCACCGATGCAGGGTACATTACACACCGAGCACAAAGTGATATCAATATTGATACGCCACAACTCTAGCATATGCTCTTGCACTCACTGTGCAAGAATAGCATCACTTCTGTTGTTTCTCCGTTGTAGTGATGTCAGAACTAAGCAATTCAGTTGCCCTTGCACTGTGCAAGAGCTATACTAGACTTAGAGAATTCGCCTTCTGTAACGATTCAAGTTTTAATCGGAATTTTCTCCTTCAGAAAATGTTTATTTTGCTTCGAGTAATACTTAAGTATTTTTCGAAAAAAAATTTTTTTGTGTTGGTTTTTTTTCAGCATTACCTCTATTACCCATTTCAAGATGACAGTCTTGTTTTGCTAGTAAAAATGGAAAAACCCAGACCTTGAATAATACATTTAATTTCTTCACTTCGTGAAGAGTGTAATGGGTGAAGTGAGGTTTTTCTACATGGCACCACTTCTTGGCAGGCAATGGCAAACCTACAAGAGTAAAAATTGCCAGTGAAAAGCTTTTAATTTCGGATACAGCGTAAAATTGTAGGTCCCTTCTAATCATGTACTAATATAACACGCACAACATGAGTGAATGCGAAAAGTTCGGCCAAGGCCCTGCATGGCCTGTTGTGCCATTTAAAGAAGAAGAAGACACTGCACAATTCATCTACTACTTGTCATTATGCATATGTGGCATTGCAAATTTCACCCAAAATATCTGCTTTTACTCATGCGATTTTTTCTTCTAATACGCGTGTAATTAGTTAATACATAAAAGTAAATTTACTCTCACCATAAAAGCCAAGAAACTTGCTGCAACGTTTCATTTATCGCCAAATCTCTGCGGCGCTTAGAGGCCGTAACGCGAAGGCGTACATTGAGGAAGTTGTTAAAAAATAAAACTGCATTAAAAAAATAATAAAAAAAATATTAAAACTGAAACTATTCATGGTACAAAGTATATACATACTTACATATGTACATTTGTACATATGTATTTACCAAAAGCATTCCGTGTGATAAAGTTGTAAGCATAAAACTGCAGGCGTAGTAGTTTTACTTATTTTTTGCTCAGCCAATTCAAGCCAATTCTCAGGCAAACAAGCGATCATCTTTTGGGCTGAAGTTGGACAGTTGTCCTCAACATGATTTTCTTATCTTATGCTTGTTGTTGTTGGTGATGTTAATTTTGATATGTTGCTGCTGTGCGCACTCATTATCAGTATTTGTTGTTGTTTTTATTGTAAACTATGCAATAAATAAATATGCAAAAAATTTATTGGTTTAAAAGAGAGAGAGATCGGAAGAAATAAATATTGAATTTCAATAAAGTCGTTAACACACAAAGAATACTATATTAAAAAGTTTAATGTAAGTATGTTAACATTTTTAACTGAAATGATTATTATTTAAGTAAAAGTTAATGAATAAACATAGCTGGAACATACAAGAACATCCTTTCCATGGAATGATATTCCTAATTTCTAATAAATTTCTGAGTGTCACGTATTTTTGCTGATGCAATCCGTTAATATTTTTATATTCTCGTATGCACCTAAAATTAAGCAATAAGTAGGATAATATAGATCAAAATTTTTGTACATACAATAATCTATTGACAGAATACGACACTGAATAAGACACTTTGTGAACCCTCTATATATTTGTAGTCATTAGTTCTCTTGCTAGCTTGCTCGGATGATGAGAGACGCGTTTTTTGTAGGAGATTCTTTGAGCTTTTATTTCCTTTGCACTCGAGTAATTTTATGATTCAGTTGTACTTTTGTGGCAAACCAAGGCGAGTTTACAGTCATTCGAAAAATGTTGTTTTGAAATTGTTGTAGAATTTTAACATTGGAAAATTGATTGTGGCTGTATGCTACACCTGAAGATCACAAGTCTATATGGGCTTTAATATTGACATATAACAGAAGCTAGTGTCGCTAGACAATTATGATTTTCAGTCAAATAACCAGAAGATTTGGTGAATTACATTTTCATTTGAATTACATTCAGATCATATTGATAACAATAGTTTTCCTGATTAATAAAAGAAATAACTTTTTGTGATATGATCACTATATTATCTAAAATGTAAGAATAGAAACATCTCATCTGTGTTAAGACTGATCACTTTTTGATTAAATGTTACCGTGGAGATGCTCTCCAGCCAGTCATTAACTAAATCATGGACGACGCTTATTCCTAAAAACTAAGACGACCACAGTTTTATTATCCCTGTTATAATTCTTTGCAGGGATACATTTTTTTTAATTTCTTTTTTTTTGGGATAAATTTGTTTAAGTTTAAAAAACAGAGCTACTAATAAGAATCCATTTACGAAATATGAAATAATATGTCTGTCTAAATGTTCGTTCGTTCGTTAACATACCTCAGGGATGAGGAAACGTAGCAATTAAATAAAATAAAATTTTTAAGTATTTTTTCCAGAAATGCATAGAAAATACATAAATATGGTATTATTGCCTGCTTGCTTTTTTTCATTATCTTTAAAAACTGAAAGAAACTAATTGCCCTCATTTTATTTATTTGTTAACCAATAAATAAGTGTGAACATAATTTCATGCAAACACTCTACTACATACAGTCATACATATACATATACATATTGTAAAAATATGTAAAGGGTGGACCATTTATAATTTTGAACTTGATTTTAGTGTAAATAACGAATAATTTGTTTTCAATGTGGTGTTTGTTATTCACTAATACTTCCGGTTAATTGTGGAACACTGTTTCATTCAAAGAACTTACTCCACAGACCTTGCAGTAGCCCAAATGAACCAAATGTTGTCTAAGTCCATGTCTTCAAAATACACTATTCACTGTAACGCATCTTCCTTCCTCATTTTCAAAGCAAAATGGCCTAATGATATCGTCGGCCCAAAAATCATATCAAACAATTACTCGTTGAGTGTGCATTGGATTTTCAACAATCGCACAAGAATTTTCTGAGCCCCATATTCGACAATTTTATTTAACATATAAAAATGCTCATATTTTTCCTAGTATTCCATTGTCCAATTAGCGAACCGAAAACGTTGCTTATGATCATGTGGATTCAGCTGTTGTACCATTTGTACGGCTTCATACCGAGGTATTTAAGATTCACGATTTTGCAACAAATTTTTAGCATTTCCCAACGTTCTTCAAGCGTATATCGACCCATTTCGTTAACCGCCAATATAAAACTAATTTTCCGACATCGTAAGAATGACAATAAAGTTGGGACACTCAAAATAACCAGTTGCTAAAATTCCAAATGTTAGATGGACCACCCTATATGTACTTACATACTTGAAATAGTTAACAGCTAATGGCTAGTGATTGCTGCTATACAGTTGCACACATACTAGTAATATTGTATCACTCGGTTTTTGAGTCGAGTCTGTCTGTCTGTCCGGTTGTCTCTGCTACTATCAATAAATCAAATCATGTTCACACAAGTGGTGCCTAGAAGTAAAACGAAAAAAACTAAGTGTGTTGTGAATTTATTTAAAGTAAAAGTATGCATTATTTGTTTGAGTTTGATTATAAAGTTCGAATGCGCTGCATTTGTATGTACATAAGCAAATTTAGAGTAGTGCCTCAATACATGTTGCATTGATGCATTCTTTAATGGAAACCCATAAATTAATGAAAGAGTATTATGGTCTTAGAAACTGATCATATACTTAGATCTATAAAGAAGTACATAGGTCTATTTTAAATGAAAATTGAATTTAAATAAACCAGGGGAGAGTGAAACTAAATTAATTAAATTAGATATCTACTTGAAATTCAAAGTGATTTAATAACATAAATATCTTTAACTTCAAAATAATACAAAATCGAATTTGAGTAACCAATCCTTATAAACAAAAGACAGGAACAGGCTGCATGTCAAATAAATATATGAAATTATAAAAGTTGGTAAATAAAATGAAATAAAAAGAATCTGCTGCTATAAAAAGAAGGTCAAGCAACATTTTTAAATTTTATTTTGAATTTTCTTATTCGTTTTCTGTGTTTGACACACTGGCACAAAAGTTTCCTTATGGGAAAAAGGAATTTCCTTATGATAGTAAAGAAAGAAAACTGTTAACATTTGACACAATTTGTAGGCGGGCACACACATTTTATAGCTAGTTAGTTAGTTGGTTGGTTGTTACTCGACGGAATCGTCAATATCAACAAAAAACAAACAAAACGTGGCCACGCAACATGGCCAAAAGTGGAAGTAACAAGAAGCACAAACAAAAAAACGAAGAGGAATAAAAGAAACGAAACTGAACAATGCAGCAACAACACAATGGGATGAAAAATGGAAGCGTCGCATATGCGTGTCAGGCTGCCAAAACCGATGAGGAAATATTGATAATAAAAACAACAACAACAATCAGCCCTACACTAACCAAATTCATGAGTATCTACCAAACAAAAAGAAGAAAACTAAACAATGCGGACATTAACTCTTTCGCTCGAGAGTTAACTAACTATTTATTTAGGTTTGACAAGCATACAAAATTTAGGCTACCATTCTACACCGTGCTCTACTGTGCAGTAAATATTAAATGAACAGATTAGTTAGACGAGTCAAGTTTTGGGATAATATTTTTGTTTGTTTTGGCTTCTTTCTTATCAGTAGTAAAAAGTGTTTGCTTGGTGAAAAGTAAAAGTGTTTGAGAAGCGAGTAGTTAATGGTAGGCGTAGCTGTTTGGAAACTATTTTCTTTTATTTTTTTGGTATTTAAATTTACTTGAGGCCATAATTTAGAGATTAGTCGATGCTTATTCAAGGCAACTTTAGCTGTTTAGTGAGTAAACTTAATGTTTTTTAAATGCAAATTGATTATTATTTTTTTTAAACTTGCCTTGTTTGATCTTTATGTGCATTAATTTGTTAGGGAGACTTTTCGAAAGAAATTTGATAAATGGTGTAATTTTTGAATTTGATAGTTTTTGTGGGTGAGTTAGTGAGTGTTGAATTAATGAAAGATTACATAAATTCGTTACATATGACAATTTTTCATTAAATATCTTAGCTAAAAAATATGTTCATAACTTGATATTGGAAACCGGTCGCATTATAAATGTTATTTGTTAAAATGAGCGACACTTTTTTTACATTGTTATAGAGATTAAAATAGTTCGGGTTTTCAGTAACTTGTATATTTATTTAATAAAATTTTAGATATGTCTTCACTTTAAAATACATTAAAATTGCAATAGAATATTATTTTTAGATTGTACATGTATATTCAAATTACAACGATCAATGTTAAAAAAAAACAATTGCATTGAATTTTAGCCTTATATATATTTATAATCTTATTAGATCATCGATCTTACATTACATCAAAATTCAAGCAATTTGATCTAGAGCAGTGTCGGGCAATTTTGATTTTCCTATTCACACGTGAATAGGCTCACATTCTCTGCCGACGCAGAGAATATGAGCCTGCTATAACACGTAAAATATAAAAACTTCTTCGTGTAATAGAATTCGGATGAAGTTTGAGAGCAATTTTTCCAACGCGAATGATATTAGTTGACTTTCAGCATTCATGTAAGCAAGATTTCGGCGCGCACTTTTTCAAAACAAACAACACAAGCAGCGCTGTCGCTCTCGCAAATACACACACAAGCATGCCTGTTTTTGTATTGGTTTGCCCGACACTGATCTAGAGTGATTGTGATAAATAAAGGCTCGGAAATTTTTTTCCAAAAAATTTATGACCGCTATTTGATATAATTCTACGAACAAATAACAATCAATCAAAAAAATTTTTATAAATAGTTAAAGCTTAAAGAAATTGGTAAAAATTGGTCCTTTAGTTTAACATTCGCTGTATTCTGAATGAAGAAACCATACAAATCTTGATTGTTAACCCAAATTATTAATTGATCAACAATTAAATAGCATCTCGATCAATCACGAAATCTTAAACAAATTGATACAAATGTGGGTTTTGTATGATCAGAGTCTAAACTAGATCATTTCTGAAATGTTAAATTTTATTTTTTTTTTGCCCTATGAATAAAATAATCACACATCAAAATTCTTGAAAACTGGTTTATCATAGCTAGCTGATTAATCTATGTACTATAAGATTATATTAAATCGATCGCACAAATCTCTAATGAATATCGAAAGTTTAATGAAATTGATATATGTATAAGTTTTGGGTGTTGTGTGATTAACATCTAGATCAGATTTAATTAAAACAAAAAATCATGATAAATAATTGTATATTGCTTTCGCATTGTATATCCAATAGATCTTATCTAAAAATCTCGATCTATTGATTTACTGATAAATTTTCAATCATACAGTTTTTTTTTTGTTAGACTTGCTCTTACCAGTTTCAAATTAAATCATTACTTACATTTCCTCAAATGTCAATTACAATATTTTTTCTGTCGCCGTCTTGTGTATACATACTTAGTATACTTATAGATCTAAAGATTGATAGCTAAACCTTGAATTATATTAGAAAAATAAAAAAATATATTTTGTTAACGTTTCTATGAAATTAGTTTTAAATGATAAACACAAAAATACATGCGATACTGATTGTTATGTTATGTGAATATTAATAAAATAAAAGAGCAAGTTACTGCGTCTGCTACCAATGTCTAACCAGCAACCAAATATGCTTGGTTTTTTGCTTTGCTTTACTTTGATTTAGCGTTTATGTGAAGCTGTTAGTTTTTTCACACACACATTTACACATGCATCGCGTTGATTCAACCTTAAATTCAAATTGCGATCAACTGCGCTTTTTTAATGAGCTTCTCGCCAAAGTTTTATTTTCCTATTTTATTCTATGAAATTCTGCATAACTTCTATTATCCATGCGACATTATTTGTCAATGATGTAATTTAAAATTCCTGGACTTTGTTAGCAAAAAGTTTCAGTAACTCATTTTTTGTGATACCTATTTAGATTTGCATATTATAGTCTGATTTTGATAATTTGAATTGTGAAATAATATTTTATTTTCGAACTACTTATGTATTGAAGTAGTTATTCTTCTTCTTCTTATAACACACATGGAGGGCCTAGGCCGAGCTTGTCGTATCCACTCATGTTATACGTGCTATATTTGCAAAATAGAAAAAACTATTTCTCTAAACGGCACCACCTCATAGCAGGCAATGGCAAACCTACATGAGCAACAATTTCATATGAAAGCTTTTCACTTGGTTGTTCGGATTCGGCATAAAACTGTAGGTCCCTGTTGTGGCATTAAAAGAAAAGAAAAAGAATAGGGAAGAAGAGGATCAAATATGTACATATATAGGCCCAGCCTTTGCGAACTGGAGGAACTAGCGGAGTTGGGACTAATTGATATACTTAATTTCGTAAGGGCTTCTGGATGTTTTAAAGGTACGAAGGGCTGGCGGTGCAGTGAGGTTTCTCTTAAATAGTTATGAATATGTGCCAATCGGCCACGGACTGAAACTTACTCGATGGTAGCCTGGTGCATAACATAATTTAACCTAACCACTGGATGCAAAACCGTTTTAAAACCAGCAAAGCTGGGAACCTCCTTCTAGATTGGCAAGATCAGCATGGCAGAGTTCTCTTTCTAGTCCTTCAATAATCCCTTCTTTTTTTCATATAAAACATAAAACATATAAATGTGATATCTGTTTGTTCTGTACTTTTAGTCCGGTACCTTGGATTTAAACTTATTTTTAACAAACCGAAATGATATTTGCTGTAGAAAATACACACAATACACACACTATATACACTTTAAAAGTTATTGGTTTATCATCTTACAAATTATGAAGGCTCTACTGTATTTCTTTTAAAATAGTTTCTCAATCATTGATACGTGTTCACATGAACTCATTAGCAAATGACACACCTTAAGAGGTTGAAAAAATGCTTTAAAGTATTATATTTTATTAAGTTAATAATAAAATATTTCAACAGATGTGTTAAACAAATTCGTAATGGATGATTAAACTAACTAAACTTTGAACTCATTACCGCCGGTGCTCCGCCTCATGGAAATTTGTGAATTTTTTTATACATACACATTTATTTACATATATTCCATTATTTTAATTACTTTCTTTTGTACTTCAGTTTTTCTAAATTTTTTTATTATGTCAGAACATTGTTTTACATATTTCATCTTTTGTTAAATACAGTAGTTTCAACAAGAAAGCAATCGGCTTAAGTCACTGAAAAAATTAAAGTATCTTAAAAAAAAGTCCACAGCATCTTGAAATGATTAATTATGCAAATATATTAATATGGCGTCCAGTCGCCACCATTCTCTGTAATTTCATTACAACGGAAATGCATGCTATCGACTAATTTTACAGCATATGACCGTGTTAAACTTCGCCATATTACCCTAAGAAGCCGTTTCAAATGATTTATTGAACGTATCTTTTTTTTCTACGTAGTTTTAACTTCATAAGAGCCCAAACATTTCCGATCGGATTCGCATCTGGCGACTGTGAGGGCCAATCCAATGAAGTTATGCCGTTTTCCTCTTTCCAACTGCTACACAAGCGACTGCGATGTTTTGGGTCGTTGTCCTCTTGAAGAACCCAATCTCAGCTTCCTGCCTCAAACCACATATCCGTTGATGGCAGAAGTTCACGACGGTATATCGCGGTCATGAAGTTGGCATCCAAATTCCTCGTGAACATGATTAATTTGCCAAATCCTTGTTTTGTGAAGCATTCCCAAATATGAACCTTTCCTGGATGTTTCACTGATCGCTGGAGCATCTTACCGTCTTTAGTGGACCAAGCACGCTTAATAGTATTTGTCATCCAAAAGGAGGATTCGTCTGTGAACACTACTTGGCTCCAATCGTCATCCACATGTTCAGTTGCCTACTCTTGGCGTTTTTTTTATTTGCTTTGCAGTTAGTAAGGGTTTTACCGTCGTTGCTCGAAATTGGATCTGAAACTCCCTCAAACGCCCTTTCGAGCCAATTTTTGTTTAGCTGCTTTCAAGGATATGGCTGGATTAGCTTCGAAAATCCTCTTTATAACCAAGTCCTCCAGTTTCGTCGTCCACATTTTTGTGCACCAAAAAGTGGTTCCAATGCTGGACAAACGCCATCGACTTTTTTAAGTACTTCGAAGCACTCAAGTGGGACATCTTGGGACATTTTGGATGGGAACAAAGAAAGCCTGCTTCAAAACGTTTCGCATATACGGAACTCATTTCTTAAATATGTTCTTGAGACGAAAACGTATAATGGACTGTTTCTACAATTACATTGCGAAATTTACAATGAAATCAAGTTTTTTGAAAATCAAGGCCTCAAATTATTTCATGCGAAAAAGCCGATTGCTTTCTTCTTGAAAGTACTGTATATTGCCAAAAACGCTCAAATTTAAACTTGACAAACAAAAACACGCTTGATCTGTTAAATTTCAAAAGTACAAAATCGTAATTTCCACTCACACATAAAGGCTAAAAATATTTAAAGTACATATTTATTTATCTTATTTTTTCCTTAATAGCATTTGATTTTTATTTACTCCTAATAAAAACATTTTAAGGTTAATATTTCTTAATCATTTCATGCCAATTCTGTTTTTGTTTATTTCTCTTTCGTATACTCGTACATGCACATATAAATTTTTAATTTCAACATTTTCCTGTTCTTCTTTTCAATATTTCGTAATAAATGTTTCTGATATTTTTTTTTGAGTTTATGAAATTTTGTTTACATTTTTATCTTTTTAAATACAACCACTGTTGAAATAAGAGTGTTTTAAAAAAAAATTTTTAATGTTTACATTTTTTGTATTTTAGTACGTACTTTACTACCTACATATGAATGTACATTAAAGTAAACATTTTTTGTTTATACTTATTATAAAATAATTTGTTTTCTTATGTGTATTTTGATTTTGAAATAGTTAATGAAATAATCTTCAGTTCTAGAGTAGTACAATCTATAGTAACTTCTAAGCATCTCCGAGATATTTCACCATTATTGTTTCACTCTGTAAGTACATAATTCCTAATCATTAGACAAGACGAAGCAAATTTGTACAACAGGTTGAAAGAAAGCTCTCAGAATATCTTTTATTCATCATAAACTTTATACGAAATAGAATTTGCAACTTTACTTTACTTTTATTTAATGACACAACAGCCCATGGAGGGCCTAGGCCGAGCTTTTCGCATCCACTCATGTTGTGCGTGTTACATTTGTACATGAATGGAATTTGCAACTATTCACATATAAAAAAATTTTAAAATTAAATTTATTTTTTAATAAAATTATTCAATTATTGATTTTTATTATTTAATTTTTCGTAATGCTCTCCACTTGGTGAATAGGTGGCGCCACCAATCATTTTGAATATTTTTCCGCCAATCACATTTTTAATTTAAAATCGTCAACAACAACGACATTGTAGTTGTGTAAATAGCGCATATAATGAAACAATTTAATTTTAAGCTAACTAAATGCCGCCAACGCTACCAACCAATTTAATTTCATTTTTTTCAACTTTACGTACTTAGTTCGGGCACCAGAAACGTACAACGAGTATTTGAGTCACAATTGAGTCACTTGAGTGTGCTGCTCGCTTAGTTGTTGTCGAAGTAGATTTGGATGTTTGTACATATTCGCATATAGTAATTATGTACTACTGTGGGCAAAAAGTAGTAAGACTTTTTAATTTAAATTTCGCGGGGAAACCCATTCATCAAAATATTATTTTTTTTAAAGTTGGTATGAATGTCGGTGACATCTGTGCCAAATGTCACATCAAAATAATCATTAGTGTTTAGTATACGCTTGTCTTTCTGAAGTACAAAAAGTGAATTCGGCGATTTTCACAATGAGTGAAATTATTCAACAAAGAAGTTCCATTAAATTTTGTGTGCGGACGTGGTTGACGACGAACCACGTCCAGGACGGCCATCAACATCAACTGATGATCAACACGTCAATAAAATCAAGGAATTGGTGCTCGAGAATCGACGATTAACAGTCAGAGACCTTACTGGCATCGTTGGAATATCGGAAGGATCAGTGAAAACCATTTTAAAACATCATTTGGGCCTAAGAAGAGTGAATGCACGATTGGTTCCAAAATCACTGCATTGGTTTTACGAGACCATTTTGCCAAAAATTCGACTGATATCGTTCCGCAACCACCCTATTCGCCTGACTTAGCACCGTGTGACTTTTGGCTATTTCCTAAACTCAAAAAACCGCTTCGTGGACACCGTTTTGAGTCAATTGAAGACATTAAACATGAATCGCTAAGCGCATTGAAGGCTATTCCGGAAATTGACTTTAACAACTGTTGAAGGGGACGAAATAGATTTGGAAGAATGAATAAAAAAATTTGAAAAACAGTAGTATGTGACAATTTGAAACGTGAGGAGTATAGCAAATTATGCTTGAAATTATGATTTGACGAAAAATATTATAATATTTATCAAACTATATTTTTATGCAACAAAAATATAGTTTATGCTATAAGCTATTCCAAGGTCATGTTGGTGGTATACTAGGAAATATAAATTTTTTCTACTCTATATTTTAAAGATATAGTATCATGTTTTATCTACTACTCTCAACCTATTCCCTGTATTTATTCTAAAATTGAAGAAATATGTTTAAAATTATTCCAATTCATTTAAAATGAGAATAAACAAATAGTTATAAGTAGTAATTACTTATTTATTCGTGTACTTAATATTCATTGCTGGAAATGATACTGTCGTTGAACTAGTTAAAAAAGAAAATGTGTGAGGAATGAAAACAATGGCTAAGGCAAGCCTGTTATGCTATAAGATATTTTTATCAAAATTTAGATACGCTACATATTGAATTTTTATAAGCCTTGGCAGCTCCAGAAGACTTTTTATCAAATGCCAGACATAACTATGAAGTTTGAATACACCTCAGTTGGAAAACCAGCGCAAGACGCTACTCTTGGACAACATTTCGGAATATGTAATCTGAAAATATGTATATGATGTCAAAATTTTTTAACCTTTGACATAATCCATTTAAATAATCCGAAAAAAGCGAAATAGCTTGTGTCAACAAATAAAGAATCCTTGACAAAATGTCACATTTGACAATTTACTTTTAAAGTCGTCAAGAATTTCGTTTACCTAGGAATTTCGTTTACCTACGGTCTCAGTAGGCAATTGAGAAGCAGAGCCCTGTCTGGTCCGATGAAAATAACGCTCTATAAGTCCCTCATCCTTTATTAGGAGCTTGATGAGATGGAACGATGATCTGTATGGGTTGTACGCCGACACTGACATAGTCAAGGTTATAAAAATCCAGCGGCTTAAAATAACGTTCTATAAGCTCCTCATTCTTCCCCTCTTAATGTATAGCGTTTGGACGTGGATGTGGACCACCAGTGATGAGTGACTGTTAGGAGCGTCCGAGGAAGATACTCCGTAAGACCTATGGTCCAATATGCGCGGACGATGTGTATCGAATAAGATGAAACCATGAGCTATACATCGACACTGACACAGTCAAGTGCATAAAAATACAGTGGCTACTCTGGCTGGGTCATGTTGGGTGAATGGAAGAAGGTGCTCAGGCTAGAAGAGAGCTTTATTCGAGCCATGATGGAGGAACACGAAGAAGAGGACGTCCTAATCTCCGTTGGAAGGACTAGGTACTGGGGGGTCTGACTGTCGAAGCTTTATCGACGCGGCGAAGACAGATCATCGGTTGTACTGTCATCTAAGTAAGCAAATAAAATGAACTATAACAGAAAAGGCTTGTAAAAAGATGAGTCTGTGACCAAAAAAAAAAAAAATGTGATATTATCTATACTTGATTTTATTGGCTCTGGAAACAGTTCCGCAAGAAAAGGTTGCAAAAAACTGTGATGATGTACACTAATGGTTAAGATACGTTTAAATTTTAGAAGATTTCATTAATGTTCAGCATTTTATAATTTCAGTTGACATTCAGGTATACATTTTCCGATGACATATTGGTATCCTATATGCAATATATGCATTTGTTTTTTTGTAACATTTTATTTGCAATAATCTTTCATTTTTGTAAATGAGCTACTCATTTGTTTTATTTTTAGTTAATACCGCAGAAAATTGTTTATCTTTGACTCTGAGACATGTTCATTATGTTTAACACGCTCAATCAGCCTCAACATTTGTCTAGTTTTTGTTTTCCATGTACGTCTTTGCCTTCTCTTTATTGCAAGTTAGTTCGTTTGGGGTCTTTCGGGTCTATTTATATTGTTATATGGAAGACGTCATCAACATCGCTGTTGTCTCTAGTCATTTTTGACATCACTACGTCTCCTCTACACATTCACTTATGCAATTGGAAATAAATGGTATTAATTGTATTTGACTGGGTTGTGTTTGTTTATAACGTGCAAATTAGAAGAAGGTATTAACTTTTTCAATTTAATTGAAAAATAAAAAAATAAAAAACGCACAAACATTTTTGAGAGAAAGTCAAAAGAGCTAGGAGAGTGATAGTTTCAGCTGTACTTAAATAGTATTAGTTAGGTGCCGTAGATGTTCAATATTCCACTTCATACATTTTAGAGATGATAATACTTATATGTAAACGTATGCATACTATTTTCATACATAAGCTCCATGAACTGATACTTTTCGCTCTGTTTCACATAAAACAGAAATTTTAAATGTAATTTCTTTGTATTTTGGCGGCAATAAAAACTTATGACCATTAAAATCAGGAATCACACATTTTCATTTTAAAGTAGGCACACTAAAACTTTATTTGACTACTTAATATTAAAATACCAATTCATCAAGGAAAATATAATTAAAATTATAAAACATGAAAGGAAAATGACAAAAACATTTCAAATGGTCGGAAAAATTCCAAATTCCAGATGAAGTTAATCAAATCCCCCAAATCAGATCCTCAAATTCCTCAATAAAAATTCTCCACAAATTACAAATTGTGTATATTCAAATTTTACATATCTTTCGGATGATAAGACAAAGAAAAATTGAGGAACTTTACTTTTTGAAACACTTTATTTTATTTTATTAATTTTTTTTTTAACAAACTAAAAGTGAACTGATACAAAACTTTATTCCCTTTTTCTCTGTCGAAATTAACAAACCGCAGCTTAAAATTTATGTATTTGTATGTATACATTTTGCTGAATTTGAGAAAACTTATATCAATTCTGTAACTTGTACATACATATGTAATAACAATGTCAGTTTTTCAGGAAAGCTACTTTTTTTGCACCTTATAGTATCGTCAAAGTTTCATCCAAAATGTATGAAGCGTAGAGAATTCCCAACAAATATTAAAAATTTTCCAAGAATATTCCCCTAAATTTGGGTAATTCCCCATAACCTGGCATCTCCGATACTTATGGAGCTAATCTCAATGTATAAAGTTTATGTGTGTGGATTAAAAGCAAAATTTACATCCAACAATCTTGTTTTATATTTTATTTACAGTTTACAAACACATTAGCTCACTTTCTCATACCCAGATGTTTTTTGGACTCGGATGTACATATTGTACATATGTAGCTTGGGTGTTTTGGTTGCATTCAATTCAAGTTAGTCGAATTAGATGCGGGCGAGCGGGCGTGGTGCTAGTACCTACTTCTAAAATTAAAACACGATTTCAACTATCTATTTTTAGAAATTGTTTGTATGATTTTGTCCTCCTTCCCAACGTGATATTTTTAAATGGATTTGTCGTCGTTTTTGTAGTTTTTGAGCAATCAAAATAACATTCAATTAAAATAGTTTAGAAAATGCTGCTTTATTTTTTTATGTACATATGTATGTAAGAACAAGCATGTGTGGCGGTGGTGGTCCAAGGTATGTAGGGCTATTAAATACAAACGTTTATATTGCAGAATAGCATGGAAAATAAATATTTCTGCATTATAAATGAGTTGGCAAGTAAGCGAGCGAGCGTGCAAATACAAACAGCGAATATTAGATTTGAGGTGACCATATTGCAGTACTTGCTACCGAACAATTAGGAAAAAATAACGAAATGTTTCAGCTTGGAATTCTTGATGCCTGATCAGAACATTTCCACATGTAAAATAATCAAGACATAATAAAGTGCAGGTCCCACCGACTTACCAGGATTATCCATTTTTACACAATCACTACCGAACCTGTACCAAAGCCATGCGATAGAATCCGCCAAACACTTCTATATAAATGGCTGGCCATTGTAAATCCCTTGTTCCGACAGTTCCTACCTTTTTCAAGTAGAGAATATAGAAAAAAAGCTGCGTTGTGAGATTGTCGTTTTACACTAAGAAACAGAACTGGACACCTCGTCGCGCTAAGCAGCATTCACACACAGATCCCCACACGTAATGCAATTTTTATATATAACTACTCGTACAAGTTTATAAAAGTACTTAAAGGAAACGAGAACAGCATAATCACAGCCATTAATACACTCGGTGTGGAATGTGGCTTGGTTGCCTTTTGCTTATGGCTGAAACAGCAACAGCGCAGGCAGCAGCAATGACAACAGCTCCAACACCAATGCCAGCACCAACAGCTAGCAATAAATAGCGACAAATCAGAAGCATTAAGTAAATATCAAGCAGCAGTTTTAATACACACATTTGCATTTTTTTTTGTCTCCCTCCTCTTCCCTTTTTTTTTTATTTGTTTTTTGCGTTACAAATTCGCCAGTGATTTTCTTTTATTACTGATACACATTTTATTTAATGCGACATTTTTGCAATAAGTTTAGGAATTTTAGATTATTTTTTTTTTGAAATTTTGTTTGCAAAATTTTCTGCCGTTGCTGTGCTGTGCTGCGCACACATAAAATTGCAATTTAAAAATAAAACTCTGACAAGTAAAATTAAAAAATATTCACAATGAAAAAATAAAGTTATGGGAGAAAAACATGTCAAAATGAGCACAAAATGTTGTAAATATATTAGTTTTTTCATGCGATAATGCACAATTATGATACCTAAACATTTTTGTGTTATTTATCAAAATAACTACTACCACTTTACTACCACTTTTACATACACATGCCATTGTTGTAAAGTAAAAATAACTACTTATTTATTACCAAAGTGTGTATTCAAAGTACATTCGTTGTTTGTTACATACACTCATAGATACAATAATTGCATGCATTAATAATTCACTTGTCTCCTAACATTATTTATGCACTTTACACTTAACAACATTGGTCTCTCTAGTCTGGCCAAACTTGGCTTAACTTGGCCTATCGAGCGCTGATCGGCCGCCTGTTTGGTTCACTGCTTTTCTGCTTCAGCTTCCAGTTAACTTCATAAATGGCCATTGAAATTTTTAATTTTTTTTTATAGTTTTCCTTTTTACTAATATCCAAAATATTATTGTAGGTACTATTACCTGAAAGAAAAGAAAAATAGATACAATAAAACAAAGCAAACATTTTTATTTTTAAATGTTGTGGTAAACGTAAACGTTTGGTAATTTATCCATTGACATGAGCAATTTTAACAGACACTTTTGCTAACAGTAACACACAATCAATTGAATTATTTTTTTTGTTTTAGTTACATGTTTTGTTTTTGTTTTTTTTTTGTCTTGCTGTCAGAAATATTGTGATAATTTTCTTAATTTCACATGTTTTCTAAGTAACTACATAGCAGAGAATTGCGAAATTGATGTTTTTATTTTGAATTTTGGCTGCTGTTTAGTTTAATACTTATGTTGATTTTTAGTTCAATTAAATGATTTATTGCTACATATTTTAGTATACAGTTGACTGTAACTTCGAAGGTTGCTTTGAGTTCTTGACATGCCATGGTATTCATGTCAGAAGAACTTTTATTAACAACTAGATTCTAGAATTTTTGAAAGAAGAAGTACGTTTTAGAACCCTCTCTGAGGAGAATGGTTTTTGACAGGGTAAAAAACAATAAAATTTTTGGCTAAAACATTGTTGATGTTGGTTGGTTGGTTTTAGTGGTTGTCCACGGACACAGTTAGGGCAGAACGACCCATTGTGTTACCACATGGTGGGACAAATTTGGAAATAGTATTGTCCAATATGAGAAATATTATCACAATTTTTCCTGTGTATATCACTGGGCAAAAAAAAAATAAATCGTCTTGCCAAGGTGACGACTCAAGAAATGTTCCAGGATATTATTGGGTTGGGCTAAAAGTCGTTAACACCAAATGGGCGAAGTTAAAACAGATATTTTTTTTGGGCAGCCTCATATCAGGATACGTTTTCCGAAAATGCAGAGACATTTGTCCTACGACAATAAAAACAAGTATGGTATATATTTCATAGTTTCTCTTTATTTCTCTGTTCAGCAAATTTGAAGCTAATATTTGAATACACAACGCTGTGGAATGTACCATCTCCAAAGAGCGTACCATGTCCAAAAAACGTTTCTAGGGGGAATTTAGTGTTTAAAGTTTAAACTTGTAGTAATTTTTCAGTTTTTATCCTAAAACTACTGACCGGTCTTTGTTGTCTTCGGCATTTATGTACAAGTATATTTATATGTAAATGGTGATTTTTATAAGAGTTTAGTGTTTGAAAATTAAAAAAAAAACAGAAATTTTACAAAAATTAATGCATTTTTTATTTGGGTCGATAAATCAATTTCTGCCATTTACTTTTTAAAGATAATTTCACTTAAATGTAGCCCGCAGCTACGCTTCAAGTGGCCCATTCTGAAGGTCCAATTTTCGCACATTTTTCACACATTTCAGCCGGAATCTCACAAATGACGCGATGATGTTGGCTTCCAAAGCAGTAATCGTGTTTGGCTGGTCCCTATACAAAAGAGACTTAACATAGCTCCATAAAAAATTGTCTAACGGGGTCAAATCACATGATCTTGGTGGCTAATTGACTACACCAAAACGCCAAATTCGCCTCTCAGTTGATGCATGGTTTCGCGTGCAGTGTGGCATGTGGCATCGTCCTGTTGGAACCACATGTCGGCCGAGTCCAATTCTAGCATTTTCGGCCAAAAAAAGTGTTATAATCGAACGGTACCTTTCTTCATTGACCATAACGCTGCGGCCTTCATCATCTTTGAAGAAGTACTGCCCAATGATGTTGCCTGCCCATAAACCGCACCAAAAAGTGCATTTTTCGGGATGTATGTAGCGGGATGTAGCTGCTGAATTGCCTCTTGCTGGTCTTCACTGCAAATACGGCAATTCTGCTTAGTCACGTATCCATTGAGCCAAAAATGAGCCTCGTCGCTAAATGGACGTAGCTTGCGAAACACTTTTTTCACAGCGCCTGAATTTAGATAAAAAATTTCAATAATTTGCTAAAACATTGTTCACGTGTAAGTCTATTCATTATGAAATGGCAAGCCAAACTGAGCATAAATCAAGTGACAGCTGTCAAAAAGATCAACTCTGAAAAAAGTATTGCCAAATTGAAAACCACTCTTCTAGAAAAAACACCTTTTATATAGGAATGGGGTCTGGAGATGGACGACAGTAAAAATATTGAAAAAAATAGGGATACTATAGAAATGGAGATGGCGATAGTATAGAATGTATATCATACTGTAGAGATTGGGTCTACGACAATAAAAAATGTATGGAACGTTTTCTATATTATAAAAATTGGGTCTACGACCTTATAAATATTGCGCAGTTAGAATTAGTTGGAATGTTTTGTATACTATAGAGATGGGATCTACAACAGTAGAAAATGTATTTATCGTGTTCAGTAATATTTCAAATTAATATTAATTCAAGACGAGTTTGTTTCCCTGTTGTATCCAAATTTATCTCATGGTATTTTGAAATCATAGGGAACTGAATAAAACTGGCAATAGGTTCGTGGTCGGCAATATATGGCAACTATTTATCTTGGGCACTTTTTGAACATTGTTTACTTTGAGTGCCTTTTATTTATGAAATTTGTTGAGAAAATTAGGAAAAAATTAAACTATATTCGTTCATAGCAAAATGGAATGGCTGGGACAGTTTGGTTGTACTTCATGAATTTCAATTTTGTTCTTTTCCTCGGTGCACAGAGTATTCGAAGTATATAAATCAACCGAGTCTAGGGATAAGCTGATAAACAGATTCACGTAGTCCCGACTTGTGGCGTACTGGTAGTAGTGCGTTGAACTGTTACTCAGAGTGTCCGGGGTTTGAATCTCAGCACAGGCAAAATCAAAAAATTCAAAAAACTTTTCTACACTGCATCACCTTTTGGCGGGCAATGGCAAACCTACAAGAGTAAAATAGTCTATGAAAAGCTTTTCACTTCGCCGTTCGGATTCGGTATAAAACTTTAGGTCCTTCCCACTCATCTACAAATATAACACGCACAACATGAGATGCGAAAAGCTAAGCCTAGACCCTCCATGGGCTGTTGTGCCACTAAAAGAAGAAAGTTCTGACTTGTAAATGAGATAGTTTCTCTCGTTAACACAATAGATGGCAACCTAGTTGCCGTAGGCATGAGATTTAAATAATTCTGAAAATTTATACTTGATCATTATGAAGCTTAAGGACTTTCATGTTAGTGATGTAAGGATCGGTTGACTATCAGAAAAATGGATAAGCACGAAATTTCAACACTGATCACAGTTTTTTAAGTTAGGTTACAATGCCAGTCATATCCACTTGACCTATTATCACATAAATTCTAAAACTTTTGTGTTGAGTACCAAGATTTTTGCCCAAAGAATTTGTATATCAGCATTTACAGATAGATAAAATAAAATACTAGACGGATTCCCCAACAAAGATAAACTTTTTTTTAAGCCAGAAATACGCTTTTTGCATATGAAAATAATTGTACTAAAAATAATTAAGTAAAATCAAACAAGTTCAAATGCTAAATTATCTGTTAAATAAAGACACATTTCTTTTGCTTCAGTTAATTCTAGTGCAATTTCGATTTTTTCTACGAATTTCATTTATATCAAAACAAAAATTATTCAGTTTTTTCTTAAAATAGTAAAAAAAGAAAAATTCTGCACATCCATATCAAGACACTGAAAAGTCAACGCAGCACCAGCATTTGACTTGATCCCCAACAGTAGCAGCAACAACCTCAACAACAGCAATTTTCAAGTGCATTCGAGTGTGGTTATCGAAGAATTAACCATATTAAAAAATGCTATTCACATGTAAAAGCAAAAATTACAAACACAAAACACAACACAAATACCTATGTATGCTAAAAACAGGCATCACACAAATTCTTAACTTTTCCATTTAGACTTAAATACAACTAAGTATGCATGTGTTAGTTTCAATGCATTTGTATCTATAAGTTTGTTAAAGTGTGTGTTTATGGCTTCTCTGACTTTTCCATACAATTTTAAAAAATGTTGGCATCATTAAAATCTTTGAATAATTTTCCTTTTTATTTTTGTTTTTAATTTAATTTTGGACTTTGGAGTTGGTAAATAAAATAAGGGGAGCTCTTTCATAGCAACTTCTACTGCTGCTGGAGAATGCTATGATCAGCAAGAAAGAGGGCTAAATTGTTTAATTTTTCATAAGATTGATAATGATGATGACGAGATGATGCTACGCGGAGTGTGTGTGTAGCATGTTGCTATTTATTTGATGATATTTCTGGCACTACACTCGTTTACAAAAGAAGAATGAAAAATGTTCATGTTGTTATAGGCGTAAAAATAGTAATAAACCGAAGATGATGTCCCTCGAGGTGCGTGTTTCTTGGAAATAAAATTTAATAAAATATTAAAATTACTTGATTTGAGATTTTCCATAATAATATTTTATATTACAATTTATGCTTTACAAAACATGTTTTTTCTGTTAACGTTATTGAGAACATTATTTGTCTGTTCCAAACTAAAGATTAACCTTAAGATTAACTGTTATTAGTTTTTGTATATTTTTAGAAAACTTGTATTGATAATTTTCCTTATTTTTCATTACAGATTCTGCTGCAAATATTAATAAGGTAAATATCTCTTTCAAGTGCATTGCGTCTGTCAGAGCTAACATTTTGGTAGAGACATGTGTAGAACTGCATGTGTTTCGAATAGCAAAAGCTGAAACGTTTATTTGTAATCTGAGTACCGGAAAAGGGTAACAGAATCAAACCAAATTGGAAGATATTCCCCTTTATTTCCGAATCCGTCGTAACAGTTACGAATTCGTAGCTGAATTTAAAAATTGAAATTATTTGTGTTCTGGAATCCAATTGGAATGATTTTAAATGTCGCTTCATTAAAAACGTATTGGCCTTTCTTTGGACTCGTTTTCGATTGCTTTATGATAATTTTTTTTGGTTTTATTTTAGGAGTTACGAATTTGTAACTATTACGAGGGAATCTGGAATATCTTCTTCTTTTAAAAAGTTGTGACATCTGTAAATTCAAAAGAAATCATCATCACAACCGTAGAAGATTACCTTTGCCAGTAAAATAAATATATACATACACATATACATATGTCACTTATTATTCTGTGATGTTTTCTTCTCTTCTTTCCTTAACGGACGGACTAAGCTAGTCAGGTAGACGTTAAATCATGGCTCTTGATTCAGTTATAACATTATACAACCTATGTGGTAAAACAGTGCGGAAAGTTTTACGGACTTACACCGGCAGTGTAGCGTTGCTGTAATATGAATCCCGGACATCGGAGCATAAAGTACAACAAAAAGACAGTGTAAGGGTACTACGCTGTAGTAATGTCAGGCTGAATTATTTTTTTTTTAACTAAGTATTTCGTGATGTAGATGGTATAGGTCTATGATCTGTATGGTTAGCAGGGCGTTATGGCCAAACTACAATTGGAGAATACCATAAAATGTTATCAATGACAGGTGAAAAGGGTAACTCCATTCCATTCATGTACAAATATAACAAGCACAACATGAGTGGATGCGAAAAGCTTGACCTTTGGCGCTACATGCGGTCATATTCGACACTGATAAACTGAAGTTCATTGTGGTAAAGGCATAACTCTTGCCACAATGGCTTTCTGTCTCTATATCGGTGTCCTGTGTGATTCCATTCCGTCTCTCATTCTCCCACCCATCAATCTTCCTTCCATTCAACACAATGCTCTGCATTCATAGGGATACACCCTGTGTGTTGAATATATCAAAAAAAAAAAACAAGACTTTTGGCAGTTATCGTTGAGCAAGCGACCGTAGTAGCTGTAAACATCTCTGGGAATACAACTTTAGACAAACCATATATCAACATGGTGAAAACTACTGATGTAACTATATGAAAAATATCAGGGTGAAAATAATTATCTTATGTGGCCAAAATACACAAATTAACTGAGGACGTGGTATCAACACGATTCATAAAAGCTAATTGGATTCGTAAATCGATCGACCATTTCAAACAACCCAGCCGTTGGAACTCTGGTACAAAAAGCCAGTTTTAAAAACAAATTTTGTAATTTTTTAAGAATATTTTCCTCAATTATCAAGAACTTTGAGCAGCATTCATAACTGGAGAAGAAACTCTAACGAAACTTGCATGCATATGTAATTCCAAGCTAAATTCTATAACAAGCACACCCATTTACCGTACGAAATATTCAATAGAATGTAAGCACATATTACAATCTGATCGTTGCCAGACTCTCTCTTAAGGTGGAGATTCGAAAAAGCTTAATCGCAACACAAGTAATTTTGCTTTTCGGTAGTTTTGATTGTTTTATTTTTTTATCTATAATATGTAGTACATGTGTTTTTGGTGGATATTTCTTATGGAAATTGCAACAAATAAAACAAATACCACAAAGGATCTAGTACTTGCTTCCAAGCGCCAAGAAGGATCAACTTCCATCAATCACTTTTAAGCATTTTATGGCTTTTCATAACTTTGTGGTATGCTAACTTTGTATGTGTGTTAAGTATGATAACTTTGCAAGTTAATCTACAAATTATGGTTCTCTACTAAAGCCGCTGAAAAATTCTCTATTACTTTTTCTTCTATATTTCTTTTCATCAGCAATTATAAGTCATCGTGTTGGGGGAAAAACAATAAAAGTAAAAGTTGAATAGTAAAACATTTTAAACTTTGCTCTGTACAAAAGACTTACTTGTACTTTTGAAGCTTACCGAAAATTCCCACAGATACCTACACATTTTTACACACACTTAAGCTGCAGTGCCTACATAGAGCCGATGCATGTTCAACTGTCATTATTTATTGACTTATTGCGTATGTCGTAATTTCGCATTTACGGAATGGAAAACAAACGCAACAATGACGCAAAAGCAAAAGAAGCTGAAGAATTTCCATTCATAAATAGTTGGTTGTAAATTAAATACAAAACCAAAACTTTTTTCATTTTGTGAGAGATTTGTCTAAAGTTTTCTTTCTTTTTCTTTTCGTTACAATGTTTAAACTTTATGAGTACTCAGTGTTCACTTACAAGTAGATATTTTGAAAAAAAAAACAAGTGAAAGTTTTGTTAACATTTTAGTTATGCAAAATTAAATTGAAATTAACTTATGCTTACAGACAGACAGACAAGACAGACAAACAGACAGGCGTGATAATTTGTGGTTAATTCATTGGTTTTATGGTTATGCAACACACAATCATCTGTAAATTGAAAATTATCAATTGAGATTTAAAAATCGCGCCTACATCTCTGAATCTAAGATAAAACATGAATATAAATTATTGACCGTTTCTTAGTTATTGAGATAGACTAGACCACTAGTTCTCTATTTAGTCTAGTTAAATTACTCGTTGACTAATTCAGTTTGATGTATGTTCAAAGTAATGCCAATAATTAATTGATCGCAATCGTTTTACTTTAGCCAGAGCGAACAGCAAAAACGAGAGCAGAAAATTAATCTGAAATTAGCATAAGATCACGTTTAAATTTATGCAATTAAACATGAAAATATGTGGTGGTGTTGTAAGCCCCGCAGCACTACATGATCACTGCTCATTTACTATACATATCTATCTTTCTTCTTACCTCTGTATATCTTCCCAGTTGCGCTGTCTGCCCCTCTTGTAGTTGGCTGTTCATTTTGCGGGCAGGCACTGTGATAAGCTCAGGAAAACAAATGGCGTTGCACATACTCACACATACCTATAAGCGGTCGATAACATTCGGATCGAACGAATAATCCTGTATGAATAAGAGTTCGAGTACATGTCTGTCTCTCTACCCTCGAAAGATCAACATATGCCCAGCGGCAGCGGGATAGTTTCTATCTATTTGGTTTAATAACATATGTATGTACTCAGATGTATGTTGTTGATGGCTAACAGTTGACTTGGTATGTGCATCTGCTATCGCTGCTACTATTCCAAAATGGGAGGATCAACATCTGTCGCTAGGCACAGGCGCTTACATATTTTATAGAAAAATAAAGCAAACAGGCAAATATAATATATAACGTGCCGCCGCTCTGCTGTCTGTTTGTCGATAGCTATCGTTGTTGAGATGCGTTATACTTCGTGTACAATGTACATACTTATGTATCTATCTACTGAGCTATTGATACGCCCTCGTACAGTTAACAAAATCATAAATTAAATTTCAGCAACAGCAATCTAAAAAAATTGCTTGTTTGTTGCACATAAAGTGCAGCGACATTTTTGTTGCAATCACTTTGAGTTTGAGTCCTCATCATAAGGAGAACGATCGTCCAAGAGTTCAAACGAGTGAGTGTGATCGTGTGAAGGAAAGATAGAGAGATCGTGAACAGTGAATGTTGGCAATATCAAATTTTCTTCATCACTTCATTGGAAGTGTGTGTGTTTTGCAAAACCACCACCACGGCCATTACCTACCTTCATTGGAAAATGTTTCATTATGTCCATCAATTCATCACTTTCATAAGTTTTCCATTGTATTGAGAGAATGTTACGTTGGCTCAAATGGTTCATTTTTTCACAGTCAGTGGGAGTTTGAATGCATTTTTTCGGTGTTACTGTTGACCATCAAATGAATTTATGTGCATTTTTTGGACTTTGACTTTCGTCTATGCTTTATTGTAATGCGTTGGCTGCTACACATTGCACTAGTTAACAATGCACTTACTTTCGAAACATAAACTTAATTGAAAACATGCGAATATTTCCTTATTATTACATATTACTTATGAAAAATTACCTTCTATTATTCGTACTTTTGTACTTTCTAGGTGAAAATGTTTTGTGCTAAATGCTTCTGGAATTTTTTAAGATTAATG
The DNA here is from genome assembly GCA_958295655.1 of Palloptera scutellata. Lineage (NCBI taxonomy): Eukaryota > Metazoa > Arthropoda > Insecta > Diptera > Pallopteridae > Palloptera > Palloptera scutellata. The sequence continues at coordinate 15,013,650 of OY282449.1, read as the reverse complement.
GTTTAAATAGATTATTTTAGTTTTGATGATATTTACCCTTTGAAGTATTAGTAAGCCATTTAACCATTCAACTAGACTTTGTAAATTTTTTGGCTTGGACCACTTTAAAACTTAATGCCACAATTAATTTGTGAATGAGCTATATAAATCGCCGATAGGAACATGAAAAAACTTTCCTGGGCTCCAAGTCTGAGAGATTAAGTATGTGGCACATTTTTTTTTTTGTCATTCCTTCTCTTTTCGATCTTCTGCATGGAAAAGTAAACGTCAAACCCGTCGGTTAAGTCCAATTTACCCTACACTTATTATACATAGTTTACTTTTGCGGTCTGGTTCAAGGAGTTTAATGAACTTAATTAACGCTCAATTGCATTGCCTACATTACAACTGTAGGCCGATTATGTAAAGCGCGGCGGTTCATACTTTTTCCGCTTCGCTTTTATGAAAAATAAAAGGGGCGAATATTTTTCTTGCAATATTTCCAGACAAGAAGTTTCCAGTTTCTATTGTAAATGAAACAAAATGTAGAAAGAAGAGAATAAAGTATATTTTTAAATATATCAAATAAATTATTAAATTTTTTGAAAAATCAGTTTTATTCAATATTTTATTGATTTGGTTTGTTAAAAAAAATATTACATCAATAGCCAGAAGAGTTGGAAGAATTATCAAATTTAAGAAAACATAAATACTTACACACATTTTCTAAAGCACTGTACCTGCTCCCTAAAGAGAGAAATGGTCTGAAGTTAATCGAGTTAGTAATATTTACTGACAAATCAAAAATGTACATCGGAACTGGTGGTGGGTGGTGTCATCTCAGAATGATTGGATAATCTTACAGCCTTCCCGATCATTAGACGGATGTTAAATAATTGCTCTATACCAGCTTTTACAACACTCTGAGAAACTGTAGTCTATTCTAAATCTAAGAGGCTAAGTACATTATGTGGAAGACCTCTTGTATTATTATTTAGTATGTATTTTAGATGTATCATTTCTGCTATTTAAAGCATTATTAGTTCTATCTTTGGATGGCATAGTAAACATATTATTTATCGTATTTGTTTGATTCATTAATCATTAGGAACGGTTCCCTGAGTCTTGATAGAGGGACAGAGGAGGAGAGGCTTGTTGTTATGACAAACCAGTTTTTATTTACGCTTATCTATATCTATATCTATTGATTCTTTTTTATTTTTTTTTATTTATACATTCCTCCCCTATGAATGCAGAGCATTGCGTTGAATGGAAGGAAGATTGATAGGTGGGAGGAAGAAGGAGGGAGAATGAATGAGGAAATGCATTCACACAGGACACCGATAATGAGTTAGACAGCCATTGTGGCAAGTGTTATGGCTTTACCACAATGATCTTCAGTTTATCAGTGTCGAATATGACCGCATGTAGCGCCAAAGGCCGAGCTTTTCGCATCCATTCATGTTGTGTGAATTATATATGTACATAAATGGAAGGACCGTCAGATTTATGCCGAATCCGAACGGCGAAATGTAAAGTTTTTCTTAGCCAATTTTTATTCTTGCAGGTTTACCATTGTCGCCCAAGAGGTGACGCCGAGTAGAAAAATTGATTTTCAACTTTTTGATTTGCCTGTGCCGAGATTACTACATAGGCACTCTGTGTACCAACTACCAACTACGCCACGGCGACCACTATCGATTTTTTTTAAATGATTATTTCTTAGAATGATTTTTCATACGAGAGCAATGGAGTCTTGAACTGAGTTCTTATTCCGAATCTCATTCAACGCAAATAGTAATAGCTCGAATGTGTAGATAACTTGGCTCATATTAAGCCTTGGTGCCGAAGAATTAGTATTAAAAGGTATGCATGTAGTGAAATCATTGATTACTAGCACACATACTACATGCAAAACTATGTTCATCACTCAGCCACACCTTCTTTTTATACAGTACTAAAGAATGCGTGCAATAAGTGCATTCATCTATTTGTACTTTAGGGCCACAGAACGGGGCATTCCGGCCTGCTTGCTTGCAGGGCCGCACGTACGTGCATGCATTGTAGTATAGATACACCAAACGCTATTCGGAAAGCCTCTGAAAAGAGTATACAAGTTTGCTGACAATTGTTGTGGCTTCACGTGCTGCTGCTTACATTTGTTCTGCTTTGGTGTTGCACATTTTCTTATGTTCTCTTGTTGTTCAACCTAAAATATTCTCAAATGAACGTATGTTGTGCTCCTTTTTTCAGACCTGGTTTTAATTTTATTTTTGTATATAATATGCATGAGTCATTTGTGATTTATTTGAAATGTGTGTATGCCACGCAGACACAAGATTCATACTCGTATAGTACATACATATTCACATTCGGACAAAAATAAACAGACATACACATGCTAACTTACGTACCTACTAGAAAAAAGGTGGTCACTCATGTTGTGTTCCAAGCATAGAAAAAGGTAAAGTAAAGCAGTTAAAAAAAAGAAAACTAGAATTCGTCCCTGAAAAGTAGAAAAAAATCGATATAAGTTTTTAGTACGCGTCAATTTTAATGTAGTGGTGTTCTTAATCTTTTTTCTGTTTATTTTCAGTTGTTTTACTTTTATTTTTAATGCTTCTCAATATAAGAAGACATTCACCTCATTTTTCATTTTCATGCTGCTGCTGGTATGTGAAGAACAAAGCAAGTTGCAGCTTGCAGGCAGAAAATGTCAGAGGCTTGAGCCAGCCAACAAAAGAGTAAACAATTCAAAATTTACGTTTGTGTATTATTAAAAAGAAAAACGCTTTAAGTATCCACTGCGCATAAGGAAAGTATTTGGAAAATAAAATTATGAAGTTTTTGTCTAAAAATTTGGTTTTTTTTTTGTTGCTTTACATATGCAAAATAGTCCACTTAATGCATTATTGATGTAAAATTGCATACAATATCACAGTTAACAATCACCAAAACAGAAAAAAAGATAAATATTTACGCCACCGTCATCGAAGCGAGAAGCTGTTACAATGAAAGTCCAAACACACACACACACATGTAGAGATAAAGAGACAGACAGCTGGACAGACGAACACACAATATTGTTACATTATTCATTAAATTCAATAAGAAACCCATTTGCGCCAATATGAAGACATTAATCTAATCGCCAAGAAGTAAACACAACCAAACAACAACAAAAGAAGCAGTATGCTTACAGTAAAAAATGAAATATTAAAAAAAAAAACCAGCCTATATTTAAATGGTAGCAGCATCAGCAGCAGCTACTCGCAATTTCGCACTACATCTTTTCGTATGCGACTCGACCGCAGCGGCAATAGTTTCAAAGTTGTCGTCATCATCATCCAACATCCAACAATAGCAGCAATAGTGGTGGCGGTAATAGAGTCGAAGCGACAAACCCACATTCAATTCGTGGCTGATGCCGATGCTAGTAGTAGCCCGATGTTAAAGAAAAAACTCGCCCGCTTGGTGTCTTATCAAAAAAATAATGTTTACGAAAAATCTTTTCGTAAATTGAAGCCAAAGGCAAATGCAATGCATTAGTTAAAAGTTGTAGAGTGCTTGAAAAGTGGCATGGCTTATGCCATGAAGCTGATATAATAATGATGCACAGTATAGCGAAATGTTTTCAAATATGATATAATTTTCTAGCTTCTTTGATGATTTTAATATATTCAATATCTTCTAACGTAATTCGGTAAATTTTTACTGAACACACTTGCACTCATGTTCAAGGTGGCACAAAAGTAATTCAAAAGTAAACACCCGATTTCTTAAGGCTAAACTTTTTGTGTAAATTAATGAAATCGGTTTATTCGCAATAATAATAAACATTATTCACAAACAGAACCGATTTTTTTCATTTCCTAAAAATGTTATAGCTTTAGGAAATCGGTTTCATCGGGTAAATTTGTGTAAATCCTAGAAAGGTAGCAAGCATAGCTGTAAGTTTCTCAAAGTGACAGTTCAAAAATTAAACAATTCGAATTGCAAACAAACACTTTCATGGAATCAGAGACAGGGATTTCCTCCTTCCAAACTATAGGTGGAGTTGCAAAAGCCTTTCTAAACCGTTTTCAAAGCACCTCATTTCCATATACCTGAAGATGGAACATATCGAACCAGATACAATACAATGACGAACTTGACAACCTCATTAACGGCCAAAGTGTGATAAGACACGTAAAAGCGCCGTGAATAAAATGAATTGGGCATGTAGAAAGAATGTCTGAAGTACGAGCACTAAAACAAGCTTTCAAAAATACACCAACTGGTGCAAGAAAAACCAGTGCGAAAGAGTGGTAGTGCGTTGAACTGTTACGCAGTGTCCGGGGTTCGAACAAGGCACAGGCAAAATCAAAAAGTAAAAAAGAACAATTTTTCTAAACAGCACCACCTCTTGGCAGTAAGTGGCAAACCTACAAGACTAGAAATTGTCTATGAAAAGCTTTTAACTTCGCCGTTAGGATTCGGCATAAAACTGTAGGTCCCTTCCATTCATGTATAAATATACCACGCACAACATGAGTGGATACGAAAAGGTCGGTCTAGGCCCTCCATGTGGTTTTGTGCCATTAAAAGAAGAAAAAAAAATATTCTAGCTCTGACTCTAATGAAAGCCAAGTTCGGTAATATGGAGCTTAAGATGTTTCTTCTAACCCATATTAATTTCAATACCATCCAAGATATCCCATTGAGTTTCGTGACAGTATCCAGTACATTTAAGCTTCCTAATGCTTCAGGTCCTGTTATTTGGGTGAAAGATTTACCGAAGATGTACCGAACCTTTTTCAATAATTAGTAACTCGTAAATACTCGGTTTTCCCCAAATTTTATGCATTCCGCCATACTGTAGAATTATGCGATAAAAAGAGAGATAGAGAATACATAAATGTTTTATACGCCCGGTGTTTAAAGTTACTAAGTTGCATGGTATGATGTATTTACATATGTAGTATATAAGGTGGCGTAAAAGAAATCAAGACATGCAACGATGCAAAAGTAATTACCCGATTTCCTAAAGCTATAACTTTTTTTAAAATGCAAAAAATCGTTTCTGATTGTGAATAGTGTTTATTCTCAATAATAAAAGAGTTATAGCCGTAGGAAATCGGGTGATAGCTTTTGTATCGGGTGATTAGACACTTTTGTGCCACCTTGTATCATTTTGTGTTGCTGTTCGGTTGTTCTCACATCTGCAATTTATTTAATGTATCTATCGCAACAGCATTATTTGGTTACAGTTTATTATAATTTTTCAATAAACGAAAACGGTTTTACTACTTGCACTTTTGCTCTTGGCTCTTGACTTGCATACCAGGCCAAATATATTTTATATGTATGTATGTATGTATTTCTACTACCAGATATCAATATGTAGAGTTATTTATGCATGCATGTATGAAAAATGCGCCACTAATGCACGATGGGCATATGGAAACTCCTCTAGAGTGCACAAATTTTTTGTTATTCGTTATTTGGTAAATATTTTTTTTTTCTGGCATTTGAGAAGCATGCCTAAATAAAAAGGGAAAGTCGTATAGCATATAAATTTTGCACTGCTTGCCAGACCAGAGAAAAAACGATATTTAAATCAAGATTAAAAGAAAATATCATGGTTTAACTAAGTATTGATTATAATTTATAATGTGTGTGCGCTACTCTCACATTTGTATGCATGCCTGTTTGCTTTTCGGTATACTAAAATTGTTTCCAATCTTCGTAGCTTTCTTTTGGTAACTGAATTCTTAAAGTAATGTTTGTCAAATACAAAATGAATCGCAAAAATATGAAATTAAACTATTAACATTTAAAATGGCATTACCAATCGAAAATCTCGAAAATTACACCAAAAATTCATTATCTTTCATTAGCAATTGGTTCTGACACACAGCTCCGATCATAGCTTGTCTCCAACATATTTTATTAGACTAAAGCTTTAAGTAAATAGTTGAGTATTTGTATGTTTTAGACTTCTACGATAAATGTGTGTTCCTTCCATCAATTGTATATATTTAATTTAATTTCAAAAAAATGTGCTGCAATATCATGTTAATAAGCTAACCAAAACCAACATCAATACTAACAGCAACAACTATAAATTTTGCTCAATAGAAAAACAGCATCATTGCATTGCAACAATCACAATGCATATTAGCATAACCAATACTTAGCAATGCAACATAATTAAGGTAAACCACAACAACAACAACAATTGTTTGTTAAGCAATAAAGACGGCGACAATGTAAACTTCATCTGTAAGTAGGTGGAAGGTATCGATTTATGTTGAAATATATTTACCAGCTAAAAGAACAATACTGTATTTATGTGAATGAAATTAAGCAAAAACCCAGCGAACATTGTTTGCTTTTCATTTGAGAAGCCTCAATAAACACTTGCTGTTTATCTCGAGCGATATTCAGTTTTATTCGTCCCGAAATCATTACGCTTTAAAATGCTTTCCTGATGTAAGATCGTAAATATGCATTTATCCAAGAATCTTTTCTTTTGGCAAACTATTTTCATTTCATTTTCTTGTAAAGAATTTCGTAGGAATATATGTAAGTTAGTCTTAACAAGTTTACCAAAGATCTGGAACACTCTCTTAAAGTTTCTGCTACATGCCTTTTACCTTTTTTTTTGAACGACTCCAGACTATGACTCTCACCTGTGAGATGGCTGGTTCTATTGGATCCGTCTTAGACTGGTGGTTAGTTATCATTCATAACGTTTTTGTATTTCTACCGATATGAAGTGAATGAGTATTATAAAAAAGTGGACAAGTACACCTCTTGATAGGCAATCGTAAAACCACAAAGCGACGTTAAACTATGAGTACAACCATTTAGTGTTACAATGGGCCGTTCTGGCTTAATTATGTTCCTGAACAGCTGTCAAAAAAAATAGAAACAACAAGCTTTTTACCCCAATTGCCACTAAATACCTTTAGTTTAGCTTAGTATAAATATCTGTTCTGACCTTATGCATTTGATTAATGAACATTAGTGCCCAAAGATATTTACGTTGTTCCTAGCATCAAGTAGAATATATAGGGGTTAGTTTGTTCAAAAATATCGCGCCATCCTTCCTTAAGAAGTTGGAAATCATAGACGAACTATGTGAAAGTCAGTGTCCAAATTATCGCAAGCCCATTTTTAAGAGCTTTGAAATCAACTTTACGACCTACAATCTACAAAAATTACATGCAATGATAATATGTTCACAAAATAGAAAAACACTTTTAAGTAAAAAGCTAGCTTCTTTTTCATACCATTATCAGTTCACATTGACGAAAAACAAGTATATTCTATAACTAGAACGACACGATCGAATTGACAACGGAACATTATAAGTACGTTATATTTAGATCGGCGGACTACGACCAAAGCAGACCATAAGGACCAGATTATCCTTGCAATCGTGTCTAACGGCTCTGTAGTTCAATTTCTTATCGGCCCGTGTCTGTCAATATTGCCAACGTTTGCCTCCAATTTCTGTGGCAAAGATTTTGACACGTATTGTCATAAGCGCCATTCTAGGCGTAATCTCTCCGGTTGGATGTGGAAAAAGTTTAGAACGTGAAAAATTTATGATATCAATGAATAATCGCAAATTTGCGGAATTTAACTGATGAGTCATACCATATGGTTTTGCTTGCTGGGCATAAAAAATATCTACTAAAATAGAATTCGTTTGCATTAAGAACGAAATCAAGTGCAATATTTGATTTATTTTCAAGTATGCTTCAGTCGACAACGTGATTTATGCTTTCCTAAGCTAAAATGATTATGTATCTATTGTTTTTTTTTCGGGTTAGAGATTACCGAAAAAATTCTTGGAATGCTTACTTTTTTTGTCACAATGATTTTACTGTTCAAAGAACTTTTCTAATGAAGCCATTATTCATTGAAATTTTTTTTTACAGTTTGTGTTTTTCTTTTGTTGTTGCTTTAAGTTGAAATTTTATTTTTCAATTCGTTGACATTTTTGAAAGTAGTATTTTCGCGCCCCTTGGGAATTTTTGTAGTTAGTTGTTGTTGTTAGTTGATATTTTTTAGAGTTAATTTAATTTTGCACGCTCTATCGATATCTAGTTTTTCACTCCCCATCATGTTGTCTGTCTGTATTCATTGTACGTAAATCAAATGTGGCACTATAAATATTTCTTCATAGTTGCGTTTAGTGCTTTGACGGTTTGTGTGAATAATGCGCACCTTTAAACTGATTTGTGTCTCCATTCTATAGCAGCAACTGTTGCTGGAATCGCTGCTGCTGTTTTAAATTTTTAACGCCTGATTTAACACATGTTTTAATGTTTCAGTTTTTGCTTGCGTTCATAGTTGATGTTGTTGTTGTCATTGCATTGTTTTGGTTTTCTTGTGGTTTCCCATTTAAATTGACATTTTAATTAATTGACTTGTATGTTTTTATTTATCATAATGCATTGTCGTGCTTTAACTTGAGTTAATTGCAGTCTTTGTTTTGTGGTTTTTTTTTTTGAAATTGTTCTGGAAGAAGTAGGTCAAAAATGTTGTCTAACCGAAGAATGTCAACAAATATTTTCTGCCACATGAATTTATACACTTCTCAATTCAATTTATTTATACTTGAATGAATTGCCAAAATTCTTATAAAAATAAATTATTTACTTTTATGTAGAACCTTTTGCGCAATTTTCTGGCATATACTCATATTAATATATTTTTTTTTTTGCAGCTACCAACCATCATTAAATTCCTCAATTTTAACCTAAATTTCCTTACTTATGATCGCCCTACTTATGGAATCGATTTATTTCTTTTGCTTTTTGATTTCCCTCCCATAATTGTTAAAATTCGTCGTAATTTCCACCAAATGAGTACAAACCATAATACATAACTTGTTTTGTGTGTGAGAGTGTTTTTTTTTTGCCAATAATTTTGGCTTCACCATCACCAAATGAAGCCAACCACATGCCTGCCTGCCTTATTGTCTGGCTTTGCTCTGTACGATTTCTTAAATTAAAAATGTTGGTGGTTACCTAACTCTCGTATTGTTTTTTATCTGTAATCTTGCAATCAGCGACCAATAACTGCAATTAGTATTTTACGCGCAATTCTTCCCCCTTAAGCTAATGTAACCTCGTTGTTGCTTTGTTTTTGGATTTTGGGCTACTTTAATGAAAACAAGAAATTGTTTAAAAGGTATTCGGTGTAGCTCGAATATTTTTAATTTTGAATGTTGCTTTGAAGGAATTGAAACTGGTTCTCTCTGATGTGGTATCACACTTCAAAAGGTCAACAAAAAGTTTAAGCGTACCTAATATTTAACTTTAATGCAGGAACCTTAAATGTGAATAAGTTTAGATAAATTATTAATATATTAGAAAGGTACTCCAAACAATTTGATTGTTTTCAGTTTCAGTGATTCGCCAAAATATTTAAAAGAAATTTGCGGTACTGGTTATAGACACAAAAGTGGTTTGGAAAGTTAGGGTAGCCGAATCTTAACCATCAAATTATTTCCCAGTTAAGTTGCAACGAAAAACCAGATTCCTTTCAGCCTGAAAATAAAATTAAAAATTCACTACGAATTTCAATACTTTTTCCTAGGAAAAATTTATTGCTGCTTAGGGTTTGTAAGTTATCTCAACATATAAAAACGTAGAGAACTATAAACTGCGATTGGACGCATATTTTATGCTTGCAATAATATTGTACATAGTAAAGATTATCTAAGAAAATATGTTAACTTCAGTTCGAGCGAAAACTCATCCTGACATTTGAGAAAACCATTAAGCATGGTACACTAAAGGTTTGAACAGTCTCTGAGTCCAATCGAATAATAAATTCGTAACTGATTTTGGTGTGAAGCCAATGGGCCAAAATTTTGTAAAGCTATGAGTATGTGGGAGAATATGGGAATGGAATAGCGAATGAATTTGCAAAGAATTTTGCAACCATTTCTTTTATGGTACCAGAACTATTATGTGCTACAGGGCTGAACTCTTATACACTCAAACCTAAGCTAGTCTGTGAATGAATAAATGTAACTCAATAGTCTATGAGGCAAAAAGATTGTTCGCTTGTTCAATTAAGAGGTCTCAGGACGTTTTGGGGATAATGAGAATGAAATATCGGATGCTTTATTGAAAACTGGTGCAGTTATTCTTTTTATGTATAGGCCTCGGACTATAATTATCTATAATGGCATCCAAAATGATGGAAAAATGAGCGCCAACATTTTTTTAGAGAGGCTGGGCTGAACGGAGGCTTTGAAACGGTACGATGTTCTAAAAATCAGCTTTTGTTTCTTTTCTACGGTAAATCAAAGAAAGTTTACTTTATTTCTAATTTTGTGCTAATCCGAGAAATGAATTTGGAACTTGTAGGTACCTACAAATAACTAGTCGGTTTCAGTGACTGTAAGTTTCTGATACAGACTCCACTATATTAATAAAAAGGCCAAACTTTTCCCTTACCAAACATTGGAGTTAAAGGGCAATAATGCTTTGAGTATTCTCAAGACTTCGTAATTCAAAATTTTTCTGCCAAAATTCTTGATAAAACCTTAGATGCATTTATTTCCACATGGTTCATGGTATTTTGAAAGAATTATACCAAATTTCTCTCTACTTCGATCTTTAAATGTTAACAGACAGTAATATTATTTTTGTTTAACCCTCCAGTTCCCAACCAGGCCTCGAGAGGGCCGTCACACAATAATAACCATCATAACAGTAGTCTGCTTCGGCTATGAGCTGCGATGTGTAATACAGCCGCTGGAAGCAATCAAAGTCAAAAAAGTTCGAAAATATGAAAAGCTAATTATTTAGATTGAGTTGGAGAATTTTGATTAAAAATAAAATCAAAGAAATAAGACACTTCCCGTTACACTAACGGTCTATAACACAGTTTATGACTAGCTAAGAATAAAAACATTTAAAATAAAATATTAAATCATTAAAAAAAAATTGTTTTAAGGAATCTCGACTTTCGACTTCATAAATACAGGCCTATAAGCACAGTTCTGTGCTTTTAACATTACATCAATTACAAATTTAGGAACTAGACGGTTAATGCTTACATCTATGCAGTCTGTCTTACCAACACCAAATCAAACGAGTGTATACATTTGACATTTATAACTTCCCTCCATATTTCGGAAAAGTGATTTTTTAATTGTCAGCTTTATACAAATTATTGAATTTCAATGAATTTCTGGGTGTGTCTCGTATATACTACGTGCCCCGTAGTATTACTTGGCTGTCTGCGTTGTTTTGTGATGTTGAATTTGTAATACAATCCTTTAAATCAATTTATGTCACTCATTCATTAAGTTGTAAATACTTACAACATGCTAATATTTTTCCTTTTATTATTGTTTCGGTATTACAAAATACGCGATTGGTAAACAACAAAATTTGCAAGAGCTAAATGAATAAATTGAAAACGACAAATAGTTAGCGTAATTTCGTAATAGCGCGCGACAAAGGAGAAGAACAAAAGAAAAGCATCAAAAGGAATAGGAAAGAGGGAGAAAACCAAGCGCATGTGGCAACACACCCACAAAAAAAGAAAAAATGTCAAAAACAGAGACAGTGACGTTGTACTATAAACCATATGTAGTAAATACAGGCAGATATCTTATGTACGTGTATCTGTCTGCTTGTCTGCTGTCTACCTAGACGACGCATGTGTGTCCCATATTTGCACAACTTGACAAGGAAGCAAATGATGACAATTTAAATTTTGTCTATATAAGGAAAAAGCTTCAAATACTCATACGTACATTAATAAAGTGTGGAAGGAAAATTAGAAAAATAAATAAATATTTATTGTTAACTTTGTCTAATTGCTCAGGTGGTGCACATGATGGTTGGTGAATTAGTGGCTAATGACACTATTGACAGCAATGACAGTTAAATGTGAACTGTGCAGCATTTGTAGAAAGTGTGTGGTTTTGTTTTTCTTTTCGTTTAAAAGGAAGAAGAGAAGAATTAGTTTTTAAAACATGTGAAAACATAAATATTGTTTAAACTGTGTATGAAAAGTTTGTACACTTTGTTGCATACTTTGCGTTTAATTTGCTTACGTGTGCCCACACGCAGCACACACACACATTCGCACATACAGCATGCTGGCAACTCTGGTCCGATTTGTGTTTGCTTGAAATAACAAACACAGACGTGTTAAATTTTAACTGCGTCACGTTTGTACAAGCACATGCGATTATGCGTGCGTGCTGCTAGTTGCATAATAGCCTCGTGAAATATATAGGTTACAGTTTTCGAATTAGCTCAGCTCACATTAAATTATGTAAAATTATTCGATAGTACTTAGATTTATGTATCTCAATCAAGTATCTAAGAAAAACTTTTTTTATTTTATTATATTTTTCAATCCAATATTCATGCTATTCGTAGAAACTTCTCGCTATTCACACACACATAAGCGTTTATATATTTACATACGCAATTATCGGCAACCGCCGTTATGTAAATTATTAACGGAAAATGGTGGTTACCACCATTTATGTTAAGTGAAAACATACTCAAGTCTATTACCGTCTGGCAAATAAAGAACGTTGCAAGTACTCGCTTGCTTCATGTCAATAGTTTTTATTTTGCTATTGTTATTTTTAATAAATTTCACATACCACATTTTTCAAGAAGAGTGAACGTAAATAATGCACAAAACATAAATAATTTGTTTTTTATCTTAACAACAGAGTTGCAAAACACTTTAATGAATGAAATGCATAAGCTCTTAAGGCTGTATTCGTAGAAAAAAATATGTTTGTGGTACATAGTAAGTAGATTATTAAATGTTTTTCTTATTAATTTATGTATGTAATCATGGGAAATTCTAATAAAAATAACCGTATGTAAAATTGAGAATTACCAGGATATTGTATTCCGAAAGCAATTTTCCTACCGGTTAGGGAAGAAGAAAGCATAATTAATAAAATTCAAGCTCCGATCATGATTGCTTATTATTGAACTCTTTTTTAAAGCTGTGATAAGAAAATGAAGATTTAAAGTTTGATTGAAATATTAAGAGTTTCTCTTTATAGAGTAAATGGAAAGTCGGTTTATTCGTAGCTAGTCTGAGTTCAATTGGCAGTTCGTAAAAATTTATTTTTCAAAATTCATAAAAAATATAGAAAATCAGTGAAGGATAATGTATATCAAATGAAAGACGATAATTCTTAAATATTTCTCAAAACAAAAAAAAAAAAAAAAAAAAAAAATATCAAATTAAAGTTTTTAACCTCCCCATTCCTTGATCGATTTGTTTTTAATAAATCTTTTTTTTTCGTCCACCACCATGGCGTTTTCCGTGTCATTTTATTCACTTTGAGATGCCTGAGCTCACGAACAATAGCTAGTTGTAATTTTCCACTCAAATACCAGGTGTACAAGTATGAAATGACATATCTGTGTCGCTAGGTAAAACTATACGCTCTGTCAAACCAAATCATTGGCGCCATTTCTTCGCATTTAGTTCTGTCAACAATATGCAGCTCATAAGCTCATTGCTCATTGTGCCTTCAAACTAGGATATGCGGACATCATTGATTTTTTGTTTCCAATTGAAGAAATCTGCTTTGGAATCTCATTGAATGCTTGTGGAAGCTTACGGCCAGCACGCTCTCTAGGCAAAAAAGTGGTTCAACGAGTGGTTCAAGTAAGTTTAAAAGTGGCGATATTGTGATGCCAGAAACGAAAAACGTGGAAGACCACCGAAAAAGTTTGAAGATGCCGAATTGCAAGATTTACTCGATGAGGATGATGGTTAAACGCAAGAACAACTTGCAGAACAATTAAATGTGAACGCACAATGGATTTCTCTACGTTCAAAAACCATGGGACTCATTTTGAAGGTAGGAAGATGGGTGTCACATAAATTGACTGAAAGACAGCAAGAAATTCGAAAAACCACCTGTGAAATGTTGCCCGCCTGGTACAAAAGAAAGTCATATCTTCATCGAATTGTTACTGGCGATGAAAAATGGATCTATTTCGAGAATCCCAAGAAAGAAGACAATGCTCTGTGTTTTCTGGGATCAGCGATATGTTATCTGGTTTGATCTTCTGAAACCAGGTGAAACAGTTACTGGTCAACGCTACCAACAACAATTGGCCGATTTGAACCGTGCTTTGCGCCAAAAACGTCCAGAATATCAACTTAGGCAACACAAAGTGATTTTTCTTAATGACAATTCACCATCACATCGAACAAAACAGACTCGGGAATTGGTAGATTCGTACAGCTGGAATCCCTCCCCCACGCGGCTTATTCACTAGACTTGGCTCCATCTGGCTGCCACTTATTTTCATCAATGGGGCACGCATTGCTGAGCAGCACTTTGAATCGTACGAAAATGTGAAAAAATGTCTCAATGGTTAGTTTGACTCAAAAAACGAACAGGCATTCACAAATTTACGAGAGAGATATGAAAAATGTATAGCTAGCAATGGCCATTATTTTGAAGATTGAATGTATAACCATTTTTCTTAAATAAACGTGTATTTTCTTAAAAAAATTTACCTGTTTCTAAGAACCTAGTTTGCTCTAAAAGTAAGTAGTACATTCGATTTTCAATTATTTTGTAATTTCTTTCTTTTTTATTTCAACTACTAACAATAAAGAGCTACTAACAGTAAATAATGTATGTAGATTTCAATGACCCATAAAACAACTCTGTTTATTTTTTCTTTCTACACAATGTAATTAAAATGTTAATTAAATTATGTTAGTCATCAACATTAAAAGCTTGCGACATATCACTGTCACAATGTAGCACAACAAAAAAAAGCAAATCTATGCAGCAAATGCATTTCTAATTTAAACTTTGAAGTAGGGCCAGCATTACACTTCCAACTTAGCCTCGCACACGCGCTCAATTCATAAACGATGAATTTCAAAGTCCATAGATGAGGTAGTAAAAAGTGCTGATATGGTAAGTTCTATTAATAGTATATGGGCATTTTGATGGTACCCTCTCTTTTTTTTTGATTATTGCAATTACAATGAATGCATTCCCATTGTAGAGGATCGCTGACGTTGTGTTGGCGCTGATAATGATCATGGTGATGGATCACAAAATGTTTTCATTTTGACAATTCATTGTTATTTTGTTATGTCTTTTCTTTAATTATAATTAAAATACAGTTATGTCTCAAAATGTATAACGTCTTATTCATTATTATCAAATTATAAATGCTAAATGTTCTCATTTAATAATAACGAAAAATATCTGCTGATGATATGGCCTAAGATCTTTAAGACAACCAACATTAGTATTATTACATATCATTGTTATTCTAAAATACCCAAAATTGAAGCAAAATAATTTGTGGTGTTGTTTACTCTAAAATAACATGAAAAGAACAAAATGTTGGCTTTTATTGCAATAGTTTTTGTTATGGTTCTTGTATAATACTATCATATACTGATCAATTTCTTCATAGTTTTTGTTATTGTTCTGTTGCTTGTTCTACATCACTGAGATCATTTACGATCCTACAATCTGTAAAACTGTTTAATCTCTAATTGCGCATGTCAGCTATTCTATTTACTCTAATATGCTCTACATATGTATGTTCGCTCTACTGAATGTAGAACTTTCATATACTCGCATTAATGGTAATATGTTTTAAGCATGTTGCTACCTGTTACCTGCGCTAGCATGGTTTATAACTTTAGACGTACATATTTATTATCGGCTTCATCCAGCCATGTTAACATTACAAGATATTTGGGATGATGTTTACACGTAATCGCTTAAAATGGATCTAGTGTAGTGTGGTGCTGGCCTGCTCATTTTTTCTTAAAATAGCTTCTTTTTATGTATACTACTTTCAGCTTTTGTTGTTGATTCTACCAATTAAACTGCAACGTTTAACTTATCTGCGCAGCAATGATTGACCAATGATCTCAAAAACGTTGTACATTCATACAAACATACTATATTCAGAGCTAATAAAAGTCAAGTCCAAAAAATGACAGCAACTACGACCACATCCACAATAGCAACACATACAATATAAATGCCAACAACTAGCGTGAAATTCCTATAACAAGCAAGTGTAAATTCAGTACACTATAGAAAAAAAATAAATTCAGTTAAATTCTCAACAGTTAGATGCACATATGTTTGCTGATCTCAATTTAAATAGCTCTATGCAGCATAAAATCTGTTAAAAACTATTAGTTGTTCGTTGGGTTTTGGGAAATATTTGCCACACAAATTTGTTGATTTAAGACACCATTTAGTAAATAAATTACTTTAACAAACATATGTTTGTTATTCTCAATTTACAAACTTACTGCAATAACTGTTTGTTAATTGAATCAACAAAGTAATTGTGAAATAATTTAAGATAAGTTTAAGATTTCAGATATTCTTTAAAGTGTTGAGGCGCTGGTGGTCGCTGTGGTGTAGTGGTAGTGCGTTGGGCTGCTACGCAGAGTATCCGGGGTTCGAATCTCGGCACATGCAAAATCAAAAAGTAGAAAAGATAATTTTTGTACCCGGCACCACCTCTTGGCAGGCAATGGCAAACCTACAAGAGTAAAAATTGCTATGAAAAGCTTTTCATTTCGCCGTTCGGATTCGGCATTAAACTGTAGGTCCCTTCCATTCATGTACAAATATAACACGCACAACATGAGTGGATGCGAAAAGCTCGGCCTAGGCCCTCCATGGGTTGTTGTGCCATTAAAAGTAAGTAAAGTAAGTTGAGGCGCTTGGTCATTTTTCAGCTATTCGGAACTGAAAAACTTTTCAGCAAACATGTTTCGTTAAAATTATTAAGGTACGTATGTAATTCCCAGATGAATTTATTAGATTATCAGTTAATAATTTTCCCAGTTTCGAAAACTATGTGTTATATACTGACTATAATTATTTTTTATTATCAATTTAAAAGCTTTTTCTTTATTTCATTACTGAAAGCAAAAAAGCTATAAAATTTTTTAATTATTAGCCAATCTTAACAAATCATATGCTATACGACAAGTCAGGTATATTCAGGAAAGGAAGAGGGTAATTTAAATATATAAGTACATTTATTTGAAGTATTGTGAATTAGAGAAATTTATCTCTCTAATTATAAGGCATATTATCCAACCAAGGTTCTTGAATCTGAAAACACTTAATTCCGAAAAATTTATAAGTTAATATGGTGATAGAATCTGAATAGTAAAAGAAAATAAACCTTTTTAAGTAGTACGCTAAACCTAGTTTTGAAAATCTAAGTTCAGATCTTCAACTATGTTTCAGTTCCTGTCGAAGTTTGCGATCTTTTTTCAAACTCATAATGTATTTTCTCTCAGTGTATGTCTGTGATGTTGATTAACACAAGGTGTGGCAATGCAAAAACGATTAACGCACAATTCACGCATGCTTCAAGTTGCTCTTGTTACTGCATATGCATCCATGTTCACTTCCAAGTATCGTCATCGTCTTCAATTCATGTGCAATGCAACGTGCAGGAATTGCGTGTTTTTTTTCTCGAAATTTTTTAGTGAATTCATCAACCTCAGGTGTGGTATTGGCTGGTTGGTTGGTGTAAGTGATCGTCATAAGTAACTATGTATGAATATAAAAAATAAGCTTTAGAAATGTAGGCCACTAATGCTAACGCCTGAGGTAAACGCCAGCAACAATGTTAACAATAACTAACTAACAGCAACAACAACAAGCTGTGTAAACTTGAATAAAATCAATTTCCAATGTTAACCTGTTGAATTTGGAACTTTCGCATGGAAAAAATTATCACAAGGAAACAAAAATTCAATTCAAGGCGAGTTCATTGTTTTTTCCTATTGTAACCCCACCCCTTCTCTTGGTCAATGTGTGCCCATTTTTTTGTTTTTTTGTTTGTAGTTTTATTATTTCTGGAATGCGTTTAGTGCACAACAGAACAGCTACACCGCTACACCTGTCACCTGCTAGTGGTTAGCAGTTTTCTCTCATTGATTTGCTCATTTGCCACTTGCAGCCAGCAGCCAGTGTTAACTGCATTTTGGCGACATTGCTGCCATTAAATTTAATTGTTGCGCTGGTGCTTGCTTGAGAGCAGTGATGCGATGATTTCTTATCTTTTATTTTGCAGCAATGCTGTTGGCTAGCGCGTTTGTATTAGTGCAACTTAATGGAAGATAATTATACTCTGCTGTTTGATCACTGTCATCTATGGTATCGTTAGTGCATCGTTTAACGCTCTTCCACTTGACTGTGAGATTGGCTATGAGAAAATTTAACGTTAATTTTGGTTTCTTTAGTCTGTTTTTTCTGCCACTTCAAGCAATGGAGTTAAATTGCTTCGGTCGGGTGAAGTGGCCAAATGGTCGTTGCCAGCCAGAGTGTTTTTATTTAATACTGTTCGTTATTAGTTAATTAATTCAATCTATTTTCAGAAATTTTGTATTACCTACAATTATTAACGTTTAGTTTTCTGATTTTTCTTTTCTTTTTAGATTATTATTATTAGATAATTAAATATTGTAATTTTTTTTTATTTCGTTGCAGGTAATTATTGATGGTTTCGATTTTAAATCTGACATGTTTGATGGAGGTACGTATTATTGATGAGATCATCATAGGAATTTTACTTTACTATATGTTAACGTATGATTCGATTTAGCCTTTTCAGTGATGTATTTGAGGGGGGTAGGAGAGAATGTATAGCTGAATTATTATTACATATGATTATTAGTGGATGAGACAAATTCTCCGATCGAATCTCTACAGCTTAGAAAAGTTGATACTGGGAGTACTATTACTGCTCATTCCAAATAATTATCCGCAAATATTGTGGACCATGACCAAATCTATAAATCAAAGACATGACATTCCTTAAAATTATTGGAAATCAAGACAGCTAGGTAAAATTCAATTATCAGCAAGACGTAACTTCAAATTTGTGGGGAACATTCTTCTTATCAGACATCCATGAAAATTAATGTAAATCGGTTTTGTAAACTCCAGGCTGAAAAGAAGAAGAAAATGGGGGTGGAGGGAGAAAGAGGAGAGAGGCCGAGAGAAAAAGAGGAAGGTGAAGAAAAAAGAAAAATGGAAACGAAACTGGAGATAGAGGGAACGGAATGATCAAAAAATTTAAATTATCATTTATCCCTATTTGATCGATTCAAACTTTACTGGATCGAATTTGAATTGAAACTTCTTCACGTTTTACTTAGTTCACCAGCCATCTTAACTTGATTAAAATTGATCGTTAACATTCATTTGGCTTCCACATATGTTGTGGTCATTGCTTTGGTGAATGCAAGACGAAATCTCTCCTAGTTTTAGTTATTCTCAGTTCGTCAGTCAAACCATTATGTAAAATGTGTGAACTTTCACTTAGGTACATATATGTATTTATATTGGCAGACCTGTGATTAATGCACTCTTTTAACAATATTGAGGAACGCAAAGTTTTAGTTTGAAGCTTTCCAGAAAGTGTGAACAAAGGTAACAAGGTGATGCTTCTTGAGCGCATTAAAAGCCAGTGCTTGCAGGGATCTCTGACAAGTATGATCTAGACGATCCAACGAATTCGATCTTTTTCTGTGTCAACTTCAAAACGAAATGTTTCGTAGTTCTCTCCTGGTCGTTAGCTATACTACTAAAGTTATTCCAAATTCCTGAATCTGATACACTTTCACTTTTCAAATATTGTTTTGATTATATGACCACTTTTAGAGAAATAATGCCCGGAATTTGGTTTGATTGAGACGCCTTCTTCAGGTTTGGACTTTGTGTTAGTAGAAAATACGATATAATCAATCGTCGTGCAATCAAACGATTGCAAATGAGAAAATGGAGGTTACCTGCCGAATTCTCAGGGAAGTTCAGGAACCAAGTGCTTCATATTAAAGTTTGAATTCATGTTTGGTTGTATTAAAGGAAGGAAAATTAGTTACACAGTAACTGTAATTGATATAACACCATTGACGCCATATATACTGTCCTAATTAGATAAGATTAGACCTAGTTAGTTACCCGCATGAAATGAAAATAATAATAACAATAATAATTCATTTTCTATTTGCACACAATAACTAACTAAATGTAATTTGTTAAACAAGTAACAGTTTTTAAATTGCGTTTTGATTAAGTAGGTAGTGCAGATATTCCAATTCCCAGGACCAACAAACACGCTTTATTACCGTATATGTACAGTTATTTGCTATTGTAATACATTGCACATATCTATTAATAATTCAATTATATACGAGTACATGTGAGTGTGCAACAAAACAATTGAATACACGAACATTGTCGGGAGTAGCAACAGCAATTCACCAAACGACAAGCAACCTCAAAGTCTTAGGCAGCAGCAGCGGCACGCATTTTCAACAATTTATTGCATTGCAACATTTGCAAGCAAAGAAACGGAAGAGAATTAGCCAAAGTCACATAAAAATGTTTTGGATTTTGTATTTCTTTTCTTTAGTTTTATACTCATTGATAAAAACAAATACTTAAATAGAGATAGAAAACTTTTCTTGTTTCCATGAATGCAAAAATCATAATTTTGTTTATTTTGCTGTTGTTTGTCTATATCATACTTATGTTGCAGCAGCGGTAGCCTCTCCAAACGAAACGCGCTTACTTTCGTGGCTGTTGCCTAAAACTGCGCAGCACGTTGACATTTATTAATGACAACGTCAACCTTTTTTTTTACTTTTTAATGGCACAACAGCCCATGGAAGGCCTAGGCCGAGCTTTTCGCATCCACTCATGTTGTGCGTGTTATATTTGTGCATGAATGGAAGGGACCTACAGTTTAATGCCGTATCCGAACGGCGAAGTGAAAAGCTTTTCATAGCAATTTTTACTCTTGTAGGTTTGCCATTGCCTGCCAAGAGGTGGTGCCGTGTAGAAAAATTATTTTTTCTACTTTTTGATTTTGCCTGTGCCGAGATTCGAACCCCGGACACTCTGCGTAGCAGTCCAACGCACTACCACTACGCCACAGCGACCATGACAACGTCAACCACGACGTCCAAAAACGAAAGACGATGATGGTGTCAAAAAATGATGGTAAATAAATTTAATTTATTTGGACAACTACATACACGGAGCAGAAAATGCTTAGCAACGAGGGCAACGTAATTTAGTGAAATGATTTCAAATCAAACTGAAAATTTCACATTTCAGCTGCTGAGCAGTTGGGGGTTGGCGGGGTGTGTCACGCTCACATACGCTAAGACACGCTACCACCTTCACAAATTGTATACCTACTCTTTCTACGCTAGCAGCAGCAATTGCTGTTTTGGTTGTTAAATTGCTACTTTTTTTCGATTTCAAATTCATTTAAATTATTTGATATTATTAAGCGAGTTTTTACCATAATTTATGTACACAGCGTGTACAATTAGAAAGCAGAGATTTGGGGATAAGTTCCAAGTTTGTGGGAGTTCAAAACAACGTCTTGCACTGATTTGATACGAACTCATACTCCGATTCAGGTTCTGGATGATCATTGGAAAAATATATTTGAAAAGACCATGAACGGAAAGCCATCAACGCTAATGCTTGGTCACATGAGTAGCGTGAGTATTGATCTGAAATGAGTTCTTTAAATAGGATTCTTAGTTTAGTCATGGCTTTGTTTCAGTCCCAGTTAAAGTTAATTCACATTTAACTGGCACGATACGAAAGGACCCAATCGCCTCGATTGACTGTCGACTCGACCAGATCGACAATTTTATTGTGTTGTGAAAGTGATTAATAGCTTTTAAAGATATTAGGCAAATGAGCTCAATTAACCTATGGTTCGGACGACGAAGCCCAAGTAGAAATGACAAAAATCCGAAGAAGACTGAGGAAGATAGAGTCAAAATGGTTCATGAACACAGAGGAGCAAAATAATAGCTTGTGAATTATTGTTTCCATTTCTTGGCGACCTGGGGTTTGCTGTAAATGGTTTTGATCTCACGATTTGCTCTTTGTTGCTAACGAATTAGGACCTTTGAAAATCACAATAAATTAATATACGTTTTCAATTAAAAATACATAAAAAACAAGCGGATAGATCAGGCAATTGCAAGCGACTGGCAATCGACAGCTTATCATTTCTGTTCGTTATAATCGACATTCTCAATAGACAAACTAATATTTGTCGATCGCTTATCGACATTCTCAAAATGCCTTAGGCCACTAAAAAACTAACGTTTGCAACGGAAGGACCTCGCCAAAAGACTGCAGTCGATGGAGGCTTTTTGTTTAGATGAAAAACAAAGAGGCTCATTCCATGATGATATATGGGCAATTGTAGTCTTCGAGTTCTTGAGTGGGTATAAATATCTTGAGAATCTAACGATATGATTTTAAGTCTGGCCTTATGGAAGTTGCATGTAGCATCGGTGTGGTATAAATCCTTTTAAATAATAAACACGTTCTTATAGAACACACTGTAACTGATCACAAAATTACATGCATACTTACATATGTATGCAGTAGGTATAATTTATTCGAGATTTAAATGGAAACGCTGCATGTGGCTGTTTGTTGTATGTAGCAGCAAAATGCTACTTTTTTATTTTAGTGTCTTTGCTGATGCACGCAAATGTTGAAAATACCAGAAAAATCGCATTAATTAAATGCGAATTGAAATATTGGTATGGCGCTTGTGGTCATTGAAGCGTCTCGTATGCAACAGCAGAAGAGGCAGCAACATTTGGTTCTATGCTGCCTTGTTCGATTTGTATGAAGTCATTTGTTTAATTGACATTGCTTGTTTTTTGGTTTATTTTTGGAGTTAACTAACCGAATTGCTGAGCTCACCACTTCTTGCGAATTTCCAATTACATATTTTAAAATATTGAAATTGTATGCAGTGATAACAACCGAAACTTACAGCACAACAGTTGCAGTTGCAGTTATGTGTACGAGTTTGCGATTTCAATTTAATGAGCTGTGTAAAAAATCCCACGCAAAATATTCCACGAAATCACATAATATTAAATATGTATGTATGTTTGCAATTTTATCTTGGGAATTGCTGTGGGGAATACAGCCACCGATTACTTATAGTGCTTAACTGCATGTGTTTAAAATTAGATATGCTTGCAAAATAAAATCATAAATTTCTCATCAAGTCAGACTCAGATTCAGAGGTGCTCGTTCGCTTGTTCGCTCGCTGAGTTGTCGCTCTCTCTCGTCAGCACAAATAAATAACTAAATAAATCTATTGCGGGTGTCGCCAAACCACATTCACATTTCACTTGTTGCAGCAAGTAAACGCATGCAATAGCCAACTTGCATCAGAGAGACTCAGCATCATAATCAACATCTTCGTTAGCACGCAAGGTGTACCTCCAGTCTACTTCCCCCGCTACTTCAGCTATCCATCCTTCCTTGGTGGTGTCTTTAGTTTTGGTTGGATTTCTGCTTGTATCTTTCTTGCGTTTATGCGCAGCCACCTACTTTTTATTTTTATTTGTTTGTTTGCTGTTGAGGAAGACGAAATACACATGTACATAGAAAAATGAAATGTGAAATCTAAACCTTGAATTTTTTTCCTTGCTTTATATGTACAATTCCAATTTTACGCCCACTTAAAAAATACCACTACATAGCTTTTCCCTCTTCCATGGTCACATTCCCTCTTCCATGGTCACATTCCATATTCTTCAGCAACTGCTGTTGTTTTTATAATTAAAGTTTTGCTTGCATCAGGTTGCATTGTCACAAAACGGCCTGCTCCACCTCACTCATATATTTACATTCACTCTGATAAGCGGTGATCGCTAGATATACTACAATATACAATTTGAATTTATATTGGCTTAACACTTTTGCTGTTAATAGAAAAGTTTACGATTTTTATGCGCATGCATTGAAATTACTGCTTGAGCAGCTATTTTAATTCCACCGGCCGCTACAGCTTCAACCTCAACATTGCAGCAGAAACTATTAATGAAATGTTTTAACATTTTTAGAAAGTTCTGCGTTGTCAATAAATTGGCAAAACAAAAACAGCAAGTACTACTACTAAATGTTTACTAGTTTTGCCATGCCTGAACATGAGATTTCGCTACAGTCACCAATCATTATGCAAATAAGTGTGAGCACAACGTAAGCTTAATAACACTGTGCCACAAATTTCTAACTTTTTGCCTGAGAATAGCAAAAAGGAGAATCGGTCAATAGATATGGATTTGGATTAACTGAATGCGAAAAACACGATTAGTTTTTGACATTTTTATCCTTCAAGATCATAGAAAGATACTGTTATATGTAACGATATATTTTTTACATATGTATGTATACTCCGATAACTTTGCTGTAAGGAGGCTCCAAATATTTTTTTTTTGTCTCTTTGCTATTCCTCACTTTCTACTCCTTTACATTTTCAGAGGTTTTTTTTGAATACCATCAAACCACACGGAAAAGTATCAATATGTATTCGAAGAAAAAAAAAACAATCATAAAAAAACACTAGGATCGCAAACACATGAACTGCTTCAGGCTCCTTGTTTACGATATAGGCACTCACCAAATGAAATTCTTAAATTTATGTAAAGTTGTTCCATATCACTGTGTGCACTGATTTTACTCCATCAAACAAAATTTAATATGATTCCCTTATGTATTTCGTCATTCTAAGTACGACAGCGTTTTTATTTTTTTCGGTTTTCATCCGATTTAAAAGATATTTGACAAAATATAATTTGGCGAATAAAATTAAAGTTTTGTGGAAAAATGGACCACACATTCGGAGTCAGTGGGCCCAAATCAAATTCATTGTACGATTCCATTCTTAAATTTCTTGTTACACAGTGTAACTAAATTTAAAATTGCTTTTAAAGTTCTTGGCACCCATAGCTGAAACTAACTCCCCAGTTGAGGATGCCGGTACTCATTAAGTGGTAAGAATTTAATAAGATCTAACCTAGCGGAAACCAGATAAACTCAATATAAATACATAGATTAAGGAAAGAGAGGTAAATGAGGTTCAGATCTTTTTTTGTAGATCAGGTAGACTGATTATAGATGAAGGGAGAAACGAGAGAGGGGTGTGAAAACTTATCGTCTATTACATTATCGACTATCATCTTCAACCAAACTATTCGTAGATGAGGACGATTGGAATTTTTAGGCACGACAAGATCGAAACTTCATTGAGCGAATGATTGCGTCGACACAAAACAATTGAAACCGATCACAGTGGCATTTGAAGGTGGCATATTTGTCCGACACACAACAAATTTTTTATACGAAAGTGAATCAATATTTATCGACTGCTTCAACAAGATCGATTGCAGTTATGTCGGTTAGTTGTGCATTAATTATCTGGAATAGAAAGGCGTTTCATTCATCACAAAATATCGATTAAAATTAATATATTCGCCAGATTTATATAATGTTTCCGGGTGTGTAGTGTATTTAAAACTTCTATGGTATCATATGCGGCAGATAATAAATATCACCGTTACACATTGGCATTCACTTCAAATTGAGTATGAAAAACTTAAATTTTACAATTTTTATCGCCCCTGCTGCGAATAAGTTGACACATTATTAAAGAAAATTGTTCTACAGCGGAAAATTACTACCTCTACCACAGCAATAGCAGCAGCCGAAGTACATAGTAGCATAGTAGTAAAGAAGCCTGCGGCTACGAAATCTATTAGATACTCCATACTATGTATTACATTCTTTTCATTTTTTGTCCACTTCATTTCTATTAATAAAGTTATGGTGTTTTCTTAATGGGTTTTTGACACGCTTTTATGAATTTTTTTTTTTTTTTAATCAAATGAAGTTGTGAATACATTTTTTTCAATTTGTTGATTTTGATTTGGTTCAACAAGCCACAACAAGTTAAGTTGACTTGTGCTTGTGTATGCAGTATTTATTTATTTATAGTTGGTGTTTGCTGTTGCTCGAAATATCAAAAACTGAGAAAACCACAAGTTGTGGAAGTATGCCAGAAATCAAAAACAAAACAAGTGTTAATAAATTTGAAAATGATAAAAATGTGTCAGCTTGTCAGTTTGACTGATGTGCCACAATAGCCGCTCACATATCTCTCTCTCTCTCTGGATAGCTCCAACTAACTACTTACATTGAAATAGAAGAAAATGTAGAAAATTTTATGTATACAAATTTATGTGTAAATAATTGAAATGAGAAAAAAAATTAACATTTTAATTGAGCTACTCGTGACTTAGAGAATTTATACTTTGAGGCGCATTAAAATGGAGCCAAAAAAAAATAAATTAATTTTATTTCTTGAGATAATTTCGATAAACACGCGGAGAGCGCCTGTTTGCTTCGGAGAACAATGTACATTAAGTATGTATATATTTCCTCTGGCCGCTGGTTTTACGAGCATCTAAAGAACTTCATAGTTTATTAAAACATATGCAAAGCAAATGTTCTCTTAACTGTATGCCTTTTACAAATGAAATACGCTAAAAATACTCGTTCTATATTTACGTCTGAATGTCAATGTTAACATTTTTTATTGTCATTTCGCACGCTACCATGAATTGGTCGTTCGTAGAGTTTTCACATTGCAGACAATACTGGAGCGTGTTGTCCCCCATGTAACTATGTACTTATGTATGTTTTAGAATAGTTTTTATTATTTCCCCTTAAAATTTTGTTTTTTTGTTTGTGTTTTTATGGCAAGGTGACAAACTGCATTTGAATTATGGGCACACGCCGTGCAGCACCGCCGATATCCCACCTTATAATAATAATACATTTTTAGTTTAATGTTTACTTAAATGGCATGAATGGAAATAAAAGTTTCTTTTCCCAATAATACTTAGTTTTTATGCACTTATAGCATTTCATGACAAACTGTTTTATAACTTTTCACAATTTTCTAAGCATTTATTAAGAAATTATTTACATATTTACTTTGGCAATATGTTACTTATTTACCTTGAAACAGTATGTTATAATTATATCTGTTCATAAAATATCAGCAGGACAACTTGCCTTCTTGAAAAAAACAGTGATATGTGGTTCCAACAAAATGGTGCCACATGGAAGGGAAGTGTAAATCTCGAGAATGGCCATCTCTCACTCATGCGATTTAATGCTGTTGAATTTGTTAAAATTTAATATTTTGACTTTTGTTCAGTTCAATTAAGTTTATTTTATTATCCTTACTCGTATCATTTTGCTTTTTATCTATAACGCATGCTTACGATAATATATTCTCCCGAGGGCTTGGGTAATTTATTATTTTTTAGCCTATAGTTAAAATGCCATGATAGAGTGAAATAATACTGCCCAAATCTGACTATTGTTTTCAAAAATATAGGTATATATTATCTTCAAACCCGGTGATATTCATACCAAAGACACCAATAAGGTTTTAAAGTCTTGTCCACTCTTTTCTAATATTATCATTGAATCTATAATCTGATGTTACGAACAACTAATCTAGGAGAACAATGTAGGAAAAACATTCGTTACATTATTTCTTTAAAGCTCCTAGAAAAAATATGATATCATCACTGTTACAAATATAGTGCTTTTTTTGCCGGTTTTTAGTTTAGTGACTTCCTAAAGGGGTCCTTTACTTCAGGCAAATCTATCTTTATCTTTTGTTCCATACTTGAAATATAGCTCCATCGATACTGAGGCAACTTCTAAAGTGATTCCTGTATTCAAGACAGTATATATTTCTGCTAACCCTGATAAGATATATATAATATTTTCCCTAATCCTCCTGCGTAGATGTATATGTACTTCCTTTTTTAAATTCGATTTTAATTCTTCTCGAAATGTAGAACTAAGAACTGAAGTCGTTTTTTTCTTTCTCTTTGGAGAATTTGCACATAAAATAGTCCCTAGTAAATTAACTTTTGGAATAACTTTATTTAAAATATTTTTGATGCACAAATACATATAGTATGCGAACAATATTCTGATCAGAGTAAAGTTCTGCGGCAGGATCTTATACACTAAGAGTCAAAATTTATGATTACTGTTTCTTTAAATCTTTATGTTAACATTAAAATCTCAAGAAACTCAAAATTGAACATGATAAGTCTAAGCTTATAGGAAATTATCTGATATATCCCAATATATATATATTAGTTAAGATAAGGGCACTCTGATAAGAATATAATCTCAAGAAACTCAAAATTGACTGGGAACATGATAGGTCTAAGCTTATAGGAAATTATCTGATATATCCCAATATATATCTAAGTATTAGTTAAGATAAGGGCACAGAACCACAGAAACTCAAATAGAGGCTATGTGTCAATATATACATTATCTTATACTTTATATTATCAGATTCTCAACTTTCAGAGTAAAAATACCTAGGTATGAAAAATATAGCGTGTTTTAGCATATGCATTTGTAATTGACTCTAATTTTTTTTATTAACTAATTTTCCTTTGTTTTACCTAGTTAATATGTATTTGTATGCGAAGTAATATGATCGAAAGTAATTTCCCCTCCTTTTTTCTTTTTCGTCAATCTTCAAAGAAACTATTTCATATTAATATCTTTTTGTGTTATTTCCGCAAACAAATGTCTATCGTATCCGTCGTTGCCAGGTTAATTGAAGAATAAGGTGCCTTTCTATGTACACCGATACAGGTGAAATAATAAAGGCCAGCTTACGACTAAAAACAAAAGTAAGAAATCAATTAAGTACAGCAGCTGCAGTTAATGATTTGGTTGATTTACTTTTCAAACAATAGTAATAAATAATAATACTTAATTAATATTATGATAATGCTGACTAATGCACATCGTGTGTTGAGGGTCAATGTTTATAAATAGTAAATTATTTACTTACATTAAAATAGTTAACAAACTTAATAAAAAATTTTGTGGTCGCTGTGGTGTAGTAGTAGTACATTGGACTGTTCTCAGAGTTCCGGGCTTCGACACAGGCAAAATCAAAATGTAGAAAAAACTATTTTTCTACACAGCACCACCTCTTGGCAGACAATGGCAAACCTAACAGAATAAAAATTACCTATGAAAAGCTTTTCGGATTCGGAATAAATCTGTAGGTCTCTACCATTCATGTATAATAATAACACGCACAACATGAATGGATGGATTTAATGGAACAATAGCCCTCAATGTGCTGTTGTTCCACTAAAAAAAAATTAAAGATTCTACCTACGGTGGAAAACTTGGGCTTGTAGCACGCCTTTCTACCTTCGGTCTCCTGACTAGTTTCCTTGTTTTTCGGTCTACTTGATTACTTTCATGTCTACTTGATTTGCTAGACTTTTTAACAGTCAGTGTGAGACAACGATGCCATTGACTGTGGGCAATGTCAGGGTCAAAGATTGTGGGTCATGCTGTTGTTGTTTTGATGCATTTGCGCCAAGTAATGAATGATTTTCCATTATTTACTATTTATACATACAGTTTTGTTGTTGTTTTAATAATGTTGCATGTAATTTTATTTGTATAATTTAGCTTTCTTTCAAACGTGTGAAATTCGACAAATGCAGAAATTTTCATTTCGGAAAGGGAAATTATTTAATATCGCTGCTTTTAAATACGCTATTAATACATAAAATATGCCGGTGCAATATTTTCATGATTATTTTTATTATGTTTTTGTTTTTGTTTTACTTTATGCCATCCATTTGTCTACGTCTATGTATTTAACACTCTGCTGTTGCACCCCCTTTGCGCTCCAATCTGCCATTGCAGCACTTCGTGATTTTTCAATTGGCATATTGGCGCGTTTTCATGAACCACCTTTTTTGATTGGTTCGATTCGTCGTTGTCTGTCTGGCCCCGCTTATGTTTGTTTGTTTTTTTTGTTTGTGAAGTATTATTTTATTTAGTAGATATACCCAAATAAAAAAGTTGCTGCAGGTACACCGTAGCCGAGGCTTTCACATAAATCAAGTGTTGACTTCTTGTACATATTACCGATTTTGGTGGTTAAGCCTTTTCCTTTTTGACAGTGCCTTATATTGACAGGAATTGTCGGACGGTCGTTCTTTAAGTGAACAATGGTCATGCAATTGGGAGGTGAGGGAACTGGTCTGGTAGAGAAAAAAAATGCATACCATCGCTGCTTTGTTCTATAACCTCATACAGTGCCCTAGTATATTTAGAATTTACCTGAAGTCTCTAATAGAAAAGATTTTTAGACGTGTTGATCTAACTTTAATTAAATTAGTTTAGTTCTTTACCGGTCATTGATGTCGATTTAATTAAAGTCAAAATTTATCGATTTTTAAAAGCTTTCAGAGTTGAATATTTACTTTTTCTAAGTATATTACTAACTTTTCTCTTGCCGTGTACATAACAATTTTTGCAGCTCAAAACTGTGCTTCTTTGTTGTTGTGATTGTATCTACATCTTTTATTGATGTGTCTTGAAGTACTTATACTATATACATTGAATGAATCAAATTGATTTTAATGAAAATGCATGCAGTGCACGTTTTAACATTTCATACATATTAGAAGTATGTATACTATACCGATGGATGCGATGTATATATGTATGTATATCTGTATGTACATTATGTTTCAAGGTAGTTTTCGTTAATCATCATTATCAAATATGGTTACTGCTGTTTCTTTTGTTTTGTTTTTGTTGTTGTTGTTTTGTTGTTAAACATTTTAGCACTTTCGTTAAACGAGTATTTGGTAATTTGGTTGAATTGAATGTAACGTAACTGCAGTGCATAATAAAAAAGCATACAACTAATTGTTCAATGGGAAGTAATCTTCTTCTTCTGGTTTTTGGTTTTTCTTCTTTCTTCAATACATTTAATTTTTTACTACACAAGTTCCTAAGACTTAGGTTACTTTAGAAGTGTTGACGAATGCCACACATAGACCGCTAGGTCTATCCATAACTGTTTCCAGTTTGAAGAAATTACCGTGGTATGGTGCAGTTTTTTGAAAAAGCCGGGTTTACCTATACTGGTTAAGTAATATAGGGAAAGAAAGATTTGTCCACCAACCCAAGTTTTTTAGCATGATGTTTCAAAAAGCAATATCTAGTAACTATGATAATGAGTAACTGCATTCTTTGCGAGGAAGTGAGAGCACGGGAGATGTGGGGCCAGAATAGTAATGATATACGGAAGGAGTTTAGGATACACTATCCTTTGTTGCATGTGAGATAAGAAATAGCAGTTTGATGAAGGCTGCATAATGGAAACAGAATGATGATGAGATGTACAGGGCTCTACCTTGCTTTGGATGTTCGCCCGCCACCCTAAGCTGAGTAGGAATTAATTTACGCTCAAATTGCAAGCAATAGTTACAAATTGTAATCGATATCGATAACATTGGAGCAATGTTAAAGGAATTGATTACTTGATTACTTTTACAATTACATAGATTAATTGAAATTGTAATTTTTATTTTCCCTATTCCATTACAAGAAATTGAGATTGTAATGACCTTTTCTCAAATTTTATGATACGTAAAAGTAATTTGTGGTTGCCGTGGCGTAGTTGGTAGTTCGCTGGCCTGCTTCGCAGAGTATCCGAGGTCAAATCTCGGCACATGCAAAATCAAAAAGAGTAAAAAGTGTGGCAGGCAATGGCAAACTTACAAGAGTAAAAATTGTCAATGACTTGCTTTTCATTTCGCCGTTCGGATTCGGTATGAAAATGTAGGTTCTTTCCATTCATGTGCAAATATAATACGCACAACATAAGTGGATACGAAAAGCTCGGTCTAGGTCCTCCTTGGGCTGTTGTGCCATTAAAAGAATAAGAGAGTAATTTTTTGTTGCTGCTGTGTGTTGACAATCGGTAGAAGTGTGCTCGACATTTTCAATATTACAGTCTCCAATCGGAACAACCTTGAAACTATTACATTATTCTAATTTAAGTTCGGTTTTAAGAACCACACTTTTCACAAAAAGATCTATAGGTAATAAATTAAGTATAATATTGAGATTCTCAGCAGAAGTAGATCTCAGAGCCCCTGTGATACCTACACGGATGAGATGTTGAAGCATCTCAAATTGCTTGAGCGTTCCTCGTATGTACATATATGCGATTTTACACGCTCCAAAGTACTGTAGTTTCCAATTTGATTTGTTAGATTTTAGTCTGCCTCGATAACCTTCTTAATATGGAATTCGATTATTGGAATCACTGTGGAAGCTTCAAACAATGCGTTCCACCTTCATCACTTTACTTTGTTTCTAGCTTTGATCTTTTTATGTATTTTTTTCTTCTCTCAATACATAAATGCATGTTATTTAATCGGTCGTTTCGATCGCTCATAAAAATATACCAGTATACATAGTGTAGTTGTTAAACAACAATCGCAATGGCGCACAAAATGAATTAAATCAACTAGCAACAGCAACAACAAGCAACAGTTTACTTGTAATAAAGTAGCAAATTAAATATAAATTAAGCATAATTTTTACGTCACTTTTAGCTCTTAAATGACTGAATGGCTGATTGGAGAAATGAAGTAAATACCAAAACGTATACTGTGGCATCGAAAAGTGTAGGCACAGGAGGGTACCAATTCACAATTAATAGAGTACAGCGTTTGTTTTGTGTGTGTGTGCGTGCGTGTGTTTTAGCAAACGCCAACATAAATTTTAAATATGTAATCGATGCAATTCGAAGGCAAATACAACGTTGTAATAAAATAAACTTAAAATAATAAATACTTGCGCCATAGATAATGCTCATAAAAACTACAATGCAATGCAATTTATACAATTTTTTACTGCTGCTGCATATAGATGAAGAGTAAAAGCAAAAGTTGCCAGTGAGAGATTAAAAAGTAATTTTCAATTTACATTTTGATAAAAGCAAAAAACAAACATGAAAAAATCGTAACGTATGAAAAATGAAAAAATTTAGTATCTTTCTTTAAACATGTTTTTGTTTTATTGTGCAAAACTTCATAAATCAATGCAAAATTGTCTGTTTGTGCGCGACAGGAAACAGTAACATTTGTTGTTGTTGTTGTTGTTGCCTGTTGCCAACTTGCGCGCACCTACCAACGACAACCAAGCAGGCAGGCATACTAGCAACTAAACCAACCAACAAGCAACCAAATCAACATGATAACAATTTTTTTTTAACTGCATAAAGTAAAAGTGCGCTTCAAATTGAACAATTTTGATGTGTTGCTTTGGTTTTTATTTGTTTCACTTTTTGAAATCTCGTAATTAAATGAGTTTTTCAAATACTATGTTAAATATTTTTGCAAATATTATTGTTGCAACGTTGTATGTTATGCCAGCCAGTTAAACTAGCAACAATGCCACCAATATTGTCAGTAGGCCGTCTCCAACATTGTCGTCGTCTATGTAATTATTGAGGAGAGTTTGATGTTTTTGTTTTGTGATCTGGCAAGTTTATTTCACTTTTTAATTGTAAATACCTACATAGGTACTTATATGAGAAATGCAATCAAATAAAAGTTACTTCTTTTATGTATACTTAGTATTTTTTACTGACTCATTCATAATACCACAATTTATTGTCCTCAGTTATTTCATTTTACTTTTGCTGTTGGCAAACATGACATTATACATATATCCGGTGTATTCTGCTGGTGTATTGCATGATAAAGAAACTATATGATTTTAGTCTTTAAATTAATATTTTTCGATTACTAACAAGCATTATGTGTGGGGTAGTGGCATTTATTTGATTTTTAACTTGATGGAGTAGTATGCAGTTAACATTGATGAATAACCTCACTATAATCTTTGCTGCGATTCTGTTTGCATCCGGCTGCCACTTTCTAGGTTCTATTGTTTACCTTCCCTGAAAGAAAATTTTTGGTTTGCAATAGATTTATGAAAAAAATTAAAAGTTTGTTTGATTTCGGTTTTTAAATGAAGAATTTGCGTTTTAAACAATAACAGATTTAATTTAATAATATTTTGTTTTTGCAGTTTTGTCAATGAGATGACATCTTAACACCCGACACCTCATACATTATTTCTATATAATATTCTCTGGCTTTGATCACGATGTCAATCTAATTTTTCTGCCATCATGTCAGAGTTTTCAGATATTTTGTTTAAAGTTTTTTAAACTTCTAATAATTTTAGAAAAAATATAATATATCTAATGGAAAGTAGAAAAATTATTTAAAAGGTTCTAAATATGGTACAAGAAATTAATTCTTTACTTTGTGAAATGAAAGCTGATTACGCCCATTGTGAAGCAACTTTCGCGTTGGCTAGTGTAATTGATCCTATTTCTACAACTGATTATTGTAGTAATTTTTAAAGAAATATATGACTTTCTATATCCTAAACTTTATGCTAAGCGAAAGCTGGAATCACGACGCTAGAGACGTTCTGGAAAAAACAGGCTAGGAGACAAAATTTTCAAAATAAATTGTGTGGAGAAAACTTTTTACAGAAACTTAGGCTTGCCTGAACTGGAACATTGTCAGATGATTAGAATGGATATACGTTAGATGGTAATAAATAGTACTCTCATTGTTTGTTTCTTTTTTACTTTTCTGTGCATTGGTAAAAGTACAACTGAAGGGCTCAAGTTTATCAAAGTACAACAAAAGCATTTGACAAGACATATTGCCAGTGTAAAAATACTTTTCGTCTAAAGATCTTACGGAACAAGGAACGGTAGAAGGCGATGCCAAGATGTAGGAAATGCAGCATCAAAAATTTTCCTCAGACTGGCACGCTTGAGTTGATTCAAAATCAGATGTTTATGATAGATGGATAGATGTTTATAGTTATAGTTCTCTCTAAGCAGTGGCGTGCCTAACGATTATTTATGAGTATAAAAGAGAATATCCTATAAATATTAAGTTTTAGCATGATTTCAAAATGATTGCTCTACAAAAAAGATCTTATGTTATGTAAATACATTTTTTTATTAAATAAATAAATAAAATAAATTTTCTATAAGAATAAGCGAGATAGAATGTTGTGATATCATGCGATTTTAAAATTTGGGAAGCTTGATAAAAGCCATTGTAAGAAACTGCGATTGCAAGACAGGTTATACTTGGATGTACCGTCACTGTCTCCAATTAATAAAATTAAATTTTAATGAATTTCTTTCAATTGTGAATTGACCAAGTTCTGGTGGAGAAAACCTTAAATAAATATATTGGGTAGGGTCAAATACTGTAGCCCAAGCTACGCATCCATCAGCTATAGACGTAGAACGATATCGTGGTAACCTTTTTTGAAAATTGGAGAGCATTATTGAGGCAGCTATTACCTAATCGATCTGTATATGTACTATCAGATAATAATGATGAATGGACAACAGCAATTAATAAACTATTCTATTTGGTCACAGTTAGTAGCCGACAATTCATAAATGCAGTTACTGAATAACTCCATTGACTCCATATTTCTCACAAGGACGAAGACAAAAATCTAGTGACAGATGTCTAGGGTACTATGAGGTTATGGAAGGAGCACTTCTCTCAATCTGCTTCATAGCGAATAATCCCGCCACTGTGAAATCTGCTCCGGAAACCCCAATCACTGACGGCGTTGGAGTACCGCCGCCCGACTATGAGGAGGTCTTAACAGCCATCGCTCCGCTAAAAAAAATAAGGCAGCAGGTATTGATGGCCTGCATGCTGACTTGCTTAAGACTGGAGGCGAAGAGCTCATAAAACGCATGCACGAGATTCTTTGAAGAATAGTGATTGGAACCTCAGCGTACTCTTCCCTATCCACAGGAAAGGTTATTCCACGATCTTCGCCAACTACTGTGGGAGAAGCCTTCTTAATATCGCATATAAGGTTCTTTCGACCATTCTGTGTGCAAGACTGAGGCTTATCGTTAAAAAACTTATTGAACCTTATCAGTGTGGCTTTAGGCCTGGTAAATTCACTATCAACTATATATTCGCTCTACGCCAAATACTTTAAAAGACCCACGAAAAACAAATCGAGCTACGATCTAGTTTATCTATGACAAAGTCACCTTCGACAGAACGGTCAGACCTGACTGCACTTGGCCTTGCCAACTGGCGCCACCGCTCGCATAGCAGAGGCGACTGGCGAAGTTTTATCGATGCGGCCAAGTCACGATCATCGGTTGTAGTCCCATACGTAAGCCAGTATATTTGACTCCAGAATAAAAAATGCAGTTAAAAGTCTTTTTTGGAATTACCGATTGGTTATTCATTTAGAAAAGTTTCTTTTGGAGTTAGGTGAATGCAACCTTTTTCGAAGTCTTGGGAATTGAAATCATATGGCTAAAAGTCACATGGATTCACTTGGAGTCCATTGGAATTTGAGGTCAATTGGAGTCACTTGAGGTCAATTGGGGTTTTGAAGGTCAATTGAAGTCAGTAGAGATGTGAAGTCAATTTAAAGTCACTTGAAGTCAATCGAGGTTTTTAAGTCAATTGGAATCAATAGGGACCCTAAAGAGAAATTTTTCCCTCTAAATGTAAATAAAAGTGAAAAAAAGTGAAATTAAATTAGATAAATAAAAAAATTGAGTTGTAAATGTATTTTTCTCTTGGTTGTCAAATGAGATCATCTTAGCTTCTGACTGTTGTTATAAAAGAAAAAAGAAGATGAAGTTTGAAAATTTGTGCTTATGGTATTAGAAAATTTCACTTGATTTGTGATGAATAAAAGTTCCACACACATTTTCAAATCCATCCATAAAAGTCACACGCAACACTAAGAAATACACAAAGAAAGAAGACAATTGTGAACGAATGAATGATGAAAATTCTACTGGCAGCCATATGCAATAAAACCAACAATAAATAAATATCATGAAAAAAATAAGTTGGATAGAAAGTGAATGTGATCATATCGAACGAGCAATGTGAGCGAATAATCAATGCAAGTGATAGACCGAATGACAGTGGAGACAGTGGTAGTGACTGTTGCAGCAGTGCCACCCCGCTATTACCGCCAAAATTGCAGCACATAGGCACATGCACGCGTGCACAATCGACAGCGAGTCATCCATCCGTCCAGTAATCTAATGAATCTATCGTATGAAATAAACCAACAAATAAACAAACAAACAATCGCATATGTGACCTTGTTGCAAACGAATTCAATGGTGTATTCATCGTCATCCTCAGTTTTGTCGGCGTTGTTGTCGTCATCGTCGTTGTCGACATCATCAGCAACAATACAAACAGCAGTGGCAACAACGACAACAACATCAATCGAAATCATCAAGAAGAAAAATGAATTGAAAAACAATGCAATGGCGATGCAATCAAATGAAAGTCATGTCAAAAAGCGGCGATAACGACCAAACCAAGACAAAAACAATGAAGCAGAAGCAAAAGTAGCAATCAAAAATGCGATAAAGTATCGTGGCAACAGCAACAAACGAAAGGAAAAAGATAAAGCAATAAAAGCTCAAATACTTCTCAATAACGGGAGAAAATACATTCGTTGTGTGGGCCACCACCATCAAATAATAAATAGCAGCAACATAAAGAGTAACAACAACAGCAGCAAATAACCAGCAGCACGTGAAAATTTTAACAGTAGAATTATTTGAAGGAAACGAAATGCAATAGCAACATATGCAACAACAACAAATAAACAGCAGTAGCGTCACACAATTTTGAAGACAAGATCTCACAACTCATCTCATATGCGCAATTCCCCCAAAGGGGCAAACCAAATTCAAACCAGCGACTGAATGACGGGCTGGCTGGCTGACTGACGAATGACATATAAATCTTCTTGTTTTTTTCTTCCTTTTCACCTAAACAATAAGTGAGTTACTATGATGGCGAAAACGCAGTAGTTGATTGCAAAATTTTTGTTGTTGTGTGCACGACAATGTGAAACACTTGCGACATAAATGCGTTTATAGTTAAATTTGTCCGTCCATCTATCTGATTGCCTTTGTGCAGAAAGTAAAAGTTTATCTATGCGAAAACAGACATACTAGTTCACATTCTTGTCTTGAAGGTGAAAACATTGACAACTAGATAATTTTATCACAATCGATTTTGGAAAAAAAATCTCAAGTTGTGTGCGTTAGCGGGACGACCTATAGAAGTTTTCTTCTTCCGAACATTTGCGTTTTGGGTTTTCAGGTTAGGCTTAGTAATCGTGTAGAATCCAAAGTCTATCGCAGACATTGCAGGTGTCCGAAGGAATTTTGAACTAACAAGTTTTGAAATTCTTTATGTGCCGATTTATGCAAACATTAAGCCTTGTATAGTTCAGTTTGAAGATTCTCTGATCCCAGGTGTGCTCTGTGAAATCCTCTGTAAAATCATCATCTCCATTAAAATATTCATACTCAAAGCATGGGAATTTATTTGCTACATCATTATAATTGACTATAATTTTACCATCATCAATATAATAATCATCATCATCATCAAAATATTTAGGTTGTATGATCTCAACAGGTGGAACAATTGCCACCTGCCAGTCTGAGAACTCGCGAATATTATGTGGTTGACTAGAAACTTGACAAATATCGTCTATGTTTTGTTGTGCTGATGTGAGTTGTTTTCTTTCCACGGAAGAAAAATTTTCGGGCAAATTTTCAAGTAAATATTCTGTCTTTCTTATTCGTTGAGAAGCTGGGAATTCGGCCACCTCAATGACTGCCTGGTTCTGTATAATCTGAGGACCTTCGTTGGTACTCAAAAAGATGAGTGTTGATGTAATTATTGGCTCTAATTAACTCATTTGCCATTCATGCTGTTTTTCCGAGTTGTTTTTCAATGAAATTGTGCCTCAAGTTGCTTGCGAAGTCTACACTCTCGCAATCTCTCGGTGCTGGTTTTTGGGTTTTTTTTCACGATAGCAGAATCTGAATTTTGTTGTGCCTTCATTTTTCGACGAAGTGTACATTCCCACTGCCTCTTATCCGCAGTTTTGCTGGAGATTTTATCATAACACAATCGCCATTTGTTTGTGCCTCGCGTTTGTGTTTTTCAGTCTATACTCGCTCATTCTTTCAGCTCTAGAAATTTGTAACGACTTTTGTTTGAAATGTCAGATTTTACTAGAAAATGATGGGGAGCGCTCTCTATCAATCAATAATGGTTCATACTTAGCGCCTTTATCAGTCAAGTATGTTTCATGCTCAGCGCCCCCTCTCAATCCAATTTGAATCATACGCGAAACAGCGCCATACTTTTTTGATAGAGGACGCTGCTCTTCATTACCGTGACAATTTTCGCTGTGACGATCATTGGATCGTTTGGATTCGGCTTAAAACTGTAGGCCCATTTCGTGTACAAATATAATTCAAACCACCAACAGGGGCTGTTTTTCCATTAAACAAGAAGATTCAATGCTGACTATTATCTGAGTTACTATATACAACTCTTCGTTAACCTTCTGTTAATGGATTGGGGTAGATATTGTGAAGTCAGTTAATGTTGATGTTCTGACTTGTTTATCCAAAGTAGCATTCGTTGGAATAATCACATGTTTGATGTATTGAAAGCAGAACCTTTCTAAATAGTTTTAAGAAATACTTTGCTTTAAGCGATCTCTGCATTATCTACATCACTTATTCCGAGTATATTCGCATATATGGGCAAACGTTTCACGAACATAGGAATAAGAGAGAGTAAGGTTTCCAGCTCCATTAACTGCTTGGAACATCTTCGAAACATGGCCTGTGTATCTCTATTCTATCAATATTTTCATGGTAGGTAGAATGGGATGTGGAGCTCAATTTGATGCGACCACTTCTTCATGAGTTCCCCAGAATTACGTATTCCACGTGAACACGATGTTTCAATGCTTACGCATTACTATTGATTAAGCTCTAATAATATTAATATTTTTTCTGATAATTTTGACCGATATGTACTTCTCCCTTTTTTCCTCCAATTTAACTAAATTCCCTTTCCAAACAGCACAATATTATTCCCTGCGGGTTATTGTTTTAAAAGAAATATATTTCAGCGAAAAACTATTACTAAATACTAAAGAAACCGTCACAAAATGAAGAATAAAAACTTAAATTTTCGCAATATGTAATATTAAACATACATATGTACTTATATATAATTTTTATAATATTTCATTTATATAAAATAAATGATGTCTTTGTTTTTATGCAGAAGGTGTAACCTTATATTTGTGCTACACTTGGTAATTTTGCAACAATACAATTTCCTGTGTATTTTGCAAACATTTATTTATGTGCATTTAAGTATTTCATGAAAAATATTAAATTTCTATTAAAACAATAGAGTAAAATTTCAGAAAAATTACGTAAAAGGTTAGTAGAACGACATAGTGACAGAGAATGGTAGAAAGTTGATTATGAACTGAAACTCTAGCAGCATGTAAAAAAAGAAAAATAAATAAGAGAAAACGAGAGCAGGTAAATTGTAGAATGATACTGGAAAGGTTAATTCTTTGATTTTTCTTTGTTTGCTTGTAATTGATAAACATTTAATTTCTATTCAAATGGTACATAAGTAGAGAAAAATCACAGTTTGTCCGTGTAGTTGGTGGTAGTAAATATTTTTACAACCATTTTAGCAAGCGGAATTTGTATATACCCTGCCTCTACAGTTCGTGTTTGTAAAATGGTTAACAAAACTTCTTTGTTTTACCTTTTATGTTTTTTGCAATAGTAATTTTATGCTCTTGCGCAAAAAGTGCGAATCGTCGCATCTTGATCCGTCTCGTCTCGTGGTTTATGTTGCAGCAAATTTCATGACTTAACTTATGCGCATGTGCATCGAGTCATTTAAAAAGCATTTGTGAGATTGTTCGCTTACTTTTGGTGGTTACCTGGTTAAGTTGACCTGAATATGTAGATAGGAGTACATAGCTAGACTGGTAGATTGTATTAGTTATAATGGTAAATGTGATGAGCTTGTTGCCCTAAGGATTTGCATTATTATGGGTATGCAGTTTGCTTTGTATGAGTGAGAGAGTTGGCAGTCAGACATTTTTGTGGTTTAAAAACTCATACATACACTCGTGTATATGGCTATATGATTGCATGTGAGATGTTATTTTATGATTATGATTGTTATCGTTATACATTTCGAGTTATTCATCCATCGATCCATACGTTTTTCGTCGATTATAAAAGTGTTTTGTAATACTAGTATACCAAATCATCATGCGCTTTTACGAGCCTGTTAGAGATAAATAAGATCTGGGGAAATCCACTGCTAATTTGTAGTAAAAATTAGTTTTCAATTAAAGAAAATATTTCCAAGTGCCTACAAGATGGGAGGATAAATTAAAAAAAAAAGTATTTAGATAACTACTTTGGTAGATACCAACCTCATAGAAATACGTTCTCTCATGATGCTCGGACAGTTTTCACTCAAAGTATGTATTCGAACATGCTTCAGAGAGTAATTTTCCAGAACTCATAACTTCCGCAGAATGCTATGATCGGCAACTGAAGAGACAAACTGGCAATGCTATTGAAATCGGCGTTCCCGATATTGTAGGAATGATAAAACTGTTCTTGTTGAAGTATAATGTGAAAAAGATTAAAAAAAAAACAAATTGAAACTCATGGCTATCCCAGTCTGACATTTACAGAATTTAACCCATATTCTTAAGTCTACAAAATACTAAAGTTTAAAAAAATATTAATAATGATAAGAGTATATCTTTGAAGGATCTTTTGTCCTTGAATAATTTTGATCCTAGAACTTATGTTTTGCTTTTTCTCTTTTGAAAATGTTTTAAATGTAAGTTTCATATGTATTGCAATTGTATGCAGTATTGAATGCAACAAATACACCTGTGCTTCAAGAGACTCCATTGGATCCACAAAAAGTGACCTTGGAGTGTGAATTTCTTTGCCGGAGGTGTGATTGAACCATATTTTTTCTCGATGAAAATACCATGTTACGGTCAATGGTGTTCGCTATCGTGCCATGTTTGAAGACTCTTTTTGACCAGAATTGGATGGGCGTGACATCAGTGAAATGTAGTTCCAAGAAAATGGTGCCTTATACCACACAGCTGACGAAACAATTGATCTATTGAAGGGGAAGATCGATAATCGTGCAATCTCCAGAAATGGTCCGGTCGATTGGCCATTGCCACCTCGCTTATGCCATTTAACGGCGTTGGAATTCTTTGTATGGGGTTAAGTTAAGTCGTGTGTTTATGCTAACAATTCAAAAACGCTAGAGGAGTTCAGGGACAATATTGAACGCGAAATTAATGGAAAATTGGCTGCCAAGAATCGATCGCTGCAAACTTGTTCGCGTTATCGAATTCAATACTTAATTAAATATAACATGTGTATAGTTCTACACCTTCCATGTCTTTTTACCAAATCTTTTTTTTTTTAAATCAAATGCGTAAATTTCCCATTTTTATACTTTTAAGCAATCAGTTAGGTACTGGGTAATTGCACTATGTAGTTTGTATTTTTCACATATTTTTCATATTTATTTTACAAATCAAATGTGAATATTTGTCCAATTTTTGCATTTGTCATATGGAAAGTACTATATTTGGGGGAACCAGTTCATACTTGTATATTAAATATATTGTAGCAAATTTTGTACAAATATATCATGTAGAAAAGTGTCTATAAGCTCAAGATACAGTTTAATGACATTTAATTTAATGTAATTTCGAATATTTCAAATTGGCTGTATACATAATTTTTTTCACATATTTATGTACATACATTATACATAGTTGCACTGTAGAGAAAAATGCTACATTTATTTGTTTATTGCAACATTAATCAATGTCAAAGCTTTTAAGTAACAAAACGTTATGCAAAAACCAAAAAAAAAGAAAAACTGAAGAAAATGAAAGTGCAAACTGCAATTCATCAACACAAACGCCGAGACTCATTTGTTTATCAACAATTTTTCAGCACCTTTCGCCCGAAATGATATAAACAACAGCAACAACAACAACAATTAAATACAGATTGTAAATCAACTCCCACAAAGAAAACAAAGCAAAAACAAAAAGAGGACAAATAAAATTGCGCACAAATAAAAATATTAAACAATATCAATAAAAATGTTTGCAACATTATTTGCCAACATCACAACGTCAACAACAACAGTGCAAAAAACTATTTGACTCCCACTTTATTACCTCATCACTTGCACCAGAGGGTGCCCTCAGGCCGTTAAAAAAAAGCTTGTGTACGAAAAGGAAACAGTATATGTTAGTAGAAAGAGACAAAGTTCAACTCAGCCCAAAGCAAATTATAGCAAATTTTTCAATTCATTTTCATTAATATTATTTGCGCTAAAAATCAAAATCAAAAAATGTACAGCAAGAGGAATACTTGTACAAAGTACAAAAATAACAAAAAATCGACAAAATAAATTGTTGCCAATTTAAATTAAAACGATGATTGCAACAACGCGTTGTGTCCAATAGCAAAAGCAACAGCAGCAACAACAACTACTCGTACAGTATGAAAACAAAACCGATATTCAACCGTGATTTTGGCAAAGCGATTCATCACCAAAAAAATTAAGTAACAACAACAAAAGTATCACTCATAAAATTACAACAACAATTTATTGCCACTATTAACCCCAAACGAACTCTCTCACTCACAGGTCGTTGGAGTGCGGCAAATGATGTTGCCTTTGCTGCTGCAAATGTTGCTGATTTGTATAAAAAACAACAGCAACAACAATAACAGCCACAACAACAATATCTAACGGTTATCGATTCAATTGTGAAAACATCATTTATGTATTGGCAATTTGTAAAGAAATCTGCCTGCCTGTCTGCCTTCTAAGCTGTAAACTTGCCGAACAATATTGTACATTTTCGTCAATTTATATACTAGCAAAAACAACAACAATCAACAACTTACCGTTTACTTGCTAACAACAATTGGCAACAATGCGCCGCCGCGCTTAAATTGCGCGATACACCAGCAATCCACCAATCCATCATGACTCGTCATGATGACCGCCTACTCCAACTTTGTAACTCTCGGAGATGGTGAGATGAGAAGGGAGGCAAATTAAAGAAAGATTTCTGTCTGTCTCTTTGACTTTCTTCCCTTTACCACCATTTTATTTATCATGTTCAACTCTGATTTTACGAGGGTAGATCAATAAGTACCCGTGTTAGGAATGAAGAAACAAGTTTTTCACAAATTTTTTTTTTCTATTTTCAACGTAATCTTTTAGTACAATACACTCTGTCAAACGTTTCTGCCAATTTTTTAACCCCTCCAAAAAATACGATTTGTCAAACTCTTCCGATAACCTCCTCGTTTGAGCCACGTTTTCATGTTGGGAACAGAAAGAAGTCACAGGGAGCCAAGTCTGGCGAGTATGGTGGGTGCGGCAGCAATTCGTAGTTCAATTCATGCAATTTGTCCGCTACAATTCCGTATCCGCTTGTTGTCCACCGTAAGTAATCGCGGCACCCATCGGGCCGACAACTTTCTCATGCTTAACCTATCATGTAAAATATTAATTACCGTTCCGTACGACACTTCTACGGGCTCTGCTACTTCGCGCACTTTCGTTCGGCGATCAACGAGAATCATATCGATTTCATCGGTAACGTTTGCCGGGCGGCCTAACCGCTCCTCATCAAAAACAGATGTACGACCACGTTTGAATTCGTTGAACCAATATCTTACGGTTGTCATAGATGGTTAGGGGTCCCCTTAGGCAGCATCCAACTTCGCTTTTATTTCTTCTCATGTTTTTCCATACAAAAATAAAAAGCGAATTACGGATCGATATTGTTCTTTTTCCATTTTATCGCGAAACACCAAACACGTGTGATACTAATGGCTGCCAAATAAAAACTAACTTGTGAATCAGTTTGAAATTTAGGTTAGTGTCGTGTGACAGATGGCAGTACACGACCCTCAGCAACGCCACCTGTCCTCACACACGGGTACTTATTGATCTACCCTCGTATAGCATGGAAACAAAATTTTTAAGTTTAAAGTTTCTTAAAAATATTGTTTAATTTATTAGGCAAATGCAATGGGAAAAAACTTTTTCGTATTTGTGAAATGAAATGCATAAAAATTAGTTCCAAATAAATTATTAATAATAAAATATTTAATT
This sequence comes from Palloptera scutellata, assembly GCA_958295655.1. Taxonomy (NCBI): domain Eukaryota; kingdom Metazoa; phylum Arthropoda; class Insecta; order Diptera; family Pallopteridae; genus Palloptera; species Palloptera scutellata. The sequence continues at coordinate 14,968,731 of OY282449.1, read as the reverse complement.
TATTAAGTAACTATGTATGTGAAAATTTTCATATTTTCGTCATAAAAGTACAATCTAAAAGTTTCATATTAAATACTGTAATTTCTTAATGTTGTTGTATACATAAATTTCTGAACTAAAAAAAAGTAACTCTGTAATATAAGGGTCAGGTTGAAGTGGAAGTTTTCTGTGTGAACATTTTTCTCGGCGAACACCCAGAAACATATGCTGACTATTTCACACACCGAACACAAAGTATTCGTCGAGCGAAATTCGTATAAATACCGTTATATAATGTTATATTAAATAATATAAGGAGTGAGATCGAAAAAATCGGATAATTTTGAAAGACCACTGCTTTGAAACTCTTCATCTGAATGAAAAAATTCAAACAGTAGGCTTTGCGTTGGAGAAATTCTGATGAAATACAATCACATGTTTTTTGACTTGTGAACTTTCAGTTGAGACAGATTTAGTTGTTGAATTATTTCGAGAAAATCCGCAGTGGAGCCAGAAAACCATTGCAAATAAGGCGAAAGTTGTACAAAACACTGTCTCGATGATTCTTGAAAAATTTAATACAGACTTAACACTTGCTAGAAAATATGGTTCTGGAAGGAAATACGTTGTACGTTGCACTCTTAGAGAAGAATCCAGCGTTGTCTAATCGAAAATTGGCGGAAAAAGCGAGTTGCAGTGAGTTTTTAGTTCGTAAAATTAAAAAAGATGCTGGTCTTAAAACATACAAAGTGCAGTCAGTATCCGACAGGAACGCTACTAAGAACTTGGTAGACCAGAGCCGAGCTAAAAAGTTGAAGACAGATTTTTTCCAAAAATTCGATTGCTGTGTTATGGACGATGAAACATACGTGTTGTCTAAATTTTCTCAATTGCATGGTCAAGAGTTTTACACCGCAAAGGAACGAGGAGGAGTTGAGGAAAGATTTAGGACAAAACAAAAGTCCAAGTTCCCGAAGAAATTTCTGGTATGGCAAGCGATTTGTAGTTGTGGGCTAAGGAGTAAAAGTTTCGTAACAAGTGGCACTGTTAATGCCGAAATTTATGTGAAGGAGTGCCTCCAGACGAGATTGCTGCCCTTCATTAGAAAGCACAATGTATCTACTTTCTTTTGGCCTGATCTAGCCTCCTGCCACTACAGTAAAGTAGACCAAAACATCAAATTGGTACCAAAAATCGCCAACCCACCAAATTGCCCAGAACTTCGGCCTATCGAGAGATATTGGGCTCTAGTGAAAAGAACATTAAAGGCAACAAACAAAGAAGCTAAATCCATGGAAGATTTTAGAAATAAGTGGAATGCTGCCGCCAATAGAGTCTCAGAAATGACAGTAAAAGCGCTAATGGCAGGCATACCGGAAAAGCTGTCCGAATGTTGTAAAAAACAACAAATAAATTAGTTTTATTGATCATTTTATCAGAAATTAAATTTTCTTTTCAAAACTGTTTACATTTTTTTATTTGCATAAGGGATTTCAATGCTAGGACAATTTGAAGTTATCCGACTTTTTCGATCTCACTCCTTATAATATAACTTATATTATGTAACTTATATTATATAATATAACTTATATTATATATAGTACGGCGGTATTGAAGAAAAAGAAGAATAAGAATAGATGGTCGAAAAATTGCCACTTTCTGTGGTGGTAGAAAAGAATTAAAAATGATAATGAAAAATTATGATACAAATAAATAAATAAAAATATGAATATAGTATTGTTAAATTATTTTTATTGGACGAAAAGTATTTTTATCTCTCACTAATTCCATAGAAAGATTTTTAAGTGCAATTTTAGATTTTACATATAATAATGATAATGGCAACTGCTTCACAAAATTAATTTGTTTCATATCGTAATTAATATCGAGAACTAAAATAAATTTCTCACATTTCAAGGGCGGGGGAGGTCAGAACACCAAACTACAGTAAACTTTTTTTTTTTAAGTAGATACTTAAAGTGCTTTTATATGCTTCACGTACTTTCGACTGTTTTTAGTTTCGTAGTGCTTTTACTTTAAAATATTGGATACTGAGTTCGTTACACTTGTTCTACTCAAACACTTGAAAATGACTCGTGCTTGTATCTGCAAATACTTTAAAGTATTTCACGTACTTTCCACAGTTAAAATTACTTCAAATATCCTAGTGTCTTTAATCACCTTTAAATAATTCACTTTCGATTGTTCAAAGTAATTACATAATTCAATGCTTTAAAATATTTAAAATTACTGTACTTTGTAGTTTCAAGTATTTGACAGCACTGGTACTGCTTGATTGATACTTGTACACAAGTACTGTAATTGTACTAAGTAGTGACAGTTTACTAACGCTCCAGTGCCAGTATCTGATGCTCTTTTTATAATATTAATCCACACCTAATAAAGTTTGTTACCTTGTTGTTTGTTTTAACTTATTTAAAATCTAACCGATATTCCTTCCTTGCAGTCCTTCGGACATATATGACGTTTTGAAACTAGCTTCAGTCAACAAACACTTACTTACTTACTTTTAATGGCACAACAGCCCATGGAGGGCCTAGGCCGAGCTTTTCGCATCCACTCATGTTGTGCGTGTTATATTTGTACATGAATGGAAGGGACGTACAGTTTAATGCCGAATCCGAACGGCAAAGTGAAAAACTTTGCCGTTCGGCATTCACTGTGCCGTGAAGAAAAATTATTTTTTCTACTCTTTGATTTTGCCTGTGCTGAGATTCGAACCCCGGACACTCTGCGTAGCAGTCCAAGGCACTACAACTACACCACAGCGACCAGTCAACAAACAAACTGTGTCAAATTCTGTCACAGTCTTCGCTTATCATTCAGTAAGAGCGAGATCGTGTATTCAGGAAATTCTTCTTTTATCCATAGGTTGATTCTTACACCTATGATTCGATAATTAGTTTATTTTGTGAAGGTACCTTATGAAAATCCCAGCACTTCGAAATAAACTACAATACAATACAATTTGTTATAACCTTTCATTACTTACTACTTATCAATAATATGTACTCGTATGTATGTATGTAGTGACAATTTTATTACTCTTTCAAACTTTGTGTATTTATTTTCAATTTAACAGCAAATTAATTTTTGCAGCACATTTAATTTGCACAGTAATTTAATTAATTTTGTGTCTTTTGTATCATTGCAGTTATCTCACTATCTTTTAGTCAACTTGTCGAAGTTGCTTACCAGGTGGCGGCTTTCATATATGCGAGTACGAGCACTAAAGGAGTGAGACTATTTAGCAGCAGCAGCAGCAGCTACGACGACGACAGTCCAACGACGAAAATCAAAGTAGTTTAAAACAAATTTGTGAAAAAGTCAAAATTTGTTTGCAAATTACTTTTTTTTATTTATATCTGTTTGTTTCACAACAACTTGTTTTGAAAATTAATTTGCGCAGATGTGCTAACAGCTAACAACTCAACTACTGGCTAAATAGCTAGTAACTTGGTCACCAATACGATAAATTTATGATTATGCGGCAAACATATTCAGCATGTAAGTTTATAAATTTGCTTAATCTTTAAATTTTAAGTGTTTGGTTTAAGAGAATGTATTAATTTGATTGTTTAATAAATATTTGCAAAAAAGTTAGATCAGCTGGAAGTTCATGACGACAAGTTTAGAGATAAGAAAATGAAGTTCCATCTAACTATATCCAATTCCTAATATCTTAAACCCGTTTAAGACTTTTTTCAGCTTTGAATATACATATCTAGCTTCTACTATACTGTCAATTACGGATTCCATTTAAATTTTTAGTACTTGTTGTAGTATTACTCGTATAACTAATACATATTTGTACATATTTTTTGAAACTAATAAAGTGTTTGGTTGTATTTTTTGTCACATTTCGTGATATCAAAAGTATAAATACTATCTTATCATTTATAATATAGCAAAACAAAAAAAAAACATTAATAAATCAAATTTCGCAAAAACGCAACATAAATAAAAAATTGAATTTATCAAGAACAAAATATAGTTGAAAGTAAAATTTTATCAGTTTCAAGAAATGAACTGTTGATGAGCTAAATATTGATTGTCATGAGTCAAGAAGTAAATAGCAAATCAAGCCAAAATGTTCGAAATTTGAAAATTAAATAGCTGCCAACATTTTCTGAAATCTATACATTTTAAAACATACCTACAAACAAAAAATGATTAGATCAAAGATAGAAAGAATAAAATATATTAGCTTTCGTGTGGTGAAAGAAAATTTAATTTAATAAAATTATATGTGAATGAATGAAAATGCGGAAATATCTTTAATGCCTTGATGGATGGATGGATGTGAAGAAGGAGGAAAACCTGACCTACGAGTGCAGGGCAGTTCCTCAAGCACTTAGGCTATGTAGCCCATTGTACTTAAGGCCTAGGAAAAGAAGAAGGGATGACAGCAAGTAAGGGGTTAGAAAAAAGAGGGGAAAAGTCGAAAAAGGGGTTATAAGGGGACTACGTTCTCTTCCGCAAATTTTCCGGATTCTCTCACAAATCTCAGAAAATCGCAGAAGGGGAAGAAGTGAACTTTGTCCATTCCTGTAACATCGAAACCCAAATTGCGTCATCTCGTTCTGGCAAAGGCGGGACATATGCAGAGAAAAGGCTCTGTGCTGTCCACCTCCTCCAGACAAGATATGCAGGTCGGGTCCTCGGTGATGCCGATGGTGGTCATATGTTGGCCCCATGGATTATGCCCTGTGATGAGTCCCACCATCCGGCGAAGGTCCTGCCTATCTAATTTAAGAAGGAATTCTGATGCCTTCCTGTTTGGACAAGTCACAAAACACATAGCCGTTTTACAGATGTCCCGATTGGACCAGCGTCTTATGTAAATCATTAGCATAAGATTTTATCCAATGCATGGCACCTGCCAAACTAGTCCCGATTATTGGCTCTGGTCCCACAGGCATGTTCTTTGATCCACAGTTGGCCAATTCGTCGGCTTTCTCATTCCCAGGAACTCCACAGTGCCCAGGAACCTAGGTAAGATGGAGCTGATTCAGTCTTGCGACTGATCTAATTTTCCTCTTACATTTTTGGACAATCTTTGAAGTAATTCCCGCGTTCTCTAGAGCCTTAAGTACAGCCTGACTGTCACTACAGACACCTATACGTTTTCCGCGCCATTTTCTTACAATTATCCATTCCGCTACTTTAAAGATGGCGGAAATTTCTGTCTGGAAGACAGTTTCCAACCCACCCAAGGAATAGTAGCAATTGACACCTTAGTTTAAGTGTCATCCAGCTCCAGTACCTTTATCGATCTTGGATCCGTCAGTGAAGAAGATATCCGTCAGATTCTCCAGAACGACCTCTGGATTGCTCCATTGTTCACGCTTCGGGAAGCTAACTTCATATTTTCTTCCGAAAGTAATCATGAGGCAATCTTTCGGGGCCAGTAGCAATGGATATTGCTCTGACAACCTTTTGAAGATTTCTCCATGACCCGAAGTTCTGTTATCGAACCAATACCCATAAGAGTATAGCTGACATGTCGCCTTCATCGCTACTTGTTGGATCATTATGTCCAGTGGGAGCAAGTCAAACATCTTAATACTACGGAATAACTTTGACTTAACGATGAAGCCAGAAGCAAGCAAATTACCCACCAAAATTAAGGAAAAAACTAAAGTAGCAATTGCCACTGACAGTCAAGCGACTATTAAAGATCTTAACTCAGACTTAATATCCTCCAAATTAATTAACCAATGTACGCAGTTATTCTCCAGTCACCGGTTTGACATTGACCTAATCTGAGTTACAGGTAATAAGTAAGAGCCGATGATTTAGCGAGGCGGGGTTTGGCAGGCTCGAGATATTGCTCAAAAGGTCTCACTTCCTTATCCTTATAAAATTGTTGTAACATGTACTGTAACCAAGTCAACTTTGGTAAAATATGACTAATATATGAAAAAAATTCAGGCAACTTTTTGTACACAACCTGACATAGCAGCCTGACTTAAATACTGACTTGTAGCGTAATATACACAATAAGTTGTCATGCGGCCACATTTCGTATCTCACATAACAAAAATGGTAGGAGCTACAATGACTTAGAAGAAAGAATAAATTTATGTAACTCCCACTTTCTTTGTCATTTGGAAGTTTTTCTAGTTTATTAATCTCATATCTTGGCTTTACTTAGTTAAATTTCACCCATTTGGAAATTAAGAATGTGGTATCAAAACGACGCTTTAGCTATAGTTGAATTTCCGCAGTGGAGTAGCCATGATACTTACCAGATTCATGAAGATTTAATGGCACAACAGCCCATGGAGGGCCTAGGCCGAGCTTTTCGCATCCACTCATGTTGTGCGTGTTATATTTGTACATGATTGGAAGGGACCTACAGTTTAATGCCGAATCCGAGCGGCGATCAGTGAACCAAAATTAACCTTCAACTGTCCATGAATTACTATTTGGACGAATAATATATACGTTCGTAAAAGATACAATAGTATCAAATAGATTAAATGTTAGAAACCCTTTACTCCGTTATCAACTGGCGCCAGCGCGCGCATAGCAGAAGTGACTGGCGAAGCTTTGTGGAGGCGGCCAAGACCGATCATCGGTTGTAGTGCCAGCTAAGTAAGTAACCCTTTACTCCCGGGAGTAAAGGTACTCACTAAGCTTTTCTTTTTATCTGATTTGTGTTGACAAATATTTACCTACTTGTATGAATCGACTATAATTTGTAGGCATTTTCTGAGTAACTTTACTCATCAAATATCTTACATCTTCCTTTATTTTACAAAAAAAAGTTTTACTGAAAATACATATATAATCTGTTAATACGTGTTTCGGAGTTGGTCTTTTTGACAGCTGTCACTTGATTTATGCTCAGTTTGGTATTCATTTCATAATGAATAGACTTACTCCTGAACAACGTTTGCAAATCGTGCAAATTTATTACCAAAACAAGATGGCCACCGATCCCGATTTTCAGTGATGAAGCTCACTTTTGGTTGAATGGGTACGTTAATAAGCAATAGTGTCGCATTTGGAGTGATCATAATCCACAAGCCATTGTTGAGACGCCGTTACTTCCTCAAAAAGTCACTGTTTGGTGTGTTCTATGGGCAGAGGGAATCATTGGTCCATATTTCTTCAAAGATGAAGCTGGTCATAATGTTACAGTCAATGGGGAACGCTATAGAGCCATGATTAATGACTTTTTCGTGCTTGAATTGGTGGATGTTGATGTGGGCGACCTTTGGTTCCTACATGCCATACAGCAAACGAAACAGTCAATTTATTGAAGGAAACTTTCGGTGAGTGCATTACCTCGCGTCTTGGGCCTGTGGCGTGGCCTCCAAGTTCGCTCGATTCAACACCGCTGGACTATTTTTTGTAGGGTTGTGTCGTCTACGCAGATAAGCCCGAGACGATTGACGCCTTGGAAGAGAATATTTGGCGTGATATTACTGACATACGGTCCCAATTGCTGCAAAAAGTGGTCGAAAATTGGGCCCCTCGGCATGAATTTATTCGAACCAGCCCGGCGGCCACTTGCTCGAAATCGTTTTTAAAACATAATGGCAAATCCTTATCTTTATAATAAAGCTAAATTCTTGGCCATAACATTAAATTATATGCGTTTTATTGCTTCTTGAAAACCACACTTCTATAAAAACACCCGTTATAAATCAATTAAATTTACAAAAAAATTAATAATAACAATTTAATTTGAAGCACATGCAATCGCTTTAATGCAAAATCCACATAAAAAAAACAAACAAAAAATAGAGTCATAAATACAAGTTTTATAACGAAGACAATAACAATTCAAAGCAACAACAATAACATCTAATAACTAGACGACAACTGACTCCTAATGAATTGTTAAGTGTCTTACGACATGTTGCACTCGCATGTCTCACAGCGACTTGTGTCACTTGTGGCACATGAAAAAGGTACATTCACACAAACAAGCCAAACAAACAACCAAAAACAAAATAAAAAATATAAAACAAAAATCTCCAAAAAAAAATTCCCAAAAAAAGGAAAAAAAAACCGTTGTGCACGTTTTTCATCCAACCGCGCAATAAAGAGCACAGCAACAACAGCAACAGCAAAATATCGCAAAATCTCCAAAAGATAAAACTTCGAATGTATGAGAAAAACACTTGAAAAATTTGCAATTTCCTTGCGCGACATTTACAAATACTAGCAACAACAATAAGCGCAACAGTAACAACAACCACAATAAAAAAGTGTCCCAAAATTATTATTATTTTATTTTTTTTTTTTGTTTTTCGAGTTTTTGGTGGAGTCTCCATCTCTGCAAGTTAATGGTGGACAGCCAGCAACAATCACCAGCCCAAAAATCCAGAGACATTTAGAGCAGCGCTAGACAAACAGACAGACGGCGACAATGACAACAACAATATTGCTGGTTTTTAGTTTCAATTGGAGCAATATGTAAACATGGCTTTAGCTTGGAATAACATGAGAGCGCATTTACAACATATGAAATAGGGATGGAATGTTATTTTTGGGTAGTTAGTAGCTGTTACTTGAGAGAGGCCACAACAGACTGTTGCCGATTCAGTGAGTGGTAGCACAGAATTCGTAAAATGTATCGTGCAAATATGTGTTGCTTTTTGAGTAGCAGAGGAAATATAACTGAAATTCCGTTGATATCAGGAACAAGGTCGAAAATTGAATTAGTGCCCAGTGATTTGCGGCAGCAGCGACTCAGTTTTTTTATTTTTTTATTTTGTGGAGGAGGACCTATAGTCTTACGCCGAATCCGAACGGCAATATAACGGCAGAAATACTCTCAAAGGTTTGCCATTGCTAACTTAAGAGGTGATACCTCTTGTTTGGGAAACAAGATGATGATTACAATAGCCATTCATGAGGATCTTGCCGACGCCCTAGATAACTGAGCCATAGCTACCACAAAGCAGAAAGTTTCAGAAGTAAATAACAAAATGATGAAATTTTTCAGAAATTCTAGCCAACCACGATGATATTTATATTAACCATCCCTTGTGAAAATCAACCTAGAAAAGACCATCTATTATAAAGTGCTTGTTAAGGCCAAAAAGGGGTGTCCAAAATACGGGTTCGCCTAACAGCGACCTATACATATGAGATGATCTTAGGCATATGCGAACTTTATACCATTGCAAAAACCATTACGGGCTCAACATAGGCGTCCAGTAAAAGCCTTTCGTATAATCGGCCTATAATTATTAAATATTTGATTAGCAAGCTGGAGCCTATGTGGGTTGAATATAGGCACTCCTAGTTACATATGTATGTAAGACTTTCCAAACATCAGCGTAATGTAAGTTGAATATGGGTGTTCGATTATAAAAGAGAATACCACCATATCAAAAAAGTCATAGTCTGTCATCGTATGTAATTAACATATTTTATTATTGACTCACCCCAAAGAATTTCAATGTATTATATGTTAATATAAGTAATTCAATGTCCAACCTAGCCCCATTTAGGAGGTCAACATTGATCCTACATTGCAAATTTCAATGTTGGGCCCGTGTTAAATTTAAATCCATAAAGGCCTTATAATTTCACTCAGATTTCCACCCGTGATAATACATACTTTCGAGAAGAGATTTCTTATATCAGATATAAAAATATCAGAGTACATAAGCAGGTAGCAGGCTGTGATTTGTGAGTAAAAATCTTATTCTAAACTTCTAATAGTTGTGATTTGTAAGTAATAAACGTAAATATCAAAACTCAAAGTAAGTAGTAGTAGTTATTTAAAAGTAATAGTTTTGTGCATCACTATAAAATTATTTTTAAAAAAGCGAAAGTTTTTTAGTAAATTATTTGAATTTTTTTCTTTTGTTGTCGTTTGGAAAACTTTTAGCTGATGCTTTTTTTTGGCGTTTTTACTTTTAAATTAGTTTAAATTAGTTTAAATTCACAATCAGCGCCAGCATAAGAAAAGCGCTAATCACACAAGTTGTTGGCGCATGTCACAAGCACACACATCACATGCAACTTGTGTGCGATTTTTGTCGTATGTATCCATTATTCACGGAATTTTTGTGGGAAGATATATGCAAAAAAAATAAAAAAAATCTAAATTTGTTCATGCTAATTTTCTTATTTTGATATTTACTGTTTTTTCCTGTAGTTACTATGGCAATTAATATGTAACTAAATAAATGCTAATGTGGCTTAGAGATTGCACACCAAGCAGGTATGTTTAACTGAAATGAAGTAAATTGAAAGTGACTCGATACAGAAATGTTAAAAATTGTTTTCAAGTAAGTTTTTGTAGTATTTAATAAGACACGTCATTCATTGAAGGTGAAGTCTCAATTGTTCAATCATAATGTAACGACATGATTTCCACTTCAATCATGATGTGAAGTCGTAACCGCGATTTAATCATAATGTGAAGTCATGACCGTAATTTGAATTAGTATCTGGGAAAGTCATGGTTGTTATTGTTGTGACCTGTTTCCATTAAAGTTTTAGCTTTTGAATCAATCAAACAAAGCAATCAGAAGACTCTTTTTAATAGAGAATGAATGCGCTTGATATGATCGGTTTTTTTATTTTTACAAATATAGTTTTCCTAGTTGTGTTTGCCGTGATTTAGTTTAGTTGGTAGTGCACTGGACTGCTACGCAGGCTTTCCGGATTCAAATCTCGGTACAGGCAAAAATCAAAAAGTAGAAAATACAAATTTTTTCCACACTGCACAACCTCTTGGCAAAAAATTACAAACCTTCAAGAGTAAAAATTGCATATGAAAAGCTTTTCTGTTCATCATTCGGGTGCGCCATAAAGCAGTAGGTCCATTCCATTCCCTTCCATTGCCCCAAATGTAACTCACATAACATTAATGGATGCGAAAAGTTCGGCCTACGCCCTCCATGGGCTGTTGTGCCATTAAAGAAGATGGTTCTCAGTTGATTTAACCTATTTCGTATTGTTTCTGCTTTAATCAACGGAATATTACTTTTTCGTTTTGTGATATAGTGTTCCCACTTTTGGTTGGCACTCGCAAATCTATCCCTAACAAATTCGTACTCCTTCAACCTTACCTCGATAGAACTTTGCCACTCACCTTTGCTATGCGCGCTTTGACGCCAGTTGGTAAGACCAAGTACAGTCAGGTCTCCCTGTACCTGGTCTTTCCAAAGGAGATTAGGACGTCCTCCTATGCGTGTTCCACCACCCTAGGTCGAATAAAGCACCCTTCTAGCCGGAGCGCCTTCTTCCATACGCCCAAAAAACCCAGCCAGCGAAGCCGCTGAATTTTTATGCGCTTAACTATGCCAGCTTTGTTAACTATGAGCTGTATAATGGTTCCATCTTATTCGATACACGTCGTCCACGCATATAGGAGCATAGATCTTACGAAGTAAGAATGCTCTCTTCTCGAAAGCTCCTAATAGCCTCTTTTACTCACCTATGCTAGAGCTTCACGAACGTAACTGGAGCTCCTGTATCCAAAATCGAGCGATAAAGCTAATAGGAGACAGTAGAGTTTCCAGCTCTCATCGAAACGTGGCTTGCGTCTATCTGTTTTACCGTTACTTTCACGGCAGATGTTCTGCTGAGATGCGCAAGCTAATGCCGTCAGTTCGTGTGTTCACCAGAACTACACGATCAGCAAGTGGAACTCGCGTATTCCACGTAAACACGGTATTCCACCGCACTACGCATTACCGAGAAGTTCGTTGAAAAAGCAAACGTTCATAACTACTTTTCCCCCTTTTTCCTCCCACCTATCAAATTACCTTCCGATCAACACACCGCTCTAATTTATAGGGGTAACCCCTGTGTTTTGACTGATTTGAAAAAAAAATTATATAAAAATATTATAAAATTGTTAGTCAATGTCCACGTCATAGCGCCATACATTAGGACGGGAAGGGTGAGAGAAAGGGCTCTGCTTCTCAATTGCCTACTCAGTCCCTAGTAACACCTGCTGGCAAGAGTTAATCTCCGCTTGATCTCACGACTGACATTATTGTTGGTGTTAATTAATCTTAGGTAAACGAAATCCTTGACGACTTCAAAAGTATATTTGTCAACAGTGAAATTTTGTTCAATACTCTTTGTTTGTTGGCACAAGGTATTTCGTTTTGTTAAGTGGTTGAACACTAGACGCATGCTAGCACTCTTGTAGAAAATAGTGCCAGAGATGTCAGTCTTCGTTCCTCGAATTATTTTCTCCAGCCATAAGGTTAAAGAAGTCGCACGATAGGGAATCAACTTGTTTTTGGTCTGTCCGCTGTTGGTGTCGCTCAATGTCATTTTGCTAAATCAGATATTGCGGCGTACAAGTGATCCCTAATCGTGCTGTCGAAGGCGGGTTTATAATAGATAGAATAGATGGTGCGGGTCGATTTGTTTTTCTCGTGTCTTTTCCAGGATTGGACGTAGTGTGAATATCTGACCGATGGTGGATTTACCAGGCTTGAAGTCACACTGATAAGGTCCAATAAGTTTGTGGAATTACCTTTCTTATGGATTGGGTAGAGTACGCTGAAGTTCTAATCGCTTGGCAGTCCTTCATCCTTCGCCTCCAGTCTTAAACAACTCAGCAGGCGGCGTATCTGTACCTGCAGCCTTATTGTGTTTCAGTCGAGCGATGGTTCCTCTTAGTCGCGCTATTTCAAAGCTGTCAGCGATTTGGGTTTCCGGAACAGATTTCCTAGTGGCGGGATTATTGCCGTCATCCCCATTAAGCAGCTGCGAAAAGTGGTCCCTGCATAACCTCAAAGTACCCTGGACATCTGTCACCAGTTTTCCGACTTCATCCATGCAGGGAGAATCCCCGGTCTTCAAACCGTTAGTCAAGCGTCTTATTACTTATTTGTAAGAATTTTCGGACCTCGTTCCTGTCCCGTAATATCTCGATATCATTAAACTCTCACGTCTTTCTGCTTCTTTTTTCTGACGCTTAAGAAGACGTTTCTCGTCTACTTATGTTAAATTCGGCAATTCCAATTTCTGTAACTAAAAAATGTTGAATGAAATATTTGTCTATGTACTTCTATTTAAATTGTGATAGCTTTCATCGTTACAATTTTCTAAAAGAGACATGTTATCTTTAGTTCTTCGTAACAAAAACAAATACGTTATGTACATATACTAAACCTTTTCCGAAAATTATTATTAAATTAATAAATTCAGGAAATTGTTTACCGAAACAATCTAGACTAATATAAAGAATAGAATAATTCTATAACTTAGATTTGAGATAAACAGTCACGGGTTATGCACAAAGTTATGCTATCAAAATAGAAATTTTTTAGTATTTCTTCAAACATAGAAATATTTTTTATCTTTTTCTATCACTGATCTAACAAGAGATATTCCTCCAATGTAGTACGTACTCCTAAGCACTGTAATGCAACCTACCAAACTGTAGCAACTCTTGTGTTAGACACTAGAAAGACCAGATGGGAAAATGTTTATGGTACTATTAAACTACTCGAGAACTTGCTCAAGTCAATTACTATTTATGTATTCTGTTGGTGCTCTCAATTCCATAAAGCTTGACATCATTTTCAGCTTTAAGTACCTTCGTACTATAATAACTGAGGTGATTCAATATCAGTTTATCTTGGCATTCTAGTGTATAATTCTTCTTAGTGATTTCTGTGCTTACACTTGACAATTAACATGACAGCCGGATGATCATTAAATTAAATATTATCTTTTCTTAATAAAAATGAAAGTAAAATAAACAGAAATTTGTTGCAACAGATATACATACCCATACATACATGGCATTTAATAACCCAGCAGGAAAGTGTTGGATATAAGTACTTAGTTGCTTGTTTCTGAAAAGACTTTATTCTAGCGTCCAATTGAAATTAGTGACTGATTCATTGTTTGTAAGGGTACGGTTTTGTAACGAGTACAAACTTCGCAACAATTTAATATAAGTGAACTGCTCTCATATGAATCAGTTGAAGATCGTAACTACAAATATAGTCTACTACTCTCTACTTAAAAAGGAAGAAAATATAATGAAAGTGATGGTCGCTGTGGCGTAGTGGTATTCCGTGGTTCGAATCAAGGCACAGGCAAAATAAAAAACATAAAAAAAAGAAATAATAATTATTCTACTCTTGGCAGGCAATGGCAAACCTACAACAGAAAAAAATGCTATGAAAAGCTTTTCACTTCGCCGTTCGGATTCGGCATTAAACTGTAGGTCCCTTCCATTCATGTACAAATATAACACGCACAACATGAGTGGATGCGAAAAGCTTGGCCTAGGCCCTCCATGGGCTGTTGTGCCAATAAAAATAAAGTAAGTAAACATATGGTGATCAGTTGAATGTTATAAACTGACCAACTGAAGACCATGAAGTGATTGGTCAATTGAAGCTTATGAACTTATTAGTTAAACATCATGAACTAATTGGTTGAAGATCGTGAATTAATCAATATTTGAATAATACATCATGTCATTGGCTATGATCCTTGATTACAAAGTCATCCAGTTAAAATAAATTATTATTATATAACATCGTGATTTTGTATTCCAGTGTTTTTAAAAGAAAAATTCTTTGTTCTTTAAACACTTCATAAATGAAATTATTTAAATCAAATACAGCCCATGGAGGACCTAGGCCGAGCTTTTCGCATCCACTCATGTTGTGCGTGTTTTATTTGTACATAAATCAATGACTTATTTCTAATACAACCGATTGATTGTAATACTTGAGGCATCACCAATTAATTAATCGATTGATTACATTTCATTGTTATAGAAAGGAAAAATATAGGTTTCTTAAAAAATATTTACCTACGTTTGTTTTACTGGGATGATATGAGAAGCCAAGTTGATTGTGAAGTACAACGACGAACTGTGTACTTATTACATTCTAATCTTTGTTGCTGACAAGACTTTTATTTGACTTTTATTTTGAAGACAAAAAAAAAATCTCAACTTGTACAACATTAAATTCTTTTGAATTATTTTCTGTTTGTTCCCACATAAATGAATTTTAATGCTGCAAGAATTATGTCTAGCCATAAAGCTTAAAAGGGGGGAAAAGGCTTCCGAAAAATTCTTAGAATTTCATTATTTCTTTTGTATTATACAATATATTATTATTATGTACTATTTTTTATAGAGGTAAGGTGTTGAACTATTGACTTTGTCAATTCAAATCAGGTTTTGTTAACATTTTGCAAGGACTGAGATCGAAAAAATCGGATAACTTTAAATTGTCCTAGCATTGAAATCCCTTATGCAAATAAAAAAATGTAAACAGTTTTGAAAAGAAAATTTAATTTCTGATAAAATGATCAATAATGATCAATTGTTTGTTGTTTTTTTACAGAATTCGAACAGCTTTTCCGGTATGCCTGCCATTGGTGCCTTTACTTTCATTTCTGAGACTCTATTGGCGGCAGCATTTCATTTATTTCTAAAATCTTGCATTTCTTTGTTGCATTTAATGTTCTTTTCACTAGAGCCCAATATCTCTTGATAGGCCGAAGTTCTGGGCAATTTGGTGGGTTGGCGATTTTTGGTACCAATTTGATGTTTTGGTCTTCGAACCATTTAAGGGTTACTTTACTGTAGTGGCAGGAGGCTAGATCAGGCCAAAAGAAAGTAGATACATTGTGGTTTCTAATGAAGGGCAGCAATCTCTTCTGGAGGCACTCCTTCACATAAATTTCTGCGTTAACAGTGCCACTTGTTACGAAACTTATACTCCTTAGCCCACAACTACAAATCGATTGCCATACCAGAAACTTCTTCGGGAACTTGGACTTTTGTTTTGTCCTAAATATTTCCTCAACTCCTCCTCGTTCCTTTGCGGTATGAAATACTTGACCAGGCAATTGAGAAAATTCAGACAACACGTATGTTTCATCGTCCATAACACAGCAATCGAATTTTTGAAAAAAATCTGTCTTCAACATTTTAGCTCGGCTCTGGACTACCAAGTTCTTAGTAGCGTTCCTGTCGGGTATTGACTGCACTTTGTATGTTTTAAGGCCCGCATCTTTTTAATTTTACGAACTAAAAACTCACTGCAACTTTCTTTTTCCGCCAATTTTCGATAAGACAACGCTGGATTCTTCTCTAAGAGAGCAACGACTTTCTTCGCCTTTTGTGGAGACACGAAATCACATTTCCTTCCAAACCCATATTTTCTAGCAACTGTTAAGTCTGTATTAAATTTTTTAAGAATCATCGAGACAGTGTTTTGTGCAAATTTCGCCTTATTTGCATTGGTTTTCTGGCTCCACTGCGGATTTTCTCGAAATAATTCAACAACTAAATCGCTTCTTTCCACTTCCGATGCCATGACTCATCTGAAAATTCACAAGTCAAAAAACATGATTGTATTTCATCAGAATTTCTCCAACGCAAAGCCTACTCTTTGAATTTTTTCATTCGGATGAAGAGTTTCAAAGCAGTGGTCTTACAAAGTTATCCAATTTTTTCAATCTCACTCCTTAATCAATAGAAAAACAGTAGCAAAAACATAATTCACTTAGTTACTTCCTTTTCCCCTTAACAATTCAATTGAATAATAGTTGAAAAGATAAACGTAAATACATACATAACAGAAGGTAGTATGTAAGTGGCGGTGGCGCTCTCTACATGACAAAAGTCGATGGAGAGAGCTTCACCTAACTCCTTAGTTTTTCTGATTTGTGTGGTTTTTGAAAAGTTATGAAAATTCAGTTTCTTGTTGTTGTGTGTGTAAACAATTCAATTGTCCAGCTGTCATATAGCAGTGCAATTTTTTCCGAGCTAACCTCCTCATTATAATAACCGGCATTTCATTTCGATTTTATTTTTATTTTCAGTTCGTTATTTGTTTTGCTCGCAATTTTTTGCACAAATACTCAACTTAGCTCACTAACATTTTTTGCCCGCCAAATGAATGAATGAATGACATCATAGCCCCTGCCGGCAATACGTGCATAAATATTTTATGTATTTTTGCTGCTTGCTTCGTTCGTTTGTTTGTTTTAAAAAGTTTTAGTTATAATCATTTCCGGATAATGTGCGGCGGTATGGTGGCGGTATTTTTTGACGTCTGTCAATTATCGTTTCGCGAATTTGTAAATTTGCGAATTTTCATATCTTTATTTTAAAATGCGCACAACTATTTACTTTTAATAATATGTAGATATCTGTAAAGGTTATACATTTTTGATATTTATTTCTTATTGCTAGTTTTTGTTGCTGCTGCATTAAGTATTGTGGGATGTGAAATCATGATTTCTGAAAAAAGAAAACAAATATTTATTGCCTGGAAGCTAAAATATAATTTAAAAATGAATACTCTCTTGTATTACGCTTTGAGCTACGGAAGACAGACATACTCAAATTCATAACATAGTGAGAGAGTCGATTAAAATTGTTAGCTAATTTTTGAGTCCAGTTCAAAAAGGTCAATTATAAAAATTTTTTTATGAAAGTGTAACTCATTAGCGACTAGTTGTCGCTATGGTGTAGTTGGTAGTACGTCGGCAGAGTGTCCGGGTTTTAAATCTCGGCACAGGCAAAATAAAAAAGTAGGAAAAGTTTCCTTCCATTCATGCACAAATGTAACACGCACAACATCAGTGAATGCGAAAAGATCGACCTAAGGAGTGAGATCGAAAAAATCGGATAACTTTGAAAGACCACTGCTTTGAAACTCTTCATCTGATTGAAAAAATTTAAAAAGTAGGCTTTGCGTTGGTTAAATTCTGAGGAAATACAATCACATGTTTTTTGACTTGTGAACTTTCAGTTGAGTCATGACATCGGAAGTGGTAAGATGCGATTTAGTTGTTGAATTATTTCGAGAAAATCCGCAGTGGAGCCAGAAAACCATTGTAAATAAGGCGAAAGTTGCACAAAACACTGTCTCGATGATTCTTAAAAAATTTAATACAGACTTAACAGTTGCTAGAAAATATGGTTCTGGAAGAAAATGCGGTTCCGTGTCTCCACAAAAGTCGTTGCTCTCTTAGAGAAGAATCCAGCGTTGTCTAATCGAAAATTGGAGGAAGAAGCGAGTTGCAGTGAGTTTTTAGTGCGTAAAATTAAAAAGATGCGGGCCTTAAAACATACAAAATGCAGTCAGTACCCGACAGGAACGCTACTAAGAACTTGGTAGCCCAGAGCCGAGCTAAAATGTTGAAGACATTGTTTTCAAAAATTCGATTGCTGTGTTATGGACGATGAAATATACGTGTTGTCTAAATTTTGCTCAATTGCCTGGTCAAGAGTTTTGCACCGCAAAGGAACGAGGAGGAGTTGAGGAAAGATTTAGGACAAAACAAAAGTCCAAGTTCCCGAAGAAGTTTCTGGTATGGCAAGCGATTTGTAGTTGTGGGCTAAGGAGTAAAAGTTTCGTAACAAGTGGCACTGTTAACGCCGAAATTTATGTGAAGGAGTGCCTCCATAAGAGATTGCTGCCCTTCATTAGAAAGCACAATGTATCTACTTTCTTTTGGCCTGATCTAGCCTCCTGCCACTACAGTAAAGTAACCCTTAAATGGTTCGAAGACCAAAACATCAAATTTGTACCAAAAATCGCCAACCCACCAAATTGCCCAAAACTTCGGCTTATCAAGAGATATTGGGCTCTAGTGAAAAGAACATTAAATGCAACAAACAGAGAAGGTAAATCCATGAAAGATTTTAGAAATAAGTGGAATGCTGCCGCCAATAGAGTCTCAGAAATGACAGTAAAGGCGCTAATGGCAGGCATACCGGAAAAGGTGTCCGAATTCTGTAAAAAACAACAAACAAATTAGTTTTATTGATCATTTTATCAGAAATTAAATTTTCTTTTCAAAACTGTTTACATTTTTTTATTTGCATAAGGGATTTAAATGTTAGGACAATTTAAAGTTATCTGATTTTTTCGATCTCACTCCTTAGGACTGTTGTACTATTAAAATCACGCAACAAAGGCGAGAATGGTGAGAAAAGAGAGATTAGTATACCATGCTCCATTACCGAACTTGCAATTTCAACAAGTTGTGCATCCAAATTTTTTTTTTATCTTCTTAGTCTGGTCTTACATAAACGTAGTCAATTTTCTAAGCGCTACTACGAGTTTTACTTTGGCAGTGTACTCGTTTCAAGTTTTTACGATTGCTGTGCAATCACCACGTTCGTCGCTATATGACCAAAAACGTCTGTTATAGATATATCTTGTTGTTGTTGTTGTTGTTTTGGCGGCTGTCCAAGGTTAGATTTAGAACGGCCTTTTGTAACATGGCATGGGTAAACCTACAGCATAACACCGGTTCCGTACGGCGGGTGGCAATTTGTTATCACTTGGTGATTTGCTACCAAGTGGTTCACTTTTACACATTCTTATAATTAATTGTCATTCACTTCTAATCGGTAAGAATATAAGAATATGAATGAGAACTAACCAGGATGGGAATCAAACCAGAAACTTTCCTGGTGAAAGTCTAGTGCGCTAATACTTCTTTGGTTCAGATACTGACGGTTTACTTAAGTAAATAACTCCAAGGGAAAGAAAAATAAAAATTTGTTCCCACTTTTTTGGTTGGAAGAGGAGTTACATTACATACCAGAAACGGCAATAATAATTTCTTGGATGCAGACTTTATTAAACGTACAAAAAGTCTCTAACCTTCTGATTTTTTCTGTTAACTATGTATGTCCATATGTACTGGATCCATTTCCGCAATGGTGAAATTTGATTAGTTATTAAGATTCAAGAAAAAGAAGAAAAATATCATATCTTCCTTATATATTTATTCATGGTCTACTCTTTGATTTTTGATTGTGCCGAGATTGGAATTCGGACACTCTGCGAAGCGTAGTTGATAGTGCAGGACACTACCAACTACCCATTAATACATTTATGGGTAGTTCGTCCATTAGTACATTAATTTATCAATTTACTGTTAAATTCCAGACTTTGATACTTAGTTTCTAGTAGTTTAATCTAAAATCATAAATAGAAACCTTGATTTAATTTCTCCAAAAGAAAAAAAAAACAGTCTCCAGACTCCAACGCCATCTCTCCCTACCTGGATGAAAATTATTTAAATCAAATTTTCAGATTAAAACAATAGAGTAACTGAGCAACAATTCAATTTTATTGTGCGATAAATCGCAAATCAAATCGATATTAATGATAATTTAAACATTATTTCATTACGGGTAAGGCAGTGATTGTATTTCAATATTGTCTTAGTTGAAATAACCGTGTTGAAAACTCGTAAGTCTAAGCATTTGTTGCAAGAGTTTCATAGAGAAAAATCCTTGAATTGCAACAATCAGATACGAGTACAAATAAATTAAATCTTAATTACCGTTCAAGGACTTACGTACATACATATGTACGTATATAGATTGGTGAACTCTGTGAAAGAAAATTGGGCGTTAAATCAATAAAACACTTTGCACGCCATCGCCCTCTATTTATATGAAAATGCTTTATCAGTTTCAAGTAATCTGCAAACCAAATTGAGAACTGCCAAAAAGTAGCAAAAACAGCGAAAAAATTAAAGTTTATAATTACATATTTTAAAACAAAACATAAACTAAAAACTCCAACGATCCAACAATCAAAGCCACATGGGTTTTCTGCTAATCTGATCAAATTAAAATCAAGCTTTTTGCTTTTCAAAACAACTTATGATATATAGTAGACATACGAGTGTGCACTTCTAGCTAAAACTTATGCTCACAAATATATGTAAATAACAACTGAAATAAAAGCAAAAGTTTTAACTATTTTTTATGTACTATTATAAAAAACCTCAGCAAAAAATTGTGGACAAAATGCAAATAAATAGAATTAATGTTTTTTTTTTTTCGTAAAACCGACCCGACCGACCTGGCCTACTATGGCGTGCGACCCATAAAAAAACATAGCCCATTTGAAAAGGGTACTACATAGTATCTCGTGGGGGAGCAAATGGGTGAATGAGTAATTTTTATATTGTTCTTTTGTTTTGGCAGCTAAATTTTAGCTATTAACCTACGCAAAAAAAGAAAAATTAAACGCAAAATGTTTCCGTGGCTGGCATAAAACTTAATAGCTGGTAGCCGGGGCTTTGGCATTAATGCAATAGCAAAAACAACAACATCAATTATAAAAAGCCAACTTTAAAACTTAGAGTACACGTATAGAGTATATTTGCTTTATTTTTGACTTTGTTTTGTTTTATTAACACACCAAGTGTACTCAAACACTACGAAAGCGGCATAAGAAATAGTACTTAGTATCTTTTTTTTGGTGTTTTGTAATACTTTTTTCTTCCATTTATCAACAACTACAAGTATGACGAAATGTTGCAGTACATCGTCGTCGTCAGTCATTGCTTCCATTCTAACTTTTGCAAAACTTCCAATTTCCTCTATACTTAAGTTACTTTATGTAAGTAGTTACGAATACGTTTGTGCATAAAAATGTGTGCCTATGCTTCTGCCTTGTGCATAGAAATGAGAAATTAAGCGTATTGGTAGTGAGCGGAGGTACGAATGCATACATATGTAAATACATAAGCAAGTAAGTAACTTATTCGTAGTAGTAAATAATGAGTCACCCAGTCTCACCTCAATACAATTGTGTCGTAGAACGAACGAACTTCTACATGGAGAAACCTTAACTGAAAACAGGCACAAAAACAGAAAAACAGCAACAGAAGCAACACAATGACAAATGTACAATCCAAACAACTGATGTGTTGGTTAATGTTACCAGAATGAAATATTGCAGATTTGATTTTAATGCAATCAATTAGGGAAAATTCAATTTAATTGCTTATGTGTGGAACCAATTTGATAGAAATTACCAGACATTAAAATTAAATAGAAATTCGTTAGATATTAGCGATTTCACGAAGGTTATCTTCGAATATGTACCATATCGAATTCTTAGTTGACACTAGAACGGATGATGATCGGTTTTGGTGGTCGGTCAATAAAGCTTCGGCAGTCTATTCTGCTACGAGTACTGAGGTACTCAACAGGTCGTTTCAACACCGTGCCCATAATAGGTAGAACGTCTATCGTTTACCGTAGCGTTTAGTTTTTTTTCATTGACTTAACATAAGCCAGCAAATCATTTGCATTTTTCTGGACTTTAATGTGTCGGTTGTGGCGTATAGGTCAATATTCCATTTTCAAAACATGTCGTCCATTCATGTAGAACTTTTAACTGCTCGAAACAGCTTTTCATTATTGAAACTCAGTCTCTACGGGATGAGTATCTTGCATATCGTTATTTTCGTCCATTACGAGAGCATTTTGTTTCTCAATTCCATTTTGCGCCCATAGTGGCACCTATTAAGAAGAGTTATTTATTGCTTGGTCTCAATTCTGTTTTTTTTTTTGATAGCAACTCTGCCCTGATCAATATTTTCCTAGACACATATGAACTACCACAATAAAATTTTTTACGAGGAGCTTAAGTTAGCCATTGAGGGCTGATGGAGGTCGGAGAGAAAGAATTTTATTTTGAAGTCTTTGAGCTTTGTGGTGGTGCATTGGACTGTTAGGCGAGTGTCCGAGTTTCGAGTATCGGCGCAGGAAATATCAAAATGTAGAGCAAAAATTTTTCTACACAGCACCACCTCTTGGCAGGCAATGGCAAACCTACGAGTAAAACTGTAGGTCCCTTCCATTCATGTACAAATATAACACGCACAACATGAATGGATGCGAAAAGTTCGGCCTAGGCCCTCCATGGGCTGTTGTGCCATTACAAGAATAAGAGATTTGATGTCTGAGGAAAACTTGTTCGTTGTCTTTTCGGGAGTTTTTGATACAAATATCAAATGATCGGGAGTAATTTTAATGTATGGGCACCCCATTTTCCTTATAAAGAACAATTTTGCCGGCGAAAATATGTCATTTATCCAAGCCATTTTCAAAGGGCAGTGTCGTCTTTCAAAAAATCATCAATTCACCGTAGCGAAAATAAACAAGTTCTAATTTGTGATTCTGTGGTATTTTCTCCCGCATGAGGTTAAATAAGTCATAAGTCTCAAACCTCGTTTGGTATCATATGGCACGGATAGATCAGTTTAAATTTTCACTGCGCTAGTAGTGTTGGTCAGTGCATGAGCTGCGCAATGATACCATGATACCATAACCGTGACATTGCGCCGGATACGTCATCCTTATTTGTTCTATCAAATGCAGCTTCATAAACAATGAATAAATGGTATGAGTCAATATGTTTTTCATGGGTCTTTTCCCGAATTTAGCATAGAATGAATATCTGATCAATGGCGGACAATTATCAAGTTGATGATGGGCTTCGTATTTCTCACAATACGCTCAAGAAAACTTTGTATGTAATAAAATGATTATACCATGGTAGTTGACGCATATAGTGTGGTGATATTGATTAAGATCACTGGGCATGCTTTCATCCGAGTATATTTTGCATAAAAGCCTGTGCATGAGTTTTGTGAGCAATTCGGCTCTAGTCTTAAGCAACTATGCAGGTAATATATCTGCATCTACAGCCTAATTGCTTTCCAGATATGGTCATGACGGGCAATGGTACATCAACGTTAGTGTTTCGGAAAAAGCTGCGAGAAGTGACTCTACCATACTCTTATAATATCCTTGATATTTTTAACCAGATTTCCGTTTTCGTCCTTGCAGGAAAAGCCCAGTCTTCAAACAATTAGTTATTTCTTCGGATAATTTTTACCAAGCAACTAAATTTATTTGCTCTCTCTCTCAGGAGGCCGAATAAGATTTTGTTTTTTTTTGAGAATCTTTATCATTGAAGCATGTACAGTGATGGAAAAAATAATAGAACGACCTATTTTTCTTTTAATGTTCAAATTTTCTTTTGTAAAATGAATTTTCTTTTCAATGTTATAATTTTTATTTATTACTTATTTCATATATTTCAAAATAAAAATATAAGAAGGTATTTCTGATAGTCCATATATAAAAAAAAATAACATTTATTACGCTTGGAAAAAAATAGAAACAAAAAACTTGAAACTAAGTAAAAGTAAAAGTCTTTGATAAAAATTAGTAGAATGTTTTTTTTTTAATATTTAGTAGTTCTACCACGTTTTTTTTTATAATTTGGACACACAAACGATCCATGGAATCCACAAGTTTGGCACAAATTGGTGGATCAATGGCGTACCATCCAGCCTGTACTTTTCTCCATAAATCCTCCTTATTTTTGGACTTAAACCCAGCAATTTGTTTTTTTAAGACTCCCCAAAAATGTTCTATTGGATTCAGGTCTGGTGATTGTGAAGGCCATTCCATCAAAAAAATTTGGTTGTCCCGGAACCACTTTTTGGCAAGTTTTGATGAGTGTTTGAGGTTGAGGTCTTGCATGAACTCTCTCTGACTCTTTTCCGTCAGATTCAAACAATTTCACCTTTGTTTCGTCAAACCACAAGACGTTTTTCCAATTTGTTCGCGTTGAATGTCTTTTGATTTGGTTCTGGATGTTCTTCTTGCTTGAGATCAAGCGAAGACTAACTCTTGCCAACAGGTGTTACTACGGGCTCAGTAGGCAATTGAGAAGTAGAGCCCTCTCTCGACCGACGAAAATAACGCTCTATAAGTCCCTCATCCTTCCCGTCCTAATGTATGGCGCAGAGACGTGGACATTGACCATCAATGATGAGAGGCTGTTAGGAGCGTTCGAGAGGAAGATACTCCGTAAGATCTACGGTCCAGTATGCGTGGACGACGTGTATCGAATAAGATGGAACGATGAGCTGTATGAGCTGTACGCCGACACTGACATAGTCAAGCGTATAAAACTCCAGCGGCTTCGCTGGCTGGGTCATGTTGAGCGAATGGAAGAAAGCACTCCGGCTAGTAGGGTGTTTTATTCGAACCACGGTGGAGGAACACGCAGAAGGGGACGTCCTAATCTCCGTTGGAAAGACCAGGTGCAGGGCAACCTGACTGCACTTGGCCTTATCAACTGGCGCCAGCGCGCGCATAGCAGAAGTGACTGGCGAAGCTTTGTGGAGGCGGCCAAGACCGATCATCGGTTGTAGTGCCAGCTAAGTAAGTAAGTAAGTTCTTCTTGCTGAGGAGTGGTACTTTTCGTGCTGAATGTGCCTTCAAACCACATTCTATCAGCCTATTCCATATTGTACGGCTCGTAACAGATGCATTTAACTCCTTCCTTAGTTCTTCCGATGAATGAAATGGATTTTTTTTTCGACTGACGATTAAGAAGTTGTTCGAATTTATGGTAGGTTTTTCGCTTCTTGCCTCGTTTCTCTTGTTTTTCTTCAAAATGAATTGCGGAAAACACTTTTTTTTTGAGCACTTCATTATTTGCGCAATTTCAGCCATTGATTTGCTTTCGTTTTTGAAATTTCCCATGACTTCCCTCTCCACATCTGGGCAATGCACTCCACGACTCATTCTGAATCGAGAAACAATGCAGAAGGACGAATTTCGGAAGAATTGCTATTCTGACAGTTTTCACACATTTCACACGTTCTAGGAAAATAGTTTGACGAAATTTAATCGCGTTTCCATTTTTTTTCCAAGGCAAAAACGTGGTTGATTGAAAACCTATCAAATGCAACAAGTATTCATGCCGAAATATGCATAAAATTGAAAACAAAATAAAGTACCGTTATCAGCAAATCGTGCACAGTAGGCTTCACGCATAGAATTCGCCAAGAAAATGATCGGTATAGTTAGAATTGTTAAAATGTATGTCGTTTCTATTATTTTTTCCATCACTGTATATCAATGCTGGAGCTTGCGGGGCAGTACACTCAACCAAATTTCGAAAATTTTAGTTACGTTGATTACTATCGGTAACTCATTGATCGTCGTCAAATTTAAATATTATTATATAAATTTTGAATAAATGCATAATTACATGGTTATAAAAGATGAATTATAATATTATTAATATTTTTAAGAAGTAGCTGTCAAATTGTAGTTAATTATAATTAATATTAATTTCAGTTATTAGTTAAGTTACTAGCTTGGCTCCATCGAAGCATCGAAGCATACAATTTCAGTTATTAAATATTTAGTAATTTCTTTCATTTTCTTTTTCAGATTAAAATTCATAAATGTATTTTGATATCGGTACTGAACAACTGAACAAAAAAGTAAAAACGAGCTACAACAAATTATCAAAAAAGGAACTTAGCGTGGAACAAGAAAGAAGAAACAGCAGCTGCATCGGCAACAGTTGCAGCATAAAAATGGCAGACATGCAAATCTTTTACTAATCATAAATATAAAAGTTTAAACGAAGAGTGAGACAAAAATTAAATAAAACAAAATACAACAATAAATCGGAACCAAAAATTAATTCAACAATGAACCAAACATCAAACGAAGAAGAACAACACGAAAACAAGGGAAATGAAGAAAAAGAAAATAAAACTGAAAATACTCAAAACACAAATAATAAAAACAACGAAACAGCGCCTAAAAATGATGATGATAATGATAATGATGATGTTGCATCAGTAACAGTAACAGCAACAACAACATCAACATTAGAGGCGTCCAACAACCAAGAGACTGAAATAGTGGCCATGGTGGATGATTTGATGATGGATGTAACAACAACAACAACAACACAACCACCAAACACAACATCAACAACATTAAATACAATAATAATACCTACACAAATAGCAGCAATACAACAAAAACAACAGCAACAAGAAGCTATGGCAAATGATATACCACAAGCACAACTATTTGCGGTACCAGCATTACCGGCAACACCATCAACTAGCTCTTACAATGTAATAGTAGGAGGTGGAGAAAATTCGGCCGTTGCTGGTGGCAATAGCAGCGGTGGTGCTTCCCTCAAGAAAAAGCGCAATAAAAAGAAACGTAATGAAAATGAAACACGCAACACCAATGCTACTGCTGCTGCTGCTGCTGTTACTGCCGGTTGTGGTGTTACCGCTACTACCACCTCTGCTGCTGCTGCTGGTAGTGGCAACCGTCGTCGTCATGGCTGTGGTGGTGGTGGGCATGATGATGATACCACCGCAAATATAAAGACCTCATTATCGATGACATCGCTGCCACCTGATGATGAGAAGCAAGAAAGTCGTGATGTTATTAAGGCCAAGCTAAGGGTTGAGCGGCCTTATAATAGTCTTAAGGTGAGTTGTTGAATGAAAACGAAGACAGAGAAGTTTTTGCACTTTTTGTTGTTGTTGTTGTAATAGTCTTTTGGTCTTCCATTGTCGATTGATTGATTGATTGTTGATAGTGAGTGAGTTCAAGAAATTCAATTGATGATTTAACATTAGCGGAGCGGTGGTAAAGTGCATTCAAGCGTTACATAAGACATACAAGAAAGCTATAAATTTTTAGCAATAAACTTTGTAATTTTGTTGAGGATTTAATTAATGCGTTCACCTCAGCTTTTATCGTTTTACTACCGCCTTCCATCCAGCCATTACAAGTTGAACATAGTTTAAGCCAACTACGAGTCTGTAGTTCATATACTACTGTGGGCAAAAAGTAGTAAGACTTTTTAATTTAAATTTCGCGCGGAAACCCATTCATCAAAATATTATTTTTTTAAGGTTGGTATGACTGTCGGTGACATCTGTGCCAAATGTCACATCAAAATAATCATTAGTGTTTAGTATACGCTTGTCTTTCTGAAGTACAAAAAGTGCATTCGGCGATTTCCACAATGAGTGAAATTATTCAACTTATTATTCAGTTCCATTAAATTTTGTGTGCGGAATCAAATTTCTGGTGCCGAAACGTTCAGAATGTTGCAAAAGGCCTTCGGTGATAATTGTATGTCGCGAGCAAGTGTTTTTGATTGGGACAAATTGTTCAAAGATGGTCGAGAACGCGTTGACGACGAACCACGTCCAGGACGGCCATCAACATCAACTGATGATCGACACGTCAATAAAATCAAGGAATTGGTGCTCGAGAATCGAGAATCGACGATTAACAGTCAGAGACCTTACTGGCATCGTTGGAATATCGGAAGGATCAGTGAAAACCATTTTAAAACACCATTTGAGCCTAAGAAGAGTGAATGCACGATTGGTTCCAAAATCACTGCATTGGTTTTACGAGAACATTTTGCCAAATATTCGACTGATATCGTTCCGCAACCACCCTACCACCCTATTCGCCTGACTTAGCACCGTGTGACTTTTGGCTATTTCCTAAACTCAAAAAACCGCTTCGTGGACATCGTTACCGTTTTGAGTCAATTGAAGACATTAAACATGAATCGCTAAGCGCATTGAAGGCTATTCCGGAAATTGACTTTAACAACTGTTTCGAGAATTGGAAAACACGTTGGCACAAGTGTATTGGGGCCGGGGGGGATTACTTTGAAGGGGACGAAATAGATTTGGAAGAATGAATAAAAAAATTTGAAATTATGAACAAAGTCTTACTAACTTTTGCCCACAGTAGTATGTAGTAGGTAGTTCATCTCAAAGGTTAACAGTTCGATGCTACTGTTACTTTATTCGAAATTTGTTTTTTTAAGCTTTCATAATACAAATCGTTTACAGCTCGAGATTTTAGCTCTAACTCAAAATCCAGCAAATTCTTGTGTAGGCTGTGGGATTGACTGAATGCAAGAAGATCTACTTACTGTGACTTAACGATAGGTCTATGATTATGGATTTTTAGCATTTAAAAAGCAATTACGCTGACATGTTTAGTTAGACCCAAATATTTGCAGAATAAGTGCCAGAAAGTTTCTTTGCCACAAAGCCTAACTAAAGAGGGAGAGGATACAGTTTTCTAGACTGGGATATTTCTTTTAAATCATAAAAAATCTTTACGCGTAAAAATTAGCAGAAATATTACTGAAAGGTTTCAATCCGCCATTTTGTGTGGCTGAAGAATAATTCCACTTTCCTCAATGGTCTAATGCTCAATATTTTTTGAAGCCCCTCGAACTAGGGAAGCCAAACGTAAGTAGTTTTAGTTACAGTCTAACATTTGCAGAAGTTTTCCACTGTGCTGTCTGAGCGGGGCTGAAACGGAAAAATAGTTTCTGGGTGTAGTATGTCTAGTCTGACTTTGATACATATCGAACATAAGTGGAAAATTGTGAGAAATTTTCTCCCTTAGCTCATCTTATTAACTATAAGTTCATCTCCTACATGCCAAGAAAAATGTAGTTTATACATAGTAGCTAAATTAGCTAGATACAATTCCTGTGTTGATGATACCTTCGATATGTTTATACAGTATCTTGATGCAGTGATATAATCTTGCAATACAATAATTGTATAAAATTATGTCAAGCACGCAGGTTCGTGACCAACTATCAAAATGTTTGAGATATTCAAAGAAGGGGGTGTCACCCCAAAACTCATTTTGGATTACTTAGACTAAGCTGGTACTTATTTTGCCCTCATTGAGAGCATTTTATTCTCACTCAATGAGAGCTAATGTTAGTGATTGGTTAACTGAATTGAAAGGGTCTTACAGTTACTCAATTGAAACCATGGACTGTGATTGGTCAATTGGAGAGCGTGAGATATTTTCTCTCTACTCATGATTGTGAAAATTAAAGATAATTGAAAATGTCATATGCGAGTAGTTCATTTACGATTTAATTTTTATTGCTACTATTGTAAAAACGTTGAGGTAATTTATGCGTACGCTATAATCTCGATTTGGTTTAAATTTTAAATCATTAATCGTAATAAAACTATTCTATTCCTTAAGTTGAGTGGCTGCCAATTGCAATTAACCTGGCCGTTCCAATTAGCCGTTCCAAGGCCTTATGCATCGATTCATTAAGTCAAACAATTATTACCTAACATCTTTTCTCAATCAATTTAATACCAGCTTAAATCAACTACATAGTTTGTGCTTGTGTCTGTTGAACGTTTAATGCTTCGTATGAAGAAATATTCAAGATTCATCTTGATGACTTAACACTTTAGTTTAAAGATTTTGTTTAGTTTTATGTAATTCTTTTATTTACAGTTAATTAGAAATTATCTGGTCAATTTGAAAAATGATAATCACTTAGTCCTCCCAGCAAGAGCTTCAAAAAAACTGTGATGAATCAAAAGAAGAAGAGGAAGACTTGATCACAGTGCAACGGTTCTTCATCATTTACAGTTACATAGGAACTGTGCTGCAACACAGCACAAGTCCAACTTTATATAGATATCTCCATAACTTTGTATAGCAGTAACAAAGTAGTTAGTAAATTACATATTTATGTAAAGGGTGTTTTTTTTGTGGTCGCTGTGGCGTAGTGGTAGTGCGTTGGACTGCTACGCAGAGTGTCCGGGGTTCGAATCTCGGCACAGGCAAAATCAAAAAGAAAAAATATTTTTTCTAGACGGCACCACCTCTTGGCAGGCAATGGCAAACCTACAAGAGTATAAATTGCTATGAAAAGCTTTTCACTTCGCCGTTCGGATTCGGCATTAAACTGTAGGTCCCTTCCATTCATGTACAAATATAACACGCACAACATGAGTGGATGCGAAAAGCTCGGCCTAGGCCCTCCATGGGCTGTTGTGCCATTAAAAGTAAAGTAAGTGTTTTTTTTTAGAAGTGTGGTGTTCAATCTGGCAATACTCTTTTCGGAGTTGGTCTTTTTGACAGCTGTCACTTGATTTATGCTCAGTTTGGTTTGCCATTTCATAATGAATAGACTTACTCCTGAACAACGTTTGCAAATCGTGCAAATTTATTACAAAAACAAGATGGCCACCGATCCCGATTTTCACAAGAAAATTTTGTTCAGCGATGAAGCTCACTTTTGGTTGACTGGGTACGTTAGTAAGCAATATTGTCACATTTGGAGTGATCATAATCCACAAGCCATTCTTGAGACGCCGTTACATCCTCAAAAAGTCACTGTTTGGTGTGTTCTATGGGCAGAGGGAATCATTGGTCCATATTTCTTCAAAGATGAAGCTGGTCATAATGTTACAGTCAATGGGGAACGCTATAGAACCATGATTAATGACTTTTTCGTGCTTGAATTGGAGGGTGTTGATGTGGGCGACCTTTGGTTCCAAAAAACGGAGCTACATGCCATACAGCCAACGAAACAGTCAATTTATTGAAGGAAACTTTCGGTGAGTGCATTATCTCGCGTCGTGGGCCTGTGGCGTGGCCTCCAAGATCGTTCGATTCAACACCGCTGGACTAATTTTTGTGGGGTTATGTGAAGTCGCTTGTCTACGTAGATAAGCCCGACACGATTGACGCCTTGGAAGAGAATATTCGGCGCGTTATTACTGACATACGGCCCCAATTGCTGTAAAAAGTGGTCGAAAATTTGGTCTCTCGGCATGAATTTATTCGAATCAGCCGCGGCGGCCACTTGCCCGAAATCGTTTTTAAAACATAATGGCAAATCTTTGTCTTTATAATAAAGCTGAATTGTTGGCCATAACATTAAATTATATGCGTTTAATTTCTTCTTGAAAACCACACTTCTAAAAAAACACCCTGTATAAAAAAAGAGTTGTCTCCAAAAAAAAAACAAAACAAAAATAATTGAAGAGAAAAAACTTGTTTGTTTTTATGGTAATTTCTAATGATTTTATTTTTTTATGAAGGTAGTAAAAAATGTTGCCGCTGTGGTGGCTGCTGCTGCCTGCCTGCCAATATAAAAATGTTTTAACCAAATTGCTGTGCCCAGCTGCACATGCGCATATTTCTCACATACTCATAAATATTTTGTTAATTTAACTACATGGATATTCTGTTCTGTAAGCGAAATAGTTGTTAGAAATCATTAACTTGTTATGGATAAAGTTAGAGCGGAAATTGGTTAATTGCTGACAAATACTTTTGGTCTAAATTAAAGCTTGACATTGTATTTCACTTCTCTGTGGCATAGTGGCATTTAGGAATTTTGTTTAAAACACAAATTTGCTGGTTGAAAAAATCAAGGAAACTTAATTTCGTCTAGTTTAGTTAGTACTTAGTTCATAAGGAAAATGATTAAAATATGCGTTTTTTTTATAATTTAATATACATTACGCAATGCGTCTCCCATGAAATTGATTAATGCATTATTCTCATGCAATTGTTGTTGTTGCTGTTAGTTGGTTACAAAAATTGTATGTGACGTGAAAATGAGGAATTTCCTTACACTAATCGACAGTTTTGTGCCGGCCGACGATTGTTGTTGGTAACGGTAGCGATTGCTGATGTTGCTGCTGCTGTTCAGTTGATACCAGCACCATCTGTAGCATTGTAGATGGCGCTTGTGAGTGACTAATAAAAGTCAACAATTGCAACAATAGCCATAACAATAATAATAACGCCAACAACAATACAATTTTACCGGTTTATTTTTCTATCTATCTGACTGGCTATCTATCTACCGTTTATATAGAGACGGCGAGATTTGGTTTTGTATATGAATGGTTAACTTAGGCCCCCTCCTCTCGCTTTATTGTCTTTATTAATCATCAACACGTTTTTTTTTTTTTTTGTTATAAGTATGCCTGTCGGTCCGTCTGTCTATTGCTTATTTAAGCTGTTTTGTCTGTGCCATCTACTTGATTTTGTTAGCATTTTTGCCATATTTAGTAAATTATTAGCCAATTTAACCATTTTAGTTATAATTACTTTACATGCTTTTGTGCCTCCAGTTAATCATTTCATTTAACTACATTTGTTTCTGTTTTGTTTAGTTTTGTTTAGTTTTGTTTGCATTCAGTGCAACATTTTTGTTAAGTTTTTTGCTAGTTTAATTTTTTAATGAGTTTGTTTTGAGTTACTTACTTACTTACTTTTAACACAACAGCCCATGGAGGGCCTAGGCCGAGCTTTTCGCATCCACTCATGTTGTGCGTGTTATATTTGTACATGAATGGAAGGGACCTACAGTTTAATGCCGAATCCGAACGGCGAAGTGAAAAGCTTTTCATAGCAATTTTTACTCTTGTAGGTTTGCCATTGCCTGCCAAGAGGTGGTGCCGTTTTATTTTTTATTTTGCTTGTGCCGAGATTTGGACCCCGGACACTCTGCGTAGCAGTCCACGCATTACCACTACGCCACAGCGACCACTGGTTTTGAGTTTGGTATCTTAATTTGTAAAATTTTTATATTCATAAAATTTGTTACGGCTGGTTTGAAGCATTTGGGTGGGATAGTTAGCTATAGTCTAGACAATTTAACCGAAAAGTGACTAATACTTGAAACCACTAGAAATTCTCCATTAACATTGGTCAAATTCAGTTTCTGAAAGTTTAATCATAAGCCAATTTCATTAAGCACCAAAAGTGAATTTGACTCCATTTAAAATTACGCACAAACATCCGGATATTTACATGAACAACAAATACGTTATCTATAGCTGCAGACATAACCGTAATGTATAGATAGCATGTTGTTCAACATACCTGGTTTCTACGAAAGAATAATGTGTTGCTCAAGAACGAGTTCGCCCATATAATAAAGTAGAGAAATCACTATGCTCCTGTGCTGGATCACCTCCACCTGCCGGTTTCATTATGAATGGCAATACAATGAAGGAGGACAGTGTTTCATTCGCACATGTTAAACGAATTGGCGAATAAAACAAGCTTATATGTACTTATGAGTTCTTTTGAGATATACTTAGTAGACATAAATACTGTTACACACATTTGATATTATAAAATTAAAAATAATTAATTTTTTGGACACATTTATAAAATATACTTATTGATAGGTACATATGTATTGCATACAAAAAGCAATTACTTATTCGAAATGGAAATGAATTGGAAAAGTGCTGAGAGCAGTCTTCGGAGAATCAATGTTGGGGTATCTTTTGTGGCAAACCATGTCCTCTAAAACTGTCCATAATTTATTATCCAGTGGGTTCAGATCAGGGTTGCCAGACGGCCATTCTTCAGAGAAAATGAAAGCTGGCAAATTGTTTTAAAGCGAGGTCTGAGTCGTCTTAGTCTTATGGCTGGCGCAGAATCCTGCTGAAAAGATAACGGTTTTTTTTGGAACAGGGAATGGTTAAGTGGCTTCACAACAGCTTTCAAAATGGTTTCTTGGTAAACTTTGGCCCAAGTTTTGAACCCTTGTTCGCAGAAATGCAAGTCAGTGACCCCATCATAGGAGACACCCCACCAAACCATGTCTGAAGCTGGGTGATGACCCTTTTCGACCCGTGGGATCAGTTCAGATGCTACCTTAGAAGACCGTTTTTGCAATTTAATGAGATCAGTAAATCGAAGAATTTAAGTTAGAGGGAAATGGTATGTTTATCCTCCCTATCATTTTGCTTGTTAAATTTTTCCTGCACGGTGAAATTTTTTCCTCCGTAAACAAGATTTTTCAGTGCAAGATATCAGCGTGCTTCACCAAAAGACGTTTGGATTTTTCTAACCTATTTTTTTCCAAAGCTGCAGTCAACAAATGTCCGGTGCGACGTTTGAAGGCATCAAGTCTTAAGTCTTTATTAATAATTCGTGGACGTCCCGACCGGTGGCGATCTTTGATATCTTCAGTCTCCTCAAAAAGTTGTATGCACCGGTAGACGAACATGCGACTAATCCAGAGTGGGCGGAGCGTTTTGAAAATATTGCCTTTTTTCATTTAACACTTAAAAAGAGCTGTAACAAAGATACGGTTCTCATTATCTGACCACTCCATGGTGAAAGCTGGCACAATTTTGAATTACCGTTACATACTAACGCTATAGAAGTTAGCTTTCATAAACCATGTGGTAATAACAGGGTATGTTCAATTCTACTTTTGGAATGGGTGTGTTCAATGTTGTAACTGTATTTATGTCCCTACTAAGTATTTAATGTTCGTTTCGAAATATGACCTAGATTTCCGAATATTTGTTTATTGTGTTTAAAAGTTTCAATCGAAAGGAAAAGCTTCAACGAATTTCTGTTTATGGAAAGTTTTGTAATTTTTCCACTGCTTAAAATTGTTTGCTCAACATTTTCTAATTTGGAATTAAATCTTCTTCAAGTGCATAATGCCTTTTTGCCGTTAACTTTTAAAAAAAATTATGAATTGTAAAAGTTCTTTAGTATCTAAGATACGATTAAACTGTTTTACTTACATTCTGTGAGTTTTGTTATGCCATTAAATACCTTGTGGTCCTTTATTTACACATTTTGACAATTTTCGTTATTGCGACGCCAATTTTTAGCTTTTGCAGCAAAATAAAATTTTTTTTCCCCCATTTTAATGTGTTCAGTAGATCGAAAAATTTAAGTTAGAGGGGAAATGGTATGTTTATCCTCCCTTCCAATTAGATTTTCATAAGAATTTTTTATTTCAAAAAGTTAAAAGTTATTTATGCATTATGCAACCTTATAAACTTCTATTATTTCCCTTTTGCTATTCAATTCAATTTTTCTTACTACTCTACTCTTCACCACTGTGGTGCATGCACTCTTTTTAACAAATAAAATTTACAATCCACACAGAAAAACTCCGACCGCAGCAACAGTCTCAGCGTTAGCAAACACTTTGGTAGCAGCAGCGGCGCTGGTGGCATGCACACACCGAATAAAAATCATCGCTACTCGTGGGGTAGCGGCTATAGTCACAGTTCTTCAAGCTTACACAGCAGCGCCACGCTGGGTCTCGGCTCGGGTAAAGATGATTTGTGGGCTGCAATCCAAACGAACTACAATTATATTATGGACACAAACCTGCTTGATACATGCAAGGAGGCGCGTGGTGAAATTGAGGGTGCTGCTTGTGTTATGGAACATCCCATTGAAGGTGGATTTAAGGTGAGTTTCGTTGTATTCTAGTAGTAAAATATGTGGAATGCAATTTACAAACTATTAACCGTTGCACATTTCTCTTGTAACTTAGATGCTCGATGGTACACAACGTAAAGAACTTTTATATGAAAATCCTAAAGAATTGCGTAAATGGTTACGTGAAATGGAACAGAAATTAGAAAATTCACCAACAATATCGGAGGCAACATTATTTAGCATTATAGAGCTGCAGCGTCATTTAGCGGAACATTCGGTGAGTGATAAGCACATAAAGTAGTAAATAGCAATTAGTAAATTTAGTAAGGGGACAGGTAGGGGACAGGTAAATATATTATTGTGTAGCCTGCTTTTAGGCTTGTGTTTAAAGTTGTTTTATGGTGGAATTTGTGTTAATTTTTTACATTATTTTTAGAACATACTTTTAAGGTTTTTTAATTTTAGTCAATGTTCAGTGTTGGATTGAATTTGTTTGAAGAAAGTTATCTGGCATAATTTCAGGGTTATATCTGAAATAGGTATTTTCAATTACTTTATCATTCGTGAGAAATATGCGAAGTTTTGATATTTGTTGAGTAATTTTTTATTAAGAACCAAATTAAAATCTTTAACTAAATGGACTGTACAGCCGGAAAATCTGTTTTAAGTAAGGGCTTAGAAAAAAGTGAGGTTAAATATGTGCCAGCTTTAGTTAATTAGGAAATTATGAAACAACTGAATTAAGTTAAATTTTTTGTGTGCCAATTATTGCTTTGATTTGCTTTTGTTTATTTTTTTTTAAATATTTACTAAATGGTGGCGCAAGTGCCATCATATTTGTAACAAAAAAAGAATTTAGTTTTTAGAATAAATCTTCTTACCTTGCTCTCATGAAAGTAAACAACACCAAATACTGTAAACAAGAAAGGTGGAAAAATTTTAAATACATACATACATTAAAAGCTAAAAATGTTAAAATGTTACCTACCACCTACCAAAAGCACAATTGAAAAACGCCCCTGATTACGGCAAACAGCAATTTGAAAATGGGCGCAAGCACACTTCCATCCAGACAAAGTAAAGGGAGATTTTTATAAGAGCTTAGTTTTTGAAAATGAAAAAATACAATACAGAAATTTTAGAAAAGTGAATGCAATTTTTATTTGGATCGATAAATCAATTCCTGCCATTTACTTTTTAAAAATAATTCCACTTAAATGTTGCCCGCGGCTACAATTCAATGGTCCAATTTTGGCACATTTTTCACACATTTCGGCCGGAATCTCACAAATGACGCGTTCAATGTTGGCTTCCAAAGTAGTAATCGTGTTTTGCTGGTCCCTATAGACAAGAGACTTAACATAGCTCCACCAAAAATAGTCTAACGGGGTCAAATCATTTGATCTTGGTGGCCAATTGACTACACCAAAACGTGACATTAACTGCTCACCAAATTCGTCTCTCAATTGGTGCATGGTTTCGCATTGGAACCACATGTCGGCCGAGTCCAATTCTTGCATTTTCGGCAAAAAAAAAAGTCTCCATTGACCATAACGTTGCGGCCTTTATCGTTTTTGAAGAAGTACGGCCCAATGATGCCGCCTTCTCATAAACCGCACCAAACAGTGAATTTTTCGGGATGCGTTGGTAGCTGCTGAATGGTTCTGGCTGGTCTTCACTGCAAATACGGCAATACTGCTTATTCACGAATCCATTGAGCCAAAAATGAGCAGCGTCGCTGAAGACAATTTTGCGATAACACACATTTTTCACAGAGCTCGAATTTTGATAATAAATTTCAATAATTTGCAAACATTGTTCAGGCGCCTATTAATTATGAAATGACAAACCAAACTGAGCATAAATCAAGTGACAGCTGTCAAAAACACGAACTCCGAAAAAACTATTGCTAGATTGAAAAACACACTTCTGGAAAAAACACCCTTTAGTATGTAGGTAATTGAAATGGTGATACCTCATCCAAGCGACTGATTCCATTATTCGTAAATGGCAATAAGATGTTGGATGATAAGAAACCAAATTTTATTTACTTGTGATTTTTTCTGAAAAAAGTATTTTACTTACCTTTTGTTTGGTCAGCTTCAAAGTCTAAAAATAATGAACGGAAAGGTTTTTAGTGTTCAACCAGATTTCCATTGACGTACCATGTGTAATACCTGCCGCATTCTAGACTTTTCACTTTCTCAGTAAAGTGTGCTGCAGCTTTTCCATTACTTCATCATTTGATTAGAAAACCAGAAGACACCAGATTTAAATGTCCATTAATTTAATTCATATACAGTTAAATTGTAAAAAAATAAATAGTCCAACATCATGATAATTTTAATAATTTATTAAATATCCACAAAAAAAAAACAAAGCCAAAACAAAAAAACAAAAAAAAAAGAAAAGAAACATATGTTTAATCTTTCAACAAATTCATTCGCAACATTATTCACTGCTCACTAAAAACAACTCACAGTTTTTGCATACATTCATTCTCTACGATGCTGATGTGGCTGATATTACAATTGCTGCTTCAGTTAAATTTGTGTACGTGCAACTTTAGACACAGATGCAACAAAATTTATTGAGAAAGAAATTATTTCCTTGTTAGTATTAAAAAGTATAAACTATATTTACATTTAATAAAGAGGGCAGGCAGGCAGCAGGCAGCAGCAACAGTAACAGCCGATGAAAACAACAGAAGAAGAAGAAGGAGGGAGGGTGAGAGGGAGGGGCTTAGAAATTATGAGATTCAGCGTAGAGTTAATGTCGCCAACATAAAAATACTTACAAGTAAGAAAACAAATTAAAATTGTACCCATAGAAACAACAACAATACATATAAAAAGATTAATAAAAACATTAAAAAATAACCAACCCGCCACAAAAAAAAAAAATTATTTACTTTTTTCATCTATGTACTTTAAAGTTATACGTAGTTGCATCTAAATTTTCCTAATATATTCTTCAAACGAATTTAGAAAAAAAAACACATAAATCGTGCCTATAGCAAATTGTCCAAAACTTTTTTTTTTTGTTTGCTTTGCTTTAAATCGTAGCATTTGTGTAGTGAGTGCATACCCCAAGTGGTCCTTTTTATCGTGTTTTTTATGGTTTCTGTAACGTTTTCCATTTGCAAATATGACAGAAATCATACAAACAACAAATGTAGTCTGAATCAGTTCATTTGGTCATTTATATAATAGACTTCGTCTTGGTTTTTTTGTTGGAGTGTTTTTACAAATGGTCAATTGTAACCATGCAGTTGTAGAGTACATACTCATAATGTGAAGGGCGGAGGTGGGGAAAAGGAATCATAGCAAGAAACGCTTTAATTTTTCAAAGAAATCAAAATGACTGCTCTGGTGTGGCTTTCTTGTGGCGTTTTTTTTTTTATATAAGTAGTTATAAAACATGATAATTGATGCTAATAGTTACGTCACTATGTTTAATAATCTCCTGTAATTTGAAATCTTACTTATGTAACTGGCACTGCAACAAAGTATCGGATTTAACTATATCCAAGAAGTGTCAATAGGCGCCTCTAGTATGCTTTAAAGTAAAACAAAGTGCTGTTAGATTGCTCTAGACTTGATGATTCCAGTTAGTGAAATATTTGTGTAACTTCTTCATTTGCAACACATGAAGAAGGGAATAAAAACTTTCATAGAAAATCATTGCTCAGAAATTTAATTGAAATAAGTTTCTGTCGAAACGTTTACCTTTGAACAATATTTTTTTATTTGACGGTCTGTTTCTTTCAAAAATACCGTAATTTTTTTTCCACATTCTTCTTGATTTTGATATTATATTTACTTAAAAAATGAGACAATTTTGAGAAAGTTCCACCAATTAGTTTTCTTATCAATTAGTTTATTTATATCATCTTATACCATTTTTTAGATTGCAGAGATCTCGTTCGCATTTTAAACATCAGACAATGGCTAAAGTGGGATTCCGAACGAAATTTCTTAGTTATCTGTG
Organism: Palloptera scutellata; assembly: GCA_958295655.1. NCBI lineage: Eukaryota > Metazoa > Arthropoda > Insecta > Diptera > Pallopteridae > Palloptera > Palloptera scutellata. The sequence continues at coordinate 14,929,109 of OY282449.1, read as the reverse complement.
TTAAATTTTTTTTTTTTAAATTTGTTGATGAAATGTAACGAAACACAAAATCTTGTTGTTCCTCTGTGGAACTTGATATTCCCATGGAAATTTTTATCTGGAAATACTAGCGGATCGTAGGGGAAAAGGGGGATTTTGAGCATCCCCCAGCACTTTCTTTTCTTCGCGATAAATTTATTACCCTATTGCTATTGAATTTTAAGCCTCTTTGAGGGTTCGATAATATTTAAACCACGAAGAAGATGCAGAATGAATGGTGGTCTTGTATTACTGCAAATGCAATTTTTTAACGGCATATTATAGAGAAATATTTTGCATTTGCAATGATAGAAGATAATTTGCACCGAAGAGTGAATACTGCTAATGGCCGACATATTTCCTTGGGTTTGTATTGCTGAAATATCTCTGAAACTTTCGTGGGATTGTCACAATTTAAAGTCTCAGCTCTTTCACGTTACCTTGCATTAAATTGGTATACCTCATGCTTTACCTTCCTGATTAATAACTTCCCGAAAGATCTTCATAACCAAGAAAATCCTAATTTTTACATGAAACGGAAGATACTTCAAAATCAAGAAATTTAAAACTGTAGCTTGTGGTTGCCATAAAAGTTTTTTCCTTTTCCTACAATTGTAAAAAATAAAAAATGTTTCCTTCGACTTTCCATCACGAGAAGATAATAGAATTCCAAAAATGAGAGATAAGAAATTATAATAATTGACACCTTCTTCCGGGATGGTATCGATTTACAAGGCTCAGCTTCTGATCTTCACAATTAATGTGCAGTAGATATCTTTAAAAAAAAAACACTAATTTTAATTTAGCCTATTAATTAATTTCTTAGTAAGTATTTAAATAAAATTTTATTGTTTTTTGTCAGGAATTTTTCAAATACTATGTGATCAACCTAAATTTTCATTTCATGTTGCCACTTTAATTTGTAAGCTTTTGGGCGAGGTTAACTTTGGTGGTAAAATAAATTCGGTATTTAATTTTATGAATACAATTTGTGTACGAATTAAAAATTGGAATTACAAGCAAAAATGCAAAGCTATAAACTTTTTTCTTGCTTCTTTTACTTACTTTTCGTTGTTATGGCTTGTAGTTGTGTTGTTACACACGTGACCAGGCCAATAAATTACAAGTGCAACTTCAAACAAACATCATAAATCACCTGGCATCCTAATCTATGTACATGTAGTATGTATGTATTTATGTATGTAAGTATCTCTTAGATGTTGAGAGATCTGAGTTAGACCAGTGATGCTTGTTCCGGCGATGGTTAACGCATGAGCAAACAACAACAGCTAATAAACATATTGAATTTTGTTTAATAGTTTCGCAAATAAACCAACAAGCAAATGAAACAAAAAAATCAAAAATTGTGAAGAACACACAAATCTCTCATTCATTTTTCATGGCTGATAATTAGGTTAACGTGTCAGGTAGGAGGTTCGGCGCCTGGCGGCCAGCGCTCGCCTGCCACACGAGAGCGTGCTAGCGCTTCTTTTTATCTCTTCAAATTTCCCATACATTCATGCACTTGCTTCCTACTGAGCTGAAAGAAATTCTAATGTGAAAATCTGTGTGCCTCATCACCTGCGTGCCTTCATGTCTGCCTTGCCTGCTACCCGGTTGCGCCGCACACATTGCAACTCGAGTAAGAACCGAAGCACACGTAAACGATAAACAGAAAGTAAATAACAACAAAAATGTTGGCGCACATTTAAGCCAAGTTTAAATGTTTGTAAGTATGTGGTGTGTTTAAACTTTGTTTTTAAGCGCACCGCAGAAATTGTTAGGTTGTGGAAATTAACTTTGTTGTTGTTGTAGCTGTTTTGACTTCTCTTTTTTTTGCTAACTACCGTCGTTCGGTTGTGAATTGTGAAATGCCGATGCTTTGTTCTAAATCATCGCTTTTCTTTTTCGTTGTTGCAAATAAAATCCGAAATTGCCAGTTGCTGATGCTGCTGTTGCTGTGCTGCTGCTGCTGCAAGTACATAGTTTATGTTGTTGCTCGTCGCTCTTTTGGCCTCTTTGCTATACCAAGTATTTTTAATTAACTTTTTCATTTTTATTTTTTATTTGCAACTTTATGTCTATTTCAGTTTTTAGCTTTTGTTTCTTTTCTACTTTTCCGGCGCTTTTTCATTTATTTATTGCATTATTACATTTCTTTGCAGATATAACAAAATTGAATATTTTTATGTAACTACGAACTTTTTAGATTATATTTCGTGTTTTCGTTTTTTTTTCTTATGTTTTTTTTCTTTTTTTTTGTGTTACGTTCTGTTTCTTTTGTTTTATTATTATTTTATTTCTTATTTTAGTTTTTGTCTTGACCTACAGAAATTTATTTTAATTAATATTTTTTGTTATGTTTTATTGGTTGCAAAAAATCAAATTATTTTTATTATTTTTTCTTATAATTATTGCTTTGGAGATTTTCTACTATGTAATATTTTAAATTAACTAATTTGAATGGACACACGCTAATTGGGGGGGGCAAATGAAAATAAAATAAAAGACTTTAATTTGGAATTTAAGCAAATTAAAATTTGAAATCGTAAACATTCTCAATATGTATTGGCTTCAAGAGGAGGAAAACGGCATACTTATGTACGGGGTGCGTCATCTTTTATGTCGGCATGTGAACATTGAATAACTTATAAAAAAAAATCAACCGATTTCCATATATGAGGTACTTTTATTTAATTTGGTCCTTTACAATTTATTTGGACTAGTTTTTGAATACTACATCAATCAGTGGCCGCCGTTATTGATATTGGCAAAATGTTCCATTTTTGCTGCATGTTCGTAGCGTGTAGCGATGATTTCTGCACGAGTGTTTGCCTTGAGCTCGTCAATGGTCTGAGGATTGCTGGCGTACACTTTGCTTTTCAAATAACATCACAAAATGAGTCCGAAGTAGACAAATCTGGAGATCTGGGTGACCAGTCAATGTCGCCATTTTTTGACACCACACGTCCATGGAATTTTCGTTGCAGAAACTGCATTGTTCGTTTTGCAGTGTGGCGTGGCGCAATGTCTTGTTGAAATCAGACCTTTTTCACCATCGGTATCGATTCCCATCGACTATTTCGCCTTCTCTGGCCTAATGATTGTTTTGGCGAAAACGCCGGCACAAGCAGTCACTTTTTGGTCATGCAATGGTGTTGCATGAATCTCCTGTGAATTCTCCATACCCCAAATATGGTAATTCTGCTCGTTAACGGCGCCTGAGAGTGTGAAATGGGCCATGGGCCTCGTTGGTTATTAAAATTTCCTTCCAAAAAGCTGGTTCAGTGTCAACCATTCGAGTGACTGTTTGGCGATATTCCAAGCGTCGTGGAAGGTCTGTCGGCAAAATTATTTGAGTCAATTGCACTTTATACGTAAAAGAATGAAAATCATTCTTCAAAATGCACCGCAAGGTGGTTCCGCTGACGCCAAAATGCTGAGCGCGGTGACGATACGATACATGTGGGTTCTCGGCAACACTCTCTCTTATCGCTTCAACCAGTTCATTGGAAAGTCTTGGGAGTTGATGAACGGCTTGTCGACGATCTCCCACTGTCCCGTCTTGTGCTCAACAAAATTCGACACCAATCGACGAATAGTGTTGTCAGACGGTGCTTGTTGGTCACGATATTTTCGACTATATGCACGTTGAGTTAATACAACTGAACGACTATTTTCAATGTGAAGCGTCACTATTCCGGCGTTGTTTTAGTGTGAAGCGATCCATGGTTGTACTGAATTTAAGTTTCAAAAATATGTTTACTCAAGTCAATTGGTTGACAAAAGTTAAAATTATTCAATGTTTACATATCGACATAAAAGATTGTAATATGTACAATGTAATGTACTAATGTAATAGAAAACATTTTCAACTTATCTTTAATCATTTCTTAGCGTTCCGTTTTGATCGCAATTTAATGAAATGTTGAAAAGATTATTTTAATTTTAGAGTCAACTCTGAAATCTATCAATCCTCTCTTTAGTCCATGTATAAAACACTGTTTCCCGACTCATTTACGAGTTAAATATTGAAAACGTATTCATAGATGCTACGTAAATAGTTTATTTTCATTTATAGAACTTGTGTCTAAAGGTAAGCTTAGACCAATTCACCCAGTCCATCTTCCTTTAAGACTACTATTATTATTGTCGGTACTCGGGATATTAATTCAGTATTGTGGTCCTTATACATTCTCCCGTATTTCTCTTTTATAAGTCTTCAGTGTTTCAGAATGCTCTAAATAATGTGCTGATGGTTCTTTCTCTTGTATTTTACTATGGTGTTCTCTAAGCCTAAAATGCCCCGGCAGAATACCAGCTTACACCGCATGTTTCTATTAAGACCGATACTGAATGGCATATATTTTCAGTAGACAGAAAATCTCTGCCAAGACCCAGCATTGGACTGTTGTGCCATAAAAGAAAAGAAGAAACAGGCCTGCACCTGCTTTGAAGGAGTAGTTAAGAATTATTTTTACTTGAACACTCCAATAATTAAGTTGTCTTTCGTTCTGCATACAAAAAAGGATCAGGTCGCATGAAAATAGCCTATTATTATGGCCCCAATATAAGGGAACTTTCTTAACTTATCAAACTAATGAAAGACGAAGAATTACAATATTTTGATCGTTTATTTCGTAAAGATATTTTGGCTTTGTTCCTTTCGGAATAGTATTTTACTTGTGTTCTTCTTCCCGCCATCTATTTCTTAAACTCTGGAGAATTTTTTCATTAACGTTTCGAAAACACATTCTCATGAAAGTTTATGTGCATAATGACTTACAGGTACTTTCTGCAGAAAAGAAAGATCAGTTCTTGAATTTGATCTACATATATATTTCTATCGAAATATTTTATTTCATCAATTCTATTCCATATATTTAAAATTGTGTTGTTCCCATTCTACCGATTGCCGGTCATTGCGCAAACGTAGCATAATATAATATAACCCTTGTGTGTTCTTTATATATTTTTTACTTATTTCTTACGAATCTTATAATTTAGGTTTTGATAAAATGTTGCAGTAAAATTCATGAATAATTTCTCTTGTTAATTTCTTAATTATTATCCACATATTAAAAATAAAACAGCTGCTGGATGGCGCTGATAGAAAATACATACTTGAATGATTTGTTTTGTTTAAATTTGGTGCAGTGTGGAGAATTTTTATTTTTGTTACTGTATATTTTATACAGTAGGGCCCATCCACCACTTACGCCAAGGCAACTATTTACTCCAGGAGTAAACAAAAATGCAACTCTGCGGTCACCATCCATAATGTGTACCGCTTTTGTGAAATGGCACCTTTTGAGTCCTTCGTTAAACGTGAACCACCAGAGGGAGCTGCATCCAAACGCAGCACCTGTCAACAACCACCTATCATCATCAAGCAACAATCACCCGATCCCCGCCCTAAATATCTAACATAAAGTGCATTTATGTATAAAATATTTGTTTTGGAGTAGTGTCTAATCAAATACGAGTATATTCCCTTCTATTCCCCCCTATCCGTCGTAACGGTAAGAATTCGTAGCTGCATTTACAAATTCAAATTACTTATTTGTATTCTGAAAAGTAGTTGGCATTTCAAATGTTGCCTCGTTAAAAACGGATGGTTCTCCATTTCAAGCCGTTTTCGATTTCAGCAAAAGTTTTTTTTTTGGGATTTGTAATGGATTATTATTATACATAAGGAGTGAGATCGAAAAAATCGGATAACTTTAAATTGTCCTAGCATTGAAATCCCTTATGCAAATAAGAAAATGTAAACAGTTTTGAAAAGAAAATTTAATTTCTGATAAAATGATCTATAAAACTAATTTGTTTGTTGTTTTTAACAGAATTCGGACTGCTTTTCCGGTATGCCTGCCATTAGCGCCTTTACTGTCATTTCTGAGACTCTCTTGGCGGCAGCATTCCACTTATTTCTAAAATATTCCATGGATTTAGCTTATTTGTTTGTTGCGTTTAATGTTCTTTTCACTAGAGCCCAATATCTCTCGATAGGCCAAAGTTCTGGGAAATTTGGTGGGTTGGCGATTTTTAGTACCAATTTGATGTTTTGGTCTTCGAACCATTTAAGGATTACTTTACTGTAGTGGCAGGAGGCTAGATCAGGCCAAAAGAAAGTAGATACATTGTGCTTTCTGCTGGAGGCACTCCTTCACATAAATTTCGGCGTTAACAGTGCCATTTGTTACGAAACTTTTACTCCTTAGCTACAAATCGATTGCCATACCCGAAACTTCTTCGGGAACTTGGACTTTTGTTTTGTCCTAAATCTTTCCTCAACTCCTCCTCGTTCCTTTGCGGTGTAAAACTCTTGACCAGGCAATTGAGAAAATTTAGACAACACGTATGTTTCATCGTCCATAACACAGCAATCGAATTTTTGGAAAAAATCAGTCTCCAACTTTTTAGCTCGGCTCTGGGCTACCAAGTTCTTAGTAGCGTTCCTGTCGGGTACTGACTGCACTTTCTATGTTTTAAGGCCAGCATCTGTTTTAATTTTACGAACTAAAAACTAACTGCAACTCGCTTTTTCCGCCAAATTTCTATTAGACAACGCTGGATTCTTCTCTAAGAGAGCAACGACTTTCTTCGCCTTTTGTGGAGATACAAAACCGCATTTCCTTCCAGAACCATATTTTCTAGCAACTGTTAAGTCTGTATTAAATTTTATAAGAATTATCGAGGCAGTGTTTTGTCCAACTTTCGCCTCGTTTGCAATGGTTTTCTAGCTCCACTGCGGATTTTCTCAAAATAATTCAACAACTAAATCGCGTCTTTCCACTTCCGATGCCATGATTCAACTGAAAGTTCACAAGTCAAAAAACATGTGCCATGTGTATTTCATCAGAATTTCTCCAACGCAAAGCCTACTTTTTGAATTTTTTCATTCAGTTGAAGAGTTTTAAAGCAGCAGTGGTCTTTCAAAGTTATCCGATTTTTTCAATCTCACTCCTTAATCAATAGAAAAACAGTAGCAAAAAGTTCAAAGTTATCCGATTTTGTCGATCTCACACAATTGCAAGTATGTATTCACAAAAAAAAAAAAAAAATAAATAAATAAATAATAAAATAAACTACTTTAATTGGAATTAACCCAAAACTAAAGTGTTTTCCAACCTTAGTCCTATCCCACCCCAACGGCAACCATAGAGTTTCTCCCAGATATTTCTTACACCGAATCTACTTCTCGCTAGATGGCATTGCAGTAATGAATTACTTATAGAGTTGATTTTCTTTGTCAAAATTAACAAATCGCCATCTGCAGATTTGTTAATTTAGTTAATTTTACTCAATATATCCCTTACTTAGATACTATGATTAATCAGTAGTATACTTAATTTGCTAACAGTCTTGAAAATACATAATATGAAATACTTTCTCCTCATTTCATTTCTCTTGATTTTTACTTACTGCGTCTTTAATTTCTAATGTGTTGTTAATGATGAATATTTTTCATTGTCTTCGAATCAATTTAACAATAATTGAGTAACAACTGAAATTGGTGGTGGTGGCTGGTGGTTGGATGGCCTTTGAAGCTTTTATTGTTGCACATTTTCCTTTAAACATTATCAAATTGTGCATCAAATGTTATATGTAAGTATACCATAACTAGTACAAAGAAATTAATTTGTCGATTAATTACACAGAAACCAGCAGCATGCCGATGTTGAAATCTTTTCACAACGGCAAGAGTGTTTTCGAATGTTGTTTTTGAATTCACTTCATCAAAAAAACCAAAATTGTAATTATAACTTTTCACAAAATTTTGTTTATTGCAAGTTTTTTGTTATTGGTTTGTTTGTTTGTTTGTTCATTATTGTTATTATTAAAGTGATGTACCACAATCAAAAATTTTATGATTGCAGATCTATGTTTCGCTCTGTCTGTCTCCATGTCTGTAATCATAAAATATTAAAACGTTGTTGTTTTGGTAATGACTTGATTCAAGTGTGGGTACCTCTGTATATTTTTAAAGAGTTGATTTATATTTTTGTTTGAATGAATCCAAATGATGAAGAAAACAATGTGTAATATATGAAAAATTTCCCGATTTATGGAGAGTTACTGAATGGCAATGTTAAAATGTTAAATTATAGTTTGTTTTAAAGAGTATTGGTGCAGTGCAGTGATGAAGTAGTTGATTGGTGCAACGTTTGGTGGGCATGATGATTTATTTTTTGACAGCTTAAAATGTTGGCTTCATATTTTTTAATTGGGATATTACGAAAAAATAAAAATAAATTGATCTATTGTGAACTTTGGTCGTTTGAAGAGTTTAGCAACAATTTAAATTATAATTATATTTTGAAGTTTATATTATATTTCTTTTTCGTAATAATTGCAAGTTCAATGGAATAAAGTGATATTTCTTAAAAAGGCACAGAGCCATCTAGCATGGGGAAATGAAATCATACGGTTTGAGAAGAAACTAAAGGAAACGGTAGACAATTAAATTGGCTGATAATAGCATTTTGAGTTTGACAGCTGACTATTGTGAATGTTTCGATGCATATGGTTTTGTACATTTTACTCTTTTTTTTAAAATTATATTGCTAGTGATATGGCTTTTATATTGTAACTAAAAAAAAATGTGTCCATTTAACTTTATTTAGATGCATAATCGATCGAGAAAGCCTAAGTGTTAAATGAAAATAACTTTTGTACGTTGGAAAAGATTAAAGGAGATGTATTCCATATTTCGACATAATAATTCCATCTGTCAGAGGAGGCATTCCTTGATCTTACTTACTTAGGCTCTATATTTGGTGATTGATCTTGGCCGCCTCGATAAAACTTCGCGATTTGCCACTTCTATGCGCGAGCTGGCGACAGAGGTTAAGACCAAGTGCAGTTAGGTCCCATGTTTATCGGTGTCCTGTGTGATTTCATTCCCTCTATGATTCTCCCTACTTCTTTCACCCACCTATCAATCTTCCTTCCATTCAACACAATACTCTGCATTCAAAGGGGTACACAATGCGTGTTGAATGTATCAATTGAAAAAAAAGAAGAAAATATATGTTATCTGGTCGTTCCATCGGAGATTACGACGTCCTCTTCCGCGCGTTCCACCAACGTGGCTCGAATAACCCCCTTCTACCCGGAGCGCCTTCTTCTATTCGGTTAACATGACTTAGCCAGCCAAACCATGCAATTTATTATGTCAGTGTCGGCTTACGGGAAATGCAGGGTAGTCGTGGTTCAATTACGCCTATTGCATCGATGAAAATGTATAATTTATGCTCCAATTAACAGGAAAATACAATGAATGCATGTCTACTTTTTGAAAAATGCTACTTTGTAATTGAATTGTACTTATGTACTTGATTGGTTTGATTACACTTTGACTTTAAAATTGACTTACTTTGAAATAAAAATTGATAGTTATTTATTTGGAATTGTTAACTTTCACGCATGAAAGCCCACACGGAATGGCGGTTCCATGGTTCCATCTTATTCGATACATGTCGTCCACGCCTCAGCGTTATACATTGTAACGGGAAGGATGAGAAGGACTTTTAGGGATTTATTTTCATAAGTCCTAAGAGGGCTCTACTTTTCAATTGCCTACTGAGCTCGTAGTATCACCTGTTGGCAAGAGTTAATCTCGGTTTGATCTCAAGACTGACATTGTTGGTGTTAATTCTGCTAGATCCTAGGTAAACTAAGTCTCTGGAGATTTCAAAAGTATAGTTGACATTGTGGCATTTTGTCTAAAATGTCTTGACTCTTTGTTGACACAAGGTATTTCGTTTTGTCCTCGTTCACCATTAGACCCAGTCGACGAGACTCACGTGGGCACCTATGATGTCAGTATCATCAACGTATGCTATCATGACAATCTTTTAGAATTTTTTTTTTTTTTTTAATCATTTAGTCTATGATTATATCAGCCTTACAGACTAGGTATAATAATTTGAATAATAATATTAAAGTAAATTCAAAATAAATATAAAAATACGTGCTTAAACTAGGTAATTTCTATGGGAAGTGATTTAAAATTATCTTTTGAAATTGAAAAATCTAAAAACTGTTCCTCAGCAATTTTATTATATAATATAACGTTAAAGCCCTGGTAATAGGTTCATTTAAGGCATAATTCACGAGCAGGTATTTTAAAAGTTATGTGTAATATTTTAAAAGTAATTGCCACAGATAATGCCATGCAAACATTAATGAGAGATATGCATCTCTTGATCTCTGGGCGATAATTGAGGGGCAACTAAGGGCTTCCACAATAACTAAATCAATCTCAAATGTAATAAAATTTGATTTTTTTTTGCTCAGAGATCCTATCCTGTAGGAAGTAGGGTCATTAATTTCTGCAGCTGCTAAACTTGGAGAAAATTGAATTAATTAACATAATTTAAGTTCTCAACTAAAAATGTATCTATAAATTTCTGTATTAAAACTTTATTAATTAATAATAAAAAAAAAATCATTGGATGAATCAGTAAATTTCAGCGACTGGCAGTCGATAGCTAAACGCTTCTGATCGATCAAACCGACATTCAAAATAGTTAATTTAAAATTAGTCGATCGCTCACTACAGCCAGCCGATCAAGATTCGCAACAGGGGGCTAAGATTAAACCAAACTTTCAATTCTATAAAGTTTTTGTTGCTTCTTTACATAACCAATGCCTGTGATTGGTCAATAGCATGCTATGCGCTCATGCTATGCTCTTTGCACTGATTCGAAACCACTGACGGTCAATCTGATCGTTCAATTTAAAGCATATCGTGTGTTCTCTTTTTCTCTCATTGGCACTTGCCAGCAAATATCTCCACCACAATTGCAAGAAATTATGATTATTTATCAAGCTTGTAATTTACTCGATTTTACACTTGAAAGAATACAAAATTCAGTAAATTTTCCCATTCAAAATTGTCTACTTGAAAGTTATTATCGCCGAAATGTGTCTTTTTGTAAATTTTGGCACACAAATCAAAATTGCAAAAATGTACTAAAGTTGCTGGCCACTAATGCATGCATGCAGCTGATGATAATATCCAAACTCAACAACAACAACAACAACAATCACAGCAACACAATCGTTTATGCAAAATATTGTTTTTGTGATATTGTTTTGCATGTACATAGTTAGTTAGTGTATAGATATTGTAGATAGAGGAGAGTTGTCGAAAATGCAAATTTAAAATGTTCGGTACTCATAAAACAATAGAATTCACTCTGCAGCAGCGGTACACTTCACTGAACATTTTACTTCATTCACATGTGGATTGTGAATAAATTTTAAGCCAAAACAAGAAACAGTAAATTATGAGCACCTTACAACTTCCCTGATCGAGTCAAGTGTGTGTACAAGTTCGATAGTGTATGCCTGTGTGTGTGTGTGTGTGTGTGTGTGTATGTGTGTGCGTGTGAATGGTGCAAGTGGCCCGTGCCATAGTCCAAATGCGGATCTCATAATCGAAGATATTTATGCACCCGCATATTATCGCAATTGTTATTGTCATTTTCTAGCCAAAAACTAAAAAGAAGAAACATGAACAGCCAAAAACCACAGCAAAGTGGCCACATTCATTTGAAGCGTCCACCTTCATTTTATTTTTTTTTCTGTAGTAGAGTTTGGGGTCCTGCTTATTTGTTGCTGTTACACGCTCGCGCATCGAATCCGATTGCTGCAACTAACTTGCAACGCATTGTGGAGCATGCGCACTCGTCGCTTTACATCCTTATTGTCCATAGTTGGTAATGCGCCGAGCTGAACAGAAAACATAATTTTTTACGCTTGGCTTGTCAGCACCAGGAAAAACAATGACACTTTTTGTTGCACTGTTGCTAATTTTGTCTATTTTTTTATTTTCGTTTCGGTTATTATTATTTTTTTTTACGAAATTGTTTTAATTTCTGTTAAATTTTGGAATTATGTTTTCGTAAGTTTTTCTCTTTTTTTTTGAGGGGGAGGGAGAGGGGTTTATTGTATCGAGCTTAGATTGCCAGTTAGTTTGCCTAGTGCAGAAAACTATTGAATGGTCAAAATAAATTGTTCCGCAATCCTTTCGTTTTGCGATTTTCATTTTCTTATGTAAGTTTTAATGACAATATTTTGAGGCTATAAATTATAATTTAATTATTGCATTGTCGAGAAATGAAAGGAAATGAAAGCGCAGTTTTTATTTTTTATTTAACTACTACTAAAAAGCTATTGCTAAAATGACTAAGACCAAAGGCCAAATTGAGGTCCAAATTTAGTAAAAAAAAAATAACGCCAGGATGTGGTAGTAGTAGTCAAGCTGGTGTAGTAAAGTAATCCAGAAAGTGAAACGAATAATGAGTGATACTCTGAGTGTGGGTTTGTGTAAGAGAGAGAGAGAGAGAGAGAGAGAGAGGAAATTTTTAAAAGAGCAAAGCGTTTGAAACTTTAATCCAAGAATGATAGAAAACATATTGCGTTTTTGCTTGGTCAAAAATTAAATCTTCGAGTGGTCGCTGTGGCGTAGTGGTAGTGCGTTGGGCTGCTATGCAGAGTGTCCGGGGTTCGAATCTCGGCACAGGCAAAATCGAAAAGTAGAAAAAATAATAATTTTTCTACCTGGCACCACCTCTTGGCAGGCAATGGCAAACCTACAAGAGTAAAAATTGCCTATGAAAAGCTTTTCACTTCGCCGTTCGGATTCGGCATTAAACTGTAGGCCCCTTCCATTCATGTACAAATATAACACGCACAACATGAGTGGATGCGAAAAAGCTCGGCCCAGGCTCTCCATGGGCTGTTGTGCCATTAAAAGTAAAGTAAGACACTATGCTGTGATCTAATTGGCTCTAATGTTTTGACAGATGATTGTTTACGTTTTCTGCTAAGCTAAATTAAAACAAAATTCAAGTATGACGAATTCAAAATATTTCAATGTTCCTAACCTGCAAAATGCTTAATCCTGTATTCTATTATTCTTACTTATCTGATCTAAGTAGATGCTTTTGAAAGGAACGATTTAGTCGCAATATTCATTTCGAGATAAGTGTGAAAGCGTTCTTTAACATGTTACAATTCGCAGTGGACCAACAAATCTCTTCTAATTCCATTCCAAACAAAATTTCTCACAGTTGGAATATTTGTGGGAATTCAATACCCAAGTTTTATATTAGAACCAAACATTTTAGAATAATTTTATATTATATTATCTTTAGTTTCTTAATTTCATGTTGTTTCTCCGAGTGCAGAGATGCAGCTTCAAATTACTCCAATTCCACGTTTACTCAAAATTAAATCAGGATTAGAATAAGAACATGATTTAGTTTTGTTACAGTCGTTGCATTTGATGAGTACCCAACCATAAGAAGAACAAGGTGTTCATATTTGATTGTCCGACACTGTAATTTAACCTCTATACCTTTATAATGAAAAATGGTTAAATTCAAAGAAATTTATTTAAAAATTTTTGAAAACAAAAATTTATTGTAGTTGTTCGGTTGTATCTTACATTTGTGTCCTAGTGGCGTAAAATTAATTACGAAATGGGCATGATATTTTATTGGTTAAAAAGTCAAAGTCGATGAATATACAAATAAAAATAAAAATTTATCTTTCCTTAAATATGTATTTACCCCGTTTTCCATTGAGAGAGCCTTTAAGGAGCCTTTTACAACCGATCTAACAAAACAGTTGGTACCAATGAATTGCATTTGTCCGAATTAGGAAAGATCTGCCATCAAATCTTTTGCCCAGATTTTGAACTTTCAAAAGAAAGTTGAAAAAAGTTTTTTGACTCCATATTTTAATCTGGAGTTAAGTATATTATTTAATCACAAATTAAACCGTGCAACAGAGTACCCATACCATGGATGGATGGATGGATGTGAAGAAGGCCGAGAACCTGACCTACGAGTGCAGGACAGTTACTCAAGCACTCAGGCTATGTAGCCCATTGCACTTAAGGCCTAGGAAAAGAAGAAGGGGTGACAGCAAGTAAGGGGTAAGAGAAAAAGAGGGAAAATGTTGAAAAAGGGGTTTTAGGGGGACTACGTTCTCTTCCACAAATTTTCCGAGATTCTCTCACAAATCTCAGAAGATCGCAGAAGGGGAAGGAGTGAACTTTGTCCATTCCTGTGACATCGAAACCCAAAATGCACCCCAACTCGTTCTAGCAAAGGCGGGACATGTGCAGAGAAAATGCTATGTGCTGTCCACCTCTTCCAGACAAGATGTGCAGGTCGGGTCCATACCATATATGATACTGAAAAAAAAATGCTTAACATTTTTGCTGGTGAAAGTTAGTCTGCGATTTTCTGTTTTTTTTTTTTAACTGCAATGTCAAAGTATTCAATGGAAATGTGTACATATACATATAGTTTAAACATTTTTTCATTTACATAAACACTCCAACTCCTCTATTTACTCCCATGCTAAGGAAGTTTTAGTAAATTGCACATAAAAAAAAATTCTCCGTACTTTGTGCAATATTGGAATTCGGAAACTTTGTTCAAATTATTCACATCTAGAATGGAGGTAAGGAAAGGAGTAGAGGGTTTATTTATATAAACACAAAAAATGTTTATATTATCATTAGCAACAACTTTGTCTCAGACAGAAAATCTCTAACTCTTGATGTTTATATACAGGATGGACCATTTATAATTTGTAATTTGATTTTGGTGTGATTAAGTAACAAATAATTAAATTTTTAGAAAGTAGAATCCTTAATGTTGCAACACTATTTCATTCAAATGACTTCCTTAGCTGTAGCTCATACATCATAGATCAATCCAATTTTTCAGTAATTTTTCGACCGATGGCTGCATAAATTTCGTCCTTAAGAGCCTCAATCGTTGCTGTAACACTTACATATCTTTAATGGCTCTCCACAAATAATAGTTCAACGGAGTCAAATCATGTACAAATATAACACGCACAACATGAGTGGATGCGAAAAGCTCGGCCTAGGCCCTCCATGGGCTGTTGTGCCATTAAAAGTAAAGTAAGAGTCAAATCACAACAGCGAGTTGGTCAATGCACCAAAACGACTAATAACGTGATTTTCCAACTTCCCACGCAAAAGATAAATTGTTGCACGACTTGTGTGACACGGCGCGCCATCCTGTTGGAACTAGGATGGAGCGGTTGGTTTTTTAATAGTATTCTAAAATAGGCCACAAATAATAACTTATCATTGTACGCTAGCACATACCATTCACTGTAACGTATCTTCTTTCATCTGGGCAACAGCATCAATTTTTTCGGTAGTGCACACTGTAGGAGCACGAGAACGAGTTGATTTATCCAATAAAGATCCAGCTTCACTCACACGTTTCACATATTGATCCACAAATTACGTGGAACGCGCTTCTCTTCTACCGAATTTTTTACGTAATTTTCTTAAACTTTCGGTAGAAGATTCACCATTTTGCAAGTACATTTTTAGTAATTCCCAATGTTGTTCAAACGTTAATCGCAAATATAAAACGAATTACATAATACGAATGACATTAGAGTTGACACACTCCAAATAATCAGTAGTTCAAATTCCAAATGTTAGATGGATCTCATTAATTACGCTGTCATTTACTTTTACTTTTAATGTCACAACAGCCCATGGAGAGCCTAGGCCGAGCTTTTTCGCAGCCACTCATGTTGTGCGTGTTATATTTGTACATGAATGGGAGGGACCTACAGTTTAATGCCGAATCCGAACGGCAAAGTGAAAAGCTTTTACGCTGTCATGGCAACTCTTAACTTAAAATACGGACACAAAAATGAGGATAGGCAATGCGTAAGAGGTTTTTGACAATGAAGGTCCTGAAATGGTCGTGGTCGCAGTGGCGTAGTGGTAGTTCGTTGGACTGTTACGCAGAGTGTCCGGGGTTCGAATCTCGGCATAGGCAAAATCAAAAAGTAGAAAAAATAACTTTTCTACACGGCACCACCTCTTGGCAGACAATGGCAAACCTACAAGCTACAAGAGTAAAAATTGCCTATTGAAAGCTTTTCACTTCGCCGTTCGGATTCGGCATTAAACTGTAGGTCCTTTCCATTCATGTACAAATATAACACGCACAACATGAGTGGATGCGAAAAGCTCGGCCTAGGCCCTCCATGGTCTGTTGTGCCATTAAAAGTAAAAAAGTAAAAAGGTCCTGAAAGGTTGGAGCGAATATTTCCAGTCGGCATTCCATGGAATTCATTTGTCATCATCAATCTGAATCTGGATTAAGTGAAAAAAATATTCCCTTTTTTACACTGGATCAATTAACTGAAACAACAAGATATTGCTCTCAAACATCGTAGGAATCTTAAATGTATTAAAAAAAAAGAGAAACAACAATCTGTAGGTTGCCGCTTCCACAATATTTCAGAATTAAATATCTGCATCAGTGATAAATTTAAGCTTGAATTAAATAGAAAATGGCTTTAAATTAATTGCTAATGTACGTAATTAATTTTTCATTAGCATTGCATAGCTCAATAATAATGCAATTTATTTTTCATTACCTTTAAATTTTTGCTAATGCTTTCATGTATTCATGCCCAGTTTTGATGCTTATATCTTGTAACTCAACTCCAACCAAATAATTATAAACGTTTATAGCACCGCAATTTTTATCTATTATTATATAAATGAATTCAAATTATAGTTTTACTAACCATAAGCAAAGTACAATAAGCGTTCATTAAGCAAAACTAAGCGCTTTTCTTAAGAAACCATACAAAAAGTAAGAAGTGCAAATGAATTGAGGAACGGGGCAGGCAAACAATGTAATGTTCTTTATAAAGATACTTAAATTTAAATGAAAGCTTCTAACAATTACCAATACATTAGAGAAGAAGGAAAGGAAAACGAAAATAACTACTAAAGTATACATTTCACAGCAAAGTGTTTATGCAAATGCAAGCTGCATCAGAAATTGAGCGTAAGAGTTGCGCATACATTTTTTGTGTGCGTTGGGCCACAATTAGGCGCACAGCTGAGATTATTATGCGCTATTTACTGCAGCAACAACAACCAACAGCAAACGAAAATCAAACATGTTGTTCCTGGTTAAGATACGAATGAAGTGAAAAAGTGTTGCCAATTTGGGGAAATTATAACAACTTTTAGGATATTCTTTTCGAGAATTTGTAACATAAAATTCAAAAAATTCGTTAATGCATAGCGCAGATGCCACCGTAGCTTATTCTTTAAGCGTTTTGGCATGCTTAACATTTTTCTGTTTTATATCCACAGTTTTTTATTGCAATATAAAGCTGGAACCAGCATTAATACTGTTAAAGTTCTTGTGAAAAATGTTCCAGACTATGATGCTTCAAGAGAAAAACATGATTTAGGATTCTTAACATTTGATTTAAAAACCAATTTGACTGATGTGTTTAATTGGAAAGTGAAGCAGTTGCTCGTGTATCTCACCGCTGAGTACACGACTGCCGATAACGTCTTGAATCAAGTTGTTCTATGGGATAAGATAATCTTACGAGGAGAGAACGCAGCATTCGATTTCAAAAACATGAACACCAAATACTACTTCTGGGATGATGGAAATGGTTTGAGGAACAACAAACACGTTTCACTTTATTTGTCTTGGAATATAATCCCCAACGCTGGGCTTTTGGGCATACCAACCGCACAATCGTATGACAAGCATTTCTTCCAATTTACTGCTGAGTATTCTGTGTCGCCCGTATAAGTGAATTATTTATTTTAAATTCGAATTTTTATTGTCTCAATAAAATGTTTAATATTGTCTCAATAATCTTTCAGCTATTTTGAAATTTCAAAAAGTTCTAACAGAAGGTTTTTTTTTTTGGTTTGTTTTTCCCGGATTTGAGAAGTTCATCTTGCGAGATTATATCCAGTGAATTAATCAGGCTTAATGAACGTTAGATATGCCATAGAGTTGGTAAAAATTTTTTCATACAAATCAGCAGTGTTGCCACTTTTGCGTAAAATGTTAATTTTTTTGTGAATGATTTGGAGTAAGTGTTTGTCTAGAAATTTCAGCTTACGAGTAGACTGAGTTTTTTGTGGAACTTCAAATATAGTGCCTGTTATTTTTATAAAATTTTTATTTTCAGTACTGTTACCTATGGGGAAACTGCGTGTGATTTAAAGATTTTTAAAATTTAGTTACTTACTTTTAATGGCACAACAACCCATGGAGGGTCTAGGCCGAGCTTTTCGCATCCACTCATGTTGTGCGTGTTATATTTGTACATGAATGGAAGGGACCTACAGTTTAATGCCGAATCCGAACGGCAAAGTGAAAAGCTTTTTTGCTATTGCCTGCCAAGAGGTGGTGCCGTATAGAAAATTTGTTTTTCTACTTTTTGATTTTACTTGTGTCGAGATTCGAACCCCGGACACTTTGCGTAGCAGTCCAACGCACTACCACTACACCACACAGCGACCGTAAAATTAGTTAGTTAGACCGTTAAAATTTAGTTACTTTATAAAATAATTTAAGACTTATGTTCTTAATCATTTCAGCATATGAAAGTCTATATATAAAATTTTTAATTTTGTCTTATATCTTTTATTTTCCATTGGCAACACTGGTTATGAATTGCGCGCATGCAGTTCTCTACGGTTTATGGTGCGTTACGTTTTCCATTTAGTTTTCACTTTCGAATCAATAAATTTTCGACATGCATCTCGATAACAATGAAAATGAACAGCGGTTGTACGGACAGACGGACAGACAATCGTAAATGCGAATTATAAATCGTAAATATTATTACACAACAGCAACAACAAATATACAAAAACCAGCCGTCCATTGTCGATAATTTGGATTTTAAATAATTTTGTTTTTCTGTTTTATATCCAAGTTTTTCGTAGCGATAATTAAGATTTTCGTAAACGCATATTTTCGTTGCTTTTCATTATTTTTAAATATTTTGGGAGGATATGAAAAGGCTTATTTATAATTCATTTTCACTCATATTTCTTTGCATGAATGCAATTAGATCTTTACATTATGATAAATATTTGTTTTTTCTTTCCTTTACGATTTTTCAGTTTTTAATTTGAATTTTACACTTTTCTTTTTCCCTTGTGTGGCGTTAATATGATAAATTTTTTGATAAATGTATGTGAGTGTGAGGTGAAGTTAAAACCAACTTTCGTTTTTAATTGTTGAAATGAAATTTCCCTTTTTAGATATTCAATCTATCTTTGTAAATTTAACTATTTCATATTTTCAAATTTATAATCTCATAATTCTAAAAGTCTAAACTCATCTTATCTTTTAATATGTTTAACCTTTTTGTTTTTTTTAAAGAACAAATTTATGCTCTCAAATATATATTAAAAGTAACAAACATTTTCACGCTACCATTTTACTACCGGCCACAAACCAAAATTATATTATATAATTGAAAGTTTAAACTTAACATTGCAAATGTGCGCCAAATATGGAAACGCTGCGCCGCGCTGGACATGAACGGATGAGGTGCAAAACCATAACCGAAAAGCTTAATGGCACTGGCACGGGGGCAAGGAAAAAACATATAAAAATGCAAGCACCTTTCGCAACTCTCTGAAACAATCGTTTTCGCACGTCACAATGTTCAAACAAAATGTTTATTGCCAAAAACGGTTGCCAATTTATGTTAGTTTGTGGGCGTTTTTGTCTCACCACAAGTATGGGCAAGCAGCAGAGAGTGGACCGACAGACAATTGCTCAGATAGGTGGATAGCGCTGCCTGCACTATCTAGTCTATTTGTTATAGCACACCAGCTGCATTTGGCGCCAATTTGCGGTTTAATGAATGAAAATGTTCAAGATAAAACTCTTCCTTCCTTTTTCTCTTTTTCTCTTTCTCTCTTTCTCGGTTCAAAATTAATGTAGTTGTTGCTGTTAGCTGAAGTATGTACATATAACACCTATTTTGTGTGTGTGTGTGTGCACCTACGTGTCCAAATAACTATATTAAAATGTTACTAATTGTGTTACTGCTTAAATGGGTAAAGTTCACTGCTGTAACAATAAGTGCACCCACCTATTTGGTGGCTAGTTGTTGCAACTGCGATTAATAGGAAAGAAAGTATAAATAAGTAAAATAACAAATTGTTCAATGAGATTTGTTTCTTTCTTGTTGTTTGTCTTAAGATTACAATTCTCTATCCACAACGATTTCCTAATAACTTTATTGTATTTAAAAAAACAAAAAGCCGTAGAGCTGAGAATGTTAACTAGAAACTGCCACTTAAAACCATGAGGCAATTAGTGATTTAAAAAAATTTTAAAATCTTTAATATGCTCCATAATCGATATAAAAACATAAAGAAAATGTTCTGAAAATATTAATATCAATATTATTGAGTTTTCTATTTAAATAAAAATTTCTACCTAAAGATAAGTAGTGCAATCAGACCCGAGAATACAAGCTAGTTATATTTTATTCCCAAAGCAAGCATCCCTTCTAATGTATAGCAAATGATGCTTTAGTTTAATGTATTCTGCTTTTAAAATGAGTCAGTCACTTCATTCGAATGACTAAAAATGGGTTAATATTTTGGTAGCATGTATCAGCGTTTCCGCTCATATTGAAATGAGGTTGTAGATTTATCAGGTAGCCAATCATTAATGACTTTCATTGCTAAGTATCGGAAAAAAAACTAAAAATTGAGTTTGTAAACGTTCTTCCGCAAGTAGTTTCCTTCTGTAAGTAAGTATTCTCACACAGACTGTGAAGCATGACAGTGATGCTCTGAACGTTCTTATGAATCCGGTGTCGATTGAATAGTTCGACTTAACATTCTCGGCTTTTTCTACGGCTTTTTTTTTTTTTAAATACTATAAATTTATTATAAAATCGTTGTGGATAGAGAATTGTAAACTTACATAAGAAAAAGAAAGAAAGAAATCTCATTCAACAATTTGTTATTGTACTTATTGAACTTTTAGTTCCTATTAGGGATGGATGAAAGGACAGCAGCAAGTAAGTATCATAAACAATCTGACATAATTCTCGATATTAAAGGCTCCAGGATTATGGTGTGAGTCGGAAATTAACTATGCAGGTATAAATAAGCCGCTATATCTCCGTCTCCTAAACTCCAAACACTGTTAAGTTCTTAGAATCGATATACATACCAGGTGAAAACATTGACAAGCGGCAATCAAAGCTCTAAGATTTTTTGTAATCAAACCAAAATAGTCTAGCACCTTATTAAACGAAGAAACATAGCCAACATAAGGAGTGAAATCGAAAATCGGATGAAATCGGATAACTTTGAAAGACCACTGCTTTGAAACTCTTCATCTGAATGAGAAAATTTAAACAGTAGGCTTTGCGTTGGAGAAATTCTGATGAAATACAATCACATGTTTTTCGACTTGTGAACTTTCAGTTGAGTCATAACATCGGAAGTGGAAAGACGCGATTTAGTTGTTGAATTATTTCGAGAAAATCCGCAGTGGAGCCAGAAAACTATTGCAAATAAGGCGAAAGTTGCACAAAACACTGTCTCGATGATTCTTAAAAAATTTAATACAGACTTAACAGTTGCTAGAAAATATGGTTTTGGAAGGAAATGCGGTTTCGTGTCTCCACAAAAGGCGAAGAAAGTCGTTGCTCTCTTAGAAAAGAATCCAGCGTTGTCTAATCGAAATTTGGCGGAAAAAGCGAGTTGCAGTTAGTTTTTAGTTCGTAAAATTAAAAAGATGCGGGCCTTAAAACATACAAAGTGCAGTCAGTACCCGACAGGAATGCCACTAAGAACTTGGTAGGCCAGAGCCGAGCTAAAAAGTTGAAGACAGATTTTTTCCAAAAATTCGATTGCTATGTTATGGACGATGAAACATACGTGTTGTCTAAATTTTCTCAATTGCCTGGTCAAGAGTTTTGCACCGCAAAGGAACGAGGAAGAGTTGAGGAAAGATTTAGGGCAAAACAAAAGCCGAAGTTCCCGGAGAAGTTTCTGGTATGGCAAGCGATTTGTAGTTGTGGGCTAAGGAGTAAAAGCTTCGTAACAAGTGGCACTGTTAACGCCGAAATTTATGTTAAGGAGTGCCTCCAGAAGAGATTGCTGCCCTTCATTAGAAAGCACAATGTATCTACTTTCTTTTGGCCTGATCTAGCCTCCTGCCACTACAGTAAAGTAACCCTTAAATGGTTCGAAGACCAAAACATCAAATTGGTACCAAAAATCGCCAACCCATTAAATTGCCCAGAACTTCGACCTATCGAGAGATACTGGGCTCTAGTAAAAAGAACATTAAAGGCAACAAACAGAAACTAAATCCATGGAAGATTTTAGATATAAGTGGAATGCTGCCGCCAAGAGGGTCTCAGAAATGACAGTAAAGGCGCTAATGGCAGGCATACCGGAAAAACTGTCCGAATTCTGGAAAAGCAACAAACAAATTGATCATTTTATCAGAAATTAAATTTTCTTTTCAAAACTATTTACATTTTTTTATTTGCATAAGGGATTTCAATGCTAGGACAATTTAAAGTTATCCGAAATTTACGTTCTCACTCCTTATTCTATATAAGGGTTCCAGGTTATACGATATGAACTTTGAGAATTCACTTGCAAAGCAATGTTTTTCTCAGCGGAGAAACCGTAACTTTTGTTTTAGCAGTTTTAATTTACAAAAAAGTAAATGAATTCTCTTAATTGGTAGCGGTACATGATGACAGCAACAAGTATTCTACAACTTCAGCTTTATTCCAATAAATTTCACAGCTGACTTGAGTCTGCTTTCACGAATGCCTTACTTTCCGTCGACAATTATTAATTATTCAATTATCTCGACATTTATACCTTGTGCCTTATCATGTTTTTAAAGTAATCTTATCATAAAGAAATCCACGGTTAATTGAAATCCGCGTAGAAGGTACTCAACTTACTTAGGTATTCAAAAGGCCTTCAGGCCTTTTTTTGACATCTGCTCAATTCGTCGAAACTCATTTTAAATTATTTTTTTTTCAAAAGTAAACACTTAAATATTTTGTAATGTTCTGGCTTTCAAATTGTGTTTAAATAATTTTAAAATTATTCAGTCTCATCTCCTTTACAGCTTAGGTAAACAGACATGCTGGGACTACAGCTGACCAAACTTTTAAAAAACATGTGGAAAAATAGAAAAAATCCCCCTATGAGCTTCTTTCATGGTTTGTTCATGCCAATTTTCATAGCGAAACAACAAAAGAAACAAGCCAACGATGGCATCATATCTATGAAAAGTTTATCAGATGTGTGGTAAACAGAGGTTGTCTAACTTCTCCAATTATGCTATTAATGAGAATTATGAAATATCATCATTTTTAATGAAGACCACATGGTGGTGTTTCGCCAAAAAAAACAAATACATTCTTCGAATTATCATCATCATCATTGCGGTTGTGGGAGGGAAGAAGTAAATATAAAATGAAATTAAATTAATAAAAGAATATTTCGCAATTAAAGAACAAAAAAAAAAAAAAAAGTAAGTTCAATGGCAAGCGCGTCGTTTATTAACCTTCAATAGAGAAGAATCTCTTTCACTTCCAACTAACGTCCAAACCAAAGAAGCCACAATAAACGCTTCTATTGAACAATGGAGGATGGAGCAGCAATTCTAATTGCATTTTTACACAATGTTTAATGCGGGCGAGCGAACGCATGTTTAATTTAATGTTTGCGAGGAATGAGAACCTAGTAGTGGAGTGAAATGGTGGAAGAAAGGACACCGGATGATGAATGCTGCATATTGAAACTGAAAACACGCGATTAGATTCGTACAGCACAGGGGGTGGGGGAAGACAGACAGGCAGGCAGGCAGGGAGGTGACATACATATGTACACATATGTATGAACATAGAACGTGGTTGCAAGAGATGAACTTGCGCATGCGCGCACGTAACTAGCGCAAAACTATTTTGTGTTTTTCTATTGCAATCTGTCAGCGCTGTCATTTGTGCGCATGCGGAATTAATAAATGGAACTGTTGCTAGCGCTAAGTTTGCGGCAATGACATTGACGCGATACAACACAACACACAACAAAGCAGCAATGTTGTTGCTGATAATGCTGCTCATAATGTTACATCAAGAATCGTTAGCATGATTGATGCACCGGTGTAAATTTCTTTGATGTGTGTTGGTGTGCATGAAGAAAATTAAAAATGTCACTCTTAACTGATGATGGCACTCGTTTAAGAAGAACATTTAGCAGTTACCAGTTGCTGGCTGATGACTAGTGGATGAAGAGTTTGGTTGTTCAAATTAAAGCTGTTGATGATTATGCTGTTAATAATGATGATAAATGCTTAGCAATTATTAAGACCGCTTTTGAAAATAGTTTCTGCGTCATCTTCTTCTTCTTCTTCTGTTTGAGGGAAATATGTGAAAGCTGTAGAAATGCAGAAAAATGCGGAGTAAAATAAATTGTTGAGATGCATGAAAATGCCTACTGTTGCTGCTGTTGCCAAGAGATGCCTTCTAGTGCAGCATTCACAGTGCTTCCGTGCTCTTTCATATACACTTCCAAGGAAAACTAGATTCTAACTTTATGTTTATTTCAATTTTTTTCAAAGACTTCTAGTCAAATAAAATCTTTTGTACATCATTGTGTTGCTATCATTGTTGTTATGATCATCGTCGTCATCATCTCCTTGTCAAATAAGGGCATTTGTTCGACAAGTTTTACTACCAGTGCCACATTGTATTCGTATTGTAGGTTAAACAACTCTTCTTCTTCTATTGCTGCTTATTTTTTGTTTTTGTTTTACCAGCAACAGAGCAACTTGCATTTTTACGTGGAAAAATCACAAAGAATTTCTTATATTTATTTCCTTGGGAAAAGATCAACTGGGTTGAAATCATTTGATTTTTGTTTTTTCTGGTTTGCATTAAAGTACACATTGTACATACGAGTAAAATCGTTCAATGCTGCATGTGATCTACTTTAGTATGACATTTATTTAGTATATTTTCAATTTTTTTTGCCTTTTTTCTTGCGGTTATGATGAATGCATAAATTAAGGAAATGTGCTCTCTTTGAGCTGATGGTGAAAGTTATTGTGGTAGTTTGAAGTTAGTTACTTATATATATATATATGATTTAAACAATGTACTCAGTTTTCAAGCAGAAAGATTCAAGTAGAAAAAATGAGAAACAAAAAAGAAAAATCCTTTAAATTTCAATGTCATCAACCATCGAATATTTTTCTAGTTTCTAGCTGCCACAAAACTCGTATGTGTTAAGTTAAAGAAGCTGTCATTTTTTGCATGAGCCCATAAATTAAGCATGTCTTTGAAAAAATAAATATATGCAGAATAAAAGGAAGGTATAAATACTAATAAATGTTTTAAGTTTAGTCTAGACCGACTCAATTGATACCCTGCTGTAATCAAGTATTGTATTGATGTCATTGTTGCTCAGGAAATATTCATTGTTTTAGTGTCGGTAAGTGAAGGTTGTGGTCGCTGTGGTGTAGGGGTAGTGCGTTGGACTGCTACGCAGAGTGTCCGGGGTTCGAAACTCGGCGCAGGCAAAATCAAAAAGTTGAAAAAATAATTTTTCTACACGGCACCACCTCTTGGAAGGCATTGGCAAACCTACTAGAGTAAAATTGCTATGAAAAGCTTTTCACTTCGCCGTTCAGATTCGGCATTAAACTGTACGTCCCTTGCATTCATGTACAAATATAACACGCACAACATGAGCGAATGCGAAAAGCTCGGCCTAGGCTCTCCATGGGCTGTTGTGCCATTAAAAGTAAAGTAAAGGTTGCAGTTAAGTGCATCCACGCGGGCAATTTGGTCTATGGTTTATGATGGTTTAGAGGGTGTCTACTTAGGCCAAAACGGCCCAGTGTAATACCACAAAGTTGGACCTACAGTTTAACGCCCATTCCGAACAAATTGCCACCTCACAACTTGTTATCAATTGGAAATTATTCCATTGTCTACCAAGAGGTGCACTTGGTATACTTCCTTATAATTCTCATGCACTTCATAGCTGTAGAAATATAAGAAGTTTATGAGAATTAACCATTAAACCAAAAGAGGAATCAAATTCCCAACCTCTCGGGTGAAAGTTAGTGTTTTACCTACTAGACTGTCGAGGTCGTCGAGGTGGAATGGGTAAAAAAAAAACATTATTATGGGTCAATATGAGTTAGGAGGTCTTTGTTTTTAAACTGATGGATTGTGTCTGATATTATTATTATTATTATAGTTAAAACTCATATTCTATATAACTCATTCATTCTCAATGCTACTACTTGATAGGTACAATATTATTCCGTTGGAGTTAGTTAATTGACTTCGAATTATGGATTTAAGTCTGATGCGAAACATGTGCCTAAGCGTAAATGTCAGACAGTGTATTATCCATAAATACGATACTAAGCAGTAGTAAGATTAAAAAGTACTAAAAAAATTAATCGACTGTAAAGATCTAAGCTGGAAGGCATCTGGGGGACTATCAAATACGAGATATTAATTTAAACTCCATAGCAGTAGGAGCAATACTAAAATTTATATTATTCTTATTTATTAGTTCTTATTATTTATCAGGGAATAATCTTATCAATTTGCGAGTTGTATACTTAAGCTGAACTCAGCAAGAGAAACTAATATCGATACATTTAAATCAAAATGTATCCATTAATTTGAAGAAAACACTTGCGGATCAAAGGAGAGAAATGGATTTCTGATATTAAAATTAGTGAAGTCAAATGTGATGTGTGTGGCTGTGATTTTGTATTTTTATTTATTTTTTTTGAAGGGTGGGTGGATTTTAGTATTGATAGGACAAACAGTAATTGAGAACATCATCTAACACTGACTTGTAGTTCTACTATATAAGGCACGATTCAATTCAAAGAAGTACAAAATATCTTAAGGACTGAAGAATCCTAATCAATTACATTATTATTATTTAGCAACAAACAAAGGAAGCAAAACTATACTAATTTGCTTAATGAAGGGTGTCAAAAATGCATGTAAAAATTACTAGCTGAATTACTAAAGAAAAATGTAAGCAACACTTTAGTTATTTAGTTGTGGTTTAGCGGTAAAAATTTTGTGGGTGGAACTGAGCTTCGGTTGCAGCTGCAAAGAAAATAAATACAAAGTTAAAAGTCAAGTTAAAAGCAAAATATAATACCCTCGTTGTACCTCAGAGTTATGTGCCACAAAATATACATACGTAAGTATGTATATACTAAATGCGTGGGTGGTCGCTTCTTCTTCTGCTGCTACTCCAGCTTACCTCCTCTACTTCACGGTTACTGTTTTTGAAGCTTCATCTTTTAGAATTGACTAAAAACTTTACACGCTTGTTTGTTGTCTGTCGCTTTTCAGTGTCGAGTGTATGAATATATTTTATTAATTTTTTTTACCACTCCTTCATCAAAAAAAGAAAAATAAATAAATTAAAATTAAAAACTATAGAAAAACTTTATCTTTAGTTTACACTTTGAATTTCATAATCAATCTCAACAATATTTAGTTGTTTTTTTTAATCCGCATTGAAGTTGAATGCCAGCAATGAGTTACTAACAACAACAGCAGCGCAACAGTCAGTAATCAAAGTTTGCGGGCGTTGTGAAAATTTGTTGAAATAAACGCGAGTCTTGGCTTTTCGTTTCTGCCATTCGTTTTCGCATCTTCTTGAGCTTGAGTTTCTTCAACATCTTCTGTTTCCACCACCTTTGCTGTACGTCATCAGCCGTACACGGATGCATAAAATAGCGGAAGAGCTGAGCATAAATCATACGTTGAGCGCTTAAAGAAAAGGCGGTCCATGGTACGTCCATTATTATGAACCGGTAGAATAATAGAGAAACTTAACAAACAAAGAAAAAAAACTTAACGTTTGCTATTTTTCTTTTGTGTTTATGTGTGTGTATGTGTGTGGCACTAGTGTGAATTTACACAAAGCAAATTAATAGTACGACATTAAATTGTACAATAAGAGACCAGAGAAATAGTGCACTGGGTCAAACATTTATGTATATTCTTTGGACGAACTTCTTCTTGTTTTTTTTTTTAATTGTACCGGTATTCAAATTCATTTTAATTCAATTTAGTGTTTAATGTTAGTCAACATTTTGTGTAACATTGTAGAAGCTGCTGATAAATTTATGTTTGTTTACACTTTGTATTGTATTGTTTATTATGTTGACCTTTCCGGCAAACATTATTAAAATTTTAAAATTTAGTAATTAAAATTACTCAACATTGCTCAATACATACTTTAAAGTTGATTACCATCATGTTTGGTTAAGTTTTCACTTAAGTAATAACGAGTATGCTGTGAATGCTTACTTTACTTTTAATGGCACAACAGCCCATGGAGGGCCTAGGCCGAGCTTTTCGCATCCACTCATGTTGTGCGTGTTATATTTGTATATGAATGGAAGGGACCTACAGTTTAATGCCGAATCCGAACGGCGAAGTGAAAAGCTTTTCATAGCAAGTTTTACTCTTGTAGGTTTGCCATTGCCTGCCAAGAGGTGGTGCCGCGTAGAAAAATTATATTTTTCTACTTTTTGATTTGGCCTGTGCCGAGATTCGAACCCCGGACACTCTGCGCAGCAGTCCAACGCACTACCACTACGCCACAGCGACCACCTGCTGTGAATGCTGTAAATGTTATTAAAATTTTATAACTTTTTCAAGTGCACGATTAGCCTGATTCAAACTACAAGCAATATGTTGTATTTTGGTTTCATTTGAAGCTCCCTGGAGAGAGAAGGTTCAATTTACATCCATTCTGGTCAGAAAGAAAGCTTACAAGTTGCATAGTATCATTGTTGCAAAAGTAACGAAGTTTGTTGGTATACCAGGCATGATAAAAAAATAACCGTTATTTAGTATTTATTTATTCATCAAAAACTATCTTGTCCCCTTCAAAGTAATCCCCCTCAGATAAAATACACTTATGCCAGCGTTTTTTCCAATCCTCGAAACACTTCTGAAACGCGCTTTTTGGTATCGCTTTTGGTATCGCTCCTGTTTCGATTTTTCTTTTATCTCCTCAATCGTAGCAAAACGCTTTCCTTTCATCGGTGTCTTCAGTTTTGGTAAGAGGAAAAAGTCAGCGGGGGCCAAGTCCGGTGAATACGGTGGTTGGGGCATGATAACGGTTTTGTTGTTTAACCAAAAACTTACGCACAAGCTACGTTGTTTTTGCTCAAAATTTAGTAATTTTGGAACAATCTTCGCTGCCGCACGTTTCTTGCCTAAAACATCCGTAAAAATTGCTTGGCATGAGCCGAACGATATGCCAACATCATCAGCAACCTCTCTGATTCGACGATTCGACGATTATCCCAAATTAATTTTCTTCACTGCGTCAATGTTTTCATCGGTTGTTGACGTGCTCGGGCGACCAGGACGAGCATCGTCATTGACATCTTCTCGGCCTTCCTTAAACCGGTTATATTACAATTGAACTTGTGTTCTGCTCATAGTAGACTCGCCAAAGACCACAGTCAACATTTCAAATATCCTTGCGCATTTAATTTCATTTTTTACACAAAACTGAACACAGTTTGTTTGATCAATTTTTTTGAATAGTAAAAAATCGAAGAGCACACCAAAACACGACTAACCTTTTTATGTGTCAAACACAAACTGACAATCCAAAATGGTTGGTATTGCCAACATATATAACAGACATGTGTAACAACATAAACAGAAAAATGCGAAAATCGTACATACGTAACTCACGAAATTTGAAAATAACGGTTATTTTTTGATCACACCTCGTATGTATATGTAAGTGGAGAAGGGAAAGGTTCATGGTGATCGTAACCAGAAGCAGGCTTTTGAAGGAGCTGTAAAAATTTGTGGGGAAACTTGCTTCCTTTTACGCTCTCTTCATTAAATTTTTTTCTGTTTCTTTTTCCTCCTGGTCGTTGTCTACTGTCTGTTAGTTATTGTTTTAGATTATTTAGATTAACTTTTCTTTGACTTCCTTTTGTGGGCTTACCCTCATCATGTTTTTGGTTGTCTCATATCTCCTAGTAATCTGAAACCCCTTATATTGGCTTTGACTGTCTGCTATTGTCACCATTTTCAAAAAAAGTTCACAGCGAGAATTAACAAAGTTCGTTGATATATGAGTGGAGCTTAGTGTTTTCTCTATTTCATATTGCCTCGGACTTCTTCTGCTATTTCTTTTGATTAAAATTATTTTAGAAATGCCTTTTCGTGGCCTCTCCTCAAAGTATTCTAACTTTCTTCTAATTTCTTCGTCGTACATAGAAATAACGAAGTTCATTGGTGTGAGTAAGGCTTCACATTGAGTCCGACATCTTTTACTGCCTTTGACTGTCTATAAATGTTATTTATTGTTTCGAGCTATTTTTTTTTTCTCTGTTTCCAATCGGAGTGAATCTGACTGACTTCCTAAGACTATTTCAGAATTGTCAATTCATCCCACTGCCTCTGATATTTTTCTTATGTCATCTGTAGATCGTCTATATTTGTATGAGAGGTGCTTGAGAAGTTATTTGGCCTATATCCTTAAATCTCACAGAGCCCACAGTAACCAATGAATGCCCAACGATATTGGCGAGCTCTTAATGCCATTTACTACATTTTATTGCTTCGCATGGATTTTCATTTCCTTTGACCGCATTTTGACTTTCTACCTTAAACTTCCTCTGGCTAATGTCTATTAAAATGGCTTCTGACTATCTCTTATTGCTTTTGAACACCTTAATTGTCTTCGACTGCCTCATTGTTTGTGAATTCTTCCCATTCCTATTGACTCTGCTTCTTATTATCTCTAAGAGTTTTACCTCTGAGTTTTTCAGATTACCTGGAACTGTCCTTTAGTGTCTTTTTTAAGGTTTGGACTACTTCTGCATAATGAGGG
Source organism: Palloptera scutellata (assembly GCA_958295655.1). Taxonomy (NCBI): domain Eukaryota; kingdom Metazoa; phylum Arthropoda; class Insecta; order Diptera; family Pallopteridae; genus Palloptera; species Palloptera scutellata. Next base: position 14,898,292 of record OY282449.1, on the reverse strand, counting down.
CCTACAGTGTATTTCTTACTTACCTCCTCTAGTTAAGAAGACTTTTCTAATCTTTTTCAATAGCTCATCAAGGCGTTGACTGCAGATGAATTTAGTTTATGGAAGTTGTTCTATTAATTAACTAAGTAAGTCTAACTAACTTATTGGCAAGGATGAATTTTAAGTTCGGTTGTAAGTAACTATGTCATTATTACAATATTTTCTTTTCGGTTTTAAGTTTTTAGAGTTGGTTCCAATTTTGCCAACAAATTTACAACTTAAATTCTTCAAACAATTAAGGTAAATTTAGCTTTCTCCCAATTTTATATACCTACATAAATGAAATATTGAATTTTCTACGCTTTGATCTATTTTTAAAATAAAGTTTCCCCCCTCCCCTTCGCAAAAGAAACGTACCATTAATACTAACAACACATACTCAGACATATCTGAATGAAAAATAATTCGCCTTAAAAGAATTCGATGAGCATGTTACCAATTTCTTAATGCTTCTTTTGTGATTATTCTACCGTATCTTCTGACTGTCTGTAAGTCTGTTGGCTTGTCCGTCCAGCTGTCAGTTGTTACTTGCATGCAATAGCAACTTCTTCAAACGATATTAACGTTTTCTGCTCATTTTCCAGCATGACTTTGTGCAATAATACCAGAAAAAAAAAAAATCGAGAGCAAATCTCTATGATGCTGCGCTGGCTGACTTTCATCGCTTGCTTAAGTTGAAGCAGGCAGTCACAGTTGCCAACAGTTGTTGCATTGCTGCCGCGTAGAATAAATTTCAATCGATCGAGTGTGATTGTTGTAGAGCTGTTGATTTTCACAACAACAAAAACGCATAACCTCCGCAGAATGTTTTCAGCTAGAAAATATGATAATTTTAGTTTTAGTATATCTTCGTAAATACATACTGCAGAAAAGTTCGGTACAGCTACTGCTGCTGCTGCTGCAGCTATGACATTGAGTGCATTTATTGTTGCTGCTGATGGTAGCTTATGAGTTTGTTCTAATGAACTGAACGTGAACTTAGCTATTTCTTCTTTTTTTCGCAATGATTTTGTCTTGACTTCATTTTTGTGCTTTTTAAGTGAATGTGAGTTTAGTTGAAGAAGCTTTTGAGCCAGCGAGTGAGCGTGCCGTTTGTTCGAAAAAAACAAGGTTAAGTTACAGTTAGAAAATATTGCACATAATTGAAAAATGATTGCAACAACACGAATGAACTGATTTTTTATTTTTATATTCTATTCGTATTTATCTATAACTACTTTTTGCTTAATTTAATACTTGTGCACATCTGCTTCTGCCTTTGTTGTAAGTAGTTCTCTGTTGTTTCTGTTGCACCTTTAATTATTGCTCCCCATTGGTAACAGCAATTGTTGGCTGCCAACTTTCACCGCCCACTGATTGACTGAAGTTTGTAAAAATTGTCACTTGCATTAATTCAGTTTCCATTGTTGCTGCTAGTAATATTCGATCGAGTGCAATGTGCTGTTGCTCTGTACTTGAACCGCCCAAGTCAGCAGATTGAAATTTAATTGTCAACATTTCGATGTTTCTTAGAAAAAGTAGGTATCTCGTAAGAAGATATATTTACTTATATTTGATACTTTTACACTGTTGATGATGATGCCTGCCTGCCTGGTCCTGTCTGTGCACACCTTGAGAGATTATGTTGTCTCGTGATAAGCATTCAGCTTTGCTTTGACGTGTCAATTTCCACTTAAGCTTATAATGCGGTTGTTGGGGAACGCATGCGACTCTATTTTGATGTCAACTTACAATTCCAATGAGAATATAACTAGGAAAAAAGAAGATTGTTTGTGATTTTAATCAAGTGAATGATTCTCGTTTATTGCATAAGAATCTTTTTCCCTTTCAGGTGTTCCTCAACTTTTGGATTGACTAGAGACTTACTTTTCCCCCCTATTAAGGTCATTTGGACAGCAGAAAAGCATAGGCTTAAAAAATACAAAAGTAAAGTGGAAAAAGTACCCAAAAAACGACAGATTAAACACAAATTAAAAGAAAAAAGTATGGCAGTTTGTGTCTGACATAAATATATTAGAAGTTTTTATATGTACATAACAATGCAACATTGTTATATATCGCTCTGAGCGGCTTACCCAAACTTCTTCATGGAAAATAGTTCATGGCTGGGAAAGCGTACAAAAAGAATACGAGAATACGGCAAAGTGTCGGGAGATTGGCGCAGAAAAAAGCATTGTTAATTTCTCCATTAAAAACTTCATCTAACAAAGCAAAACAAGGGAGTAAAATAGGATGTCTGACCCAGCTTAGCTTGAAAGGAAAAGTAATTAAGTAGCCCAAAAACCAAGCTGCTAAAACTATTGTGTCTTCCGGATTTATGGGCTTCAATCTTCTCGTTTTAATTTTTAAGTTAAAAAGGTAGAATACGTTCCGTGTAGACGGAGGGGGAGGGGGGGGGGGGATGTGTTGGATATCGAATTTTCTCTCGGGACCAGATAAACGAGGTTATCTTAGTGGTATGTTGGGATATGTTACAAGTATCCGGTTGGTACCTAGAAATATGTCATGTTCATATATAATGTGTTTAATGCCTACCTACAAATTACACAACTGTCTTCAGACAAAATGTAGCGTCAAATGCCACCTTTCAAACATGTGTCCGTTTGACATAATCGGAAAAGTGTTGCCAGATTTGTGAGTATCAACAACAATACAAGCCCATCTTTCGGTTCCATAACAACTGCTGCACATTTTCACGTTTGCTTTTCTTGTAATTGCTCATCTATACTCAACATTAACGTAGAAAGACAAGTGTGTTACATGGGTAAGTGGCTTAAGATGAGGGACGTGGGGTAAGAGGTGTAATTTGAGGGAAATGGAGTGAGAGACGTGGAATATGATGCCTTGGGTAGATAGTGTTGCGTAAGATGAGTAAGATAAGGAAGTGGAGGGTAGAAGGTATGGGATGAGAAATGTGGGTTGGTTGAGGGCATGGTGTGATGAACGTGAACTGAAAAACGTGGAGTGAGAGATGTGGCGCTGGTAAAAAACATAGAACGAGAGACGTGGGTCAAGAGGGTTAGAACCGTGTGGTTCTAACTTGTGATTATAGATGTGGCTTTTGGGTAAGAGGCGATGAGTTTTGGTGAGGGATGAAGGTTAAAAGGTGTGCGCCGAGATGATAGTCTAAGCAGCTCCAAATGCCAATTAACTTATTAAACATAAAATTATAAAATAATAAATGTACAAAAGAAATTTAATTAATTTTGTGCTACATCTACATCCAGAGCATACATTAGTAGGGCCCCAAACAATCTAACTAATAACAAATATGATGTGAAGAAAAAATTCCACAATTTTGCGATTGATGTTTGATGTTTGAGAACCGCTGCTCTATATTGGCAAACAGTAGGGTATTGAGCTTTCTTTCAGACAAAATCTATTGCGAGTTGCTACCACACAGTACAGAAGCAGCAGAAAACGACGTTGTAACTAAATACAAGCTTGAGATCATATCCGAAGAACAACAGCAGTAAATAGCCGCGTATTGCTGTTGTGTTATTGCTACAGTTGCAACATGTTGCCACTACTACAACGACTACTACAGCTGCTGTTCTTTTTGCAACGATGCTGCACGAATTTTAAACAACTTTTCTTTGTGCTGCATTCTTTACGGCCGCTGCTGCTGTTGTTGGCTGTTGTTGTTGACTGATACCAGCCGCTAGTACCATTCTCTTTGAATAATATATTAAATTTCCGCTCATAATAAATAAAAAGTGAATTGTGCCCCAGCAGAAGAAATTTTCTCCAAACAAATTATTTTTCAAGCAGCAACAGCAGCATTGCGGCAACAGTGGCACTTCTAACTAAAAGAAAATCTGTTCCTGCTCTCTATGAATCTATGTATGAATGTAGGTAGCAGAAATTAGTAACTTTCAAGTTCTGACCACAATGGCCAAAGGAAGAAAATGATAACAAATAAATTTGTTATGGTTTGTTGTTGGCTTGCCGTTTAAACTTTTCAATTATAAGACATAGATTTCCAAACTATGTAAGACTATTGTGAATTGGTTTCGCTGTTGTCGTTGTTGTTGTTGATTGTTAAGAATAGAAAGCAAACAAAAACCGGCTGTAGAGATGTGATCTGCTGCTGTTTTCTATTGTGTGGTTGCTGCTGTTGCATGCTGTTAGCATCAGAAGAGAAGTTGTTCTTACGTTTTGCTAACAACGAAATGCTCGTGTTTGGCAACATGTGCACATATTATTGTAATGCTAAACTTTATATGTTTCCCGCTGATTTTTGGTCGCTTGGCATTGCGTGTTTGTCGTTGCTTTTTGTTAAGTGTTTCACATTGGCAATGCTGCGAAATTGTGACTGATTTTGAGCAACAAAAAGTAAAAGTTCATAAATTCTGCAAAATTTATCTAAGTTTTTCTTTTGTTTATGTTAATGTCTTTGGTTTTTTTTTTTAGTAATTTTTAGAAATGCGTAAAATTTTCCATTGTTTAGTGAAAATATTGTGCTGTTGAAAGTTATTAGGCATTTAGTCTCTTAATAATTATAATTCAGCATGCAATATGTGAAAATGATTCACAAACCTTTACATTTTCTTTTTAAACCAATTAAGTAAAAATTTCGTGATATTATGGGTCAAAGAACAAAACCTGAATTTTGGTACGATTTTACTCTGAGACGTTTTGTAGAATATTGATTTTCGTAGTAGTAAGTATAATTTCTAAGAAGTAATTTTTTTTTTAAATTGAAAATATATCCACAGAAAACGAATCGGGTAAAAATTTTACACCCTGTTCCATAGACTGACTGACTGACTTTCAAGTTTATAACTGACACAATTTTCAATGAAGTAAACAGCTTTCTAACATTTTTTCGTTTCTTGGACCATGAGCCGATTTGCTGACCACATAACCTTTTGTCTCTCTGTATGCATTGTTACTCCTTACTGAAACCGCGCTTTATAGTGGAGCTGCCATACATTATAACTGATGGGAACGTCGCCTGGTTTTCATCTACGTATTTTTCAGAGTCCCTCCCGGCCATCATAAAGTTACTCCTGAGTTATAAAATGTCTTGAAGAATTGAGAAACCCACCTCAATTCCCACAGTTTCCACAATCACCGGATTCGCTGATACCCTGGATTCAATTATATCCTTCTCTCTTTTGTATTACGGAAAGGTAAAAACAAGTAGCTCCAACCATTATACATACTTTACAGCTCCTTACAATTACTTTCGGACTCATATCTTTGATATATTTTCAAATAAAATGCTCTTTCCACACGGCAATTGTTCTGGGAAGCTTCACTGCGTGTCATTTAAGACACCTCATCTGTCGCTGACGGCATATCATACACTTTCGCCTATTCACCCGCGTATGGTTAAATTTTTACATACCACTAACATAAATAGGTAAAAATAATGAATCTTCTCGGTCGAACGATAAAGCCTGATAGTTTTTATTGTCCTGCAGGAAAACGTTAATGAAAGCCTTAGACGTGAGTATACTCGTATACTACCATAAACTTACAAAGTTCTGAAGTAACAAATAAAAAAAACCAAATTTAACTCTGACGCGTGATTAAATGACAAATAAAGCACAACAAGCAATCAATGTACGAACAACATTAAAATAGATTCACAGTCACGTTCGTTCGATCGTTGATTGGTTTGAAGATCGTTCTTCTTCTTTCTTCTTCTAATTAGACTTTATTAGTTTCACTAAGAAAAGAGTTTTGCGATCACATCATGAACGATATGAAATTGATGAATTGACTTTTGTGGTTGTTGTTATTTGTATTTGTTGCTGTTGTTTGTTGCGGAAGAAGAATATCGATCGTTCGTTCGATCGATCGATCTATTACTTAAAGTTTTCTTTTCTTTTTTTTTCTCAACTCTAATCTGATGATGAAGTTCATTTATAGGTCAATATTAATAGCAACAACAACTATTGCTGTGGTAGTTGTTGTAGTTATTGTTGTTGCTGAAGATTTGCGTTGTATTTGCGCCGCATGCTCACTGAACTGGTAAAGTTTTAATGTTTCTTAAATGGGAATTTTACGATTCAAAACTATTAGTATAAAAAAAATTTGAAAGCATTTTTAATTTGGGCTCTAGCTTAGCAAAAAGGAATGGGTTTTCTTTTATTTTTTGTTTTGTTTTAATGTGCGATGATGATTACACTAAATTTGTACTTTTTAACTTTAAATAATTTTTATTATTAATTCATATAAACTGCGATTTTAACCTTATTCCTTTTTTTTGTTTCGTTCCAGGTAAGCAAACTTTCATATACATAAATGAATAAAAAAATAAAAAAAAGGAAACCAACATCTGATTATAAAATCTTTTATGTGCTAGTAAGTATGGTGTAAGGTATGAGTATATTTTGTATATAACTTTAATCTCATAAAGAAAATCGCGCTACACATAAAATTCTACGGAAAAAAGAGAACGAGAAGTTTTATTACGTCGCAACGTTTTGTTAATAAAATTTAATTTATCTCAATTAAATTTTCGAGTCGTGTCGAGAAGTATTTGCATCACCATACTCAAACACTGACACACATGGGCATACATGTGTTCGTGAGTGACCTAAAGCAGCATCCCACAATATCAACAAACCACAGAGACAAGATCCCTAATAAAAATTTATATGATTCAGCTTCTTCTTTCTTGCCTTCGAGAAGTTGTATGTAGTTGTTATCGTGTATACGCGCATCGTTTTCATGTTTCTAGATACACAAACTTTGAAGATTTCTGTTCATCGTCACAACAACAAAACCGCTTTCATTTGAGTGCGTAGCTCATTAATTGTACTCGTAAATCGAAGGAGAGAGCCCACAACATGTTCTCAAATTTGCATGTCAAATCATTTGTCAAATATGCTGTAGTAATATTTTGACATAAATATTTTTTGACACTTTTACCTTACTCCTTCATATTTTTTTCAGGTTTTCGATTTCTTTTTTCATATTCCGATGCCTATGGTGTTGAACAACCACTATCAAATTTATGTATGTATAGCTTTTCTTGTGATTGTCGTAAGTACTTGAATCTACCTCACACCAAAACCCAAACCAAACCCAACCAAGTCCATCATAAGTTACGCTAAAATCAAAAAAATGAATTAAAAAATTTACATAATTCTCCTATTAATTTTGCTGATATTATATGTACATACTTACATACTTCTCATATAAATTTACGTAGAAATTTTTTTTTTATTTATAATTTTGATTAACATTTTATAACAAAAGAGAAAATCTCATTTGATTAATACATATACGTAAGTAACTACATACATTTCTGTGATGTGTGAGTTGAGCAAGTAAGGTAATTTCTTTAGTTTTTGATTAATTTTGTTTTGTTTTTTTTTACATACCTATTGTTTCGAAAACAACAGAAGCCCTTGAAAATTTCCTAATACTACTATTGAAAATATTTGAGATGTTAGCAAATCATTTTGAGTGATAACATCACAAAGATATGTAGGTAAGTAAGTAATTATGCAGATAGTTAAGGGAATTAATTCAATTGGATTAATAAGATCTTGTGTGTGCCTTCAGAGAGTCTTAAGTTGTTCCAGAGATGGATGATAGCATATATATATATATATATATATATATATATATATGCTATGCTATATATATATATAGCATAGCGTACATATATATTCACAGTATATTAATTTATTTAGAAACAAGTATTTATAGGAACATTTTGATAACATAATTATCAGAACGAATAAGTGACACTAACGTCAATAGCTTTTGTCTTATGTCCATAATTTTAGTAAGCTTTTTTTTACAGTCCTAGTTGGTTCGTTACACCCTTTGACTTCATAAATGCTTTCATTCATAGAATGTAGTATTGCAGTGTCTCATTGAATTGCAGTGTTTCTTATTAACATTTTTCTAACTCAATATCTTAAGGAAGCTTTTAAATACTTTAAATGCTGTTCTAAGGATACACTTGGAGATAAATGAATAATTTCGCAGATAGCATTTGCTCCCAAAAGCAAGTGTTCAGTAGTTCGTTCTGTCTTAAATATTCACTTCTTCTCACTTCTTTCACTGATTTAACAAATCTACAAAATCGAGAGAAAATAACTGAAAATTCATTTTGACCGTTTCATAATATTTCTTAGTTTTTATAACGGTCTTCATTTGGCCCGCTGAACTCAATTTATATTTTTTATTCTATATTTCTTTGAGCTTTCTGAACCTTTTGATATTTTAAAAATCTTTCCGGAACTACTCAAAAATTCTATGAAACTCCTTAGAACTTACCATCAAAAAATTCCGACAAATGCTGATAATTTCTTTGGGTAACTTTTGCAAACAGGTCAATATTTCCAGCGTTTTTTCAAAAAACTTTAGCAAACTACTGAATATTTCTAAACTTTAAACTTTTTATTAGAGAAAGTCTGACGAGCTTCTGAGTATTTCTGAAAACTTTAGAGGAATCCCTCAAACTCTTTCGTATTTCAGTCCACGATCTTTTCGGCATTTTTGAGTTCCTTGAAACTTTCAAACTATCATAGATCCTAAGCAAACATTGCGTGGAGGAAGCGAAGATATAGTGTTAACATTTAAGTTTTTCCGAGAGTTCTTAAAAACTCCTTGAATTCTTAAGATCTCTCGAAACACGTTAGAACGTCCTGAGCAACATCTCTATTGGTTAGGTTGTTGGGTCTGTTCGAGAAGAACACAAGGACTCCAATTGGTCCCTTTTGATACCCTATGGGGCGAGTTCTTCACTTCTGATCTATCCTAATTAAACCAGTTTGTGCTTTTGATGAAGCGTAGTATGCCTACGATATTAGAGGAAGCGAGTACTGTAAGTCTCTCAATGAAAGGTGCAACAACAACATCTCTATAACTCTCAAGTATTTTTAAGAGATCCTCGAACAGTTTCGGTTAATTTCAACAAGTTCCGAAGATTTACAGAAATTTGTTCTGCAAAGTCCTTAACAACTTTTCTATTCGCACTTGACTGCCACTCACTTAAAATTCATATTAACTTAAATTAAACTTAAAAATAAATCTTTTACCCTGCATAGTTGCATAGATGTTGCTAAGATGAAATGGCAACATGCTGCTAATGTTTGCTAAGTCTACACGTTGCTTAGCAACATAAGAAAATGTATTTTTATTGTAGACTTTATGACTTTTTAGCAGCATTTACTTTACAACTTTCAGCAACATTTGCGTTTAATAGACATCGCACAACAACACTTTTTATATCTTTTTCTGTGTGTATTACAACATATAAACGAGTACAATATTTATGTGCGAGTACATTCCCTGGAAATACGAGCATATTAAGCATTTTGACTTTAAACTACCCCCGAAATACTTACATGTGTATAGGTATTTTAGGCATTAAAAGACAGCAACAAGTTTTTACATACTACATCAAAAAGTGCAGCTAACTTAACAGTTTGCAGTCTAAATAATTGTACATAAGTATGTAGTTAGGTATATGGCAAGTGTTTTAGAAAAGTATGCTAAGTCTCGTATGGTGCTTGTGTAATAATCGTACTTAGAACACTAGTACTTCAAGGCAATACAAATTTGCTGTTAGTGTAGAAGGCGTTAACGCTCCACAAAAAACATTTTGTTCTTTTCGCTAATTACAACAAGGAAGTTAAAATTTTAAGTTCTCTTGTTTACGAGAATTAACACTTCCCAGCAAATGTAAAAGAAGGTGTCATTCAACTTTACATAAGTACATACATACGTTCATACGTACATACATGTGTACATATTTTAACTTAAGCATTAGTTATGAAGAGGAGTGTCTAATGAGGGGAAGATGGTCGAAGCCTTGCAGTGTTAAATGAACTCGCGGCAAACTCAAACAGTAAATATCTTAACGAGTTTAAAATTAGAAATATGATGAATCTTGTAATTTTCTCAATGTTAAAGAACTTTTGGGCAAACCAAAGTAAAAACCACTTTAAATCTGTCTAGAGGTGAATGGAATAAAGCCAGCGGAGATTGATTCCGAAACTCACTCTACAAAGTGTTCGTATTCCAATGAGTTAATCCCGAAAATTAGACTCATAGACAAAACAAGTAGTTGTAGAATTTAGTTCCAAATAGTTAGCTCTAAGCATACGAAATCTACTAATCTTAACAGCTATTAAAGGGGATTAACCTAAGCGACTAAAATATGGTCGTCGTGGCGAAGTTGGTAGTGTGCTGGCCCGCTACGCAGAATGTCCGGGGTTCAAATTTCTCGGCACAGGCAAAATAAAAACGTGCAAAAAACAATTTACCAAGAGTAAAAATGGACTAAGAAAAGCTTTTCACTTCGCTGTTCGGATTCGGCATAAAACTGTAGGTTCCTTTCATTTATGTACAAATATAACACGCAGAACATGAGTGGATGCGACAAGCTCCGACTAGGACCAAACGGACCAACACATTCTGTGTCTTTTTCAGATGAGGATATTTTCAGAATTTGTTGTCTTGTGTTCTAGTTAACACAGAACTTACACTACGACCGAATTAAGGAGTGAGATTGAAAAAATCTTAACATATATAAAACTCAATAATTTTTAAACGGTTGATCTTAGAGTTTTGATTTTTTTTTATTTAATTGATAATATTTTACAAATTACATAAAAATATAACTTTTATAGTTCTAACCACTATTTATGAACTCGTGGACCTTTTTTGGTAAGCCTTCCATTAGAGATTTGACAGTTGTTTCAGACACCTTTTTGGAGCAGTTTGCCCATCTCCTTTTAAAATCTTCGATATTTTGGGATACCTTTTTTGTGCTCTTTAAGTTTCTTTTCACAATATCTCTCCACTGGCCAATATCTCTCTCCCAATATCTCTCCACTGGTCTTAGCTCCGGACAACTTGGAGAATTGCCCTCTCTTGGTACAAAAACTATGTTATTACTTTGGTACCACTCCAGAGAGCTTTCTTGCCGTAGTGACATGATGCCAAATCGGGCCAAAAATATGTGAACACATTGTGCTCTCTTATGAAAGGAAGAAGCCTTTTTTTTTCAAACATTCTTTGATGTATATTTCGTTATTTATAGAGCCCACTGTAACAAATGACTTGCTTCTTTTGCCGCAACTGCATATAGCTTGATATACCAGGAATTTTTTAGAAAATTTTGTCTGCTTTTGCATTCTAAATTGTTCTTCGACATTTCCTCGAACATCAGCAACATAAAAATTTTGACCCGGTAGCTGCGTAAAATCTGCCAGTACATACGTTTCGCCGTCCATTATGCAACATGAATATTTTTGCATGAAATTCGATTTTAATTTCCGAGCCCTACTTTAGGCATTTGGCTTTAACTTTTCGCACCAAATAGTCAGAGCTCTGGGCTAACCGGGCCGCTTTTCTAGAAGATGTGTTTGGAGATCTTTTCAATATGCTTTCTATTTTCTTGGCTTTCCCAATATCATGTGGTCCTTGTTTTCTTCCTGAACCAGGTTTCCTATCTATGGTCAAATTCTCCTGAAACTGTTTAATAACATTGGAAACAGTTTGACGGCATAATAACTGACATATTTTTCAAAGATAAGTAGATCAAAGAAATTTTTAAATTTTACACACAAAAAAAATATTAGATAAATCGTGTGTCAAGATTTTTTCAATCTCACTCCTTATTGGCATTTATGGTTTAATCAATTATTTTAATTTCTTTTCGTTTACTTTTCACTGTCATTTGGCTTATTATATCCTGATATGCTTCTATTCGACATGCATGGTGCTACATACATTTCCCACAGCAACATGTTTCCTTCACATATTCACTCTCAACATGCTTTAGCAACATTGAGCATATCCATCCACATATAATTTAGCTTTTGAGTGAATTTTATATTTAGCTGTGTGTTTTCACAGCTCCGCAACTCGAACAAAAATGTATCTGCGCATTGTGTAAAGACTTCAGTAACACGCGAGCTCTTCAATGGAAATGTTTAAAAAGGAGGAAACGCGCGTGTGCGAATGTTACTGTAAAGCATTTTAATAATTTTTATTTATGCTTTTTTAAATGAAATTGTTTTAATAATTTTTGTAAAAAATTAAAGTGTTTAATGAAAAGTTTATGAGAAAATTTTTATGTGAATTTTAATGAAAAATTTAAAATTATTTAATAAATAAAATTTGATTAACAAAAAACAAAAACATTTTTGTCAAATTGAGATATATTTTTTTGTATACAATTTACCGGCTTTTTATATGAGTAAAAGAGCGCTGAAACTTTGTAATGGCTTAAAATTTAGAATGAAAACATTTGTTTAATAAAAAATTTTAACCAAAAACTTATTGGAAAATTAGAAAATTTTGAGTTCAATATTTTCGCGCTAAAATTACATGTACGTACGAATAACGAATTTTTTTCTCTCGCGCCTCTCTCTCCTGCTCTCTTTTCATTGACATTCAGTGCATTTAGAAAAGTAAACTAAAATCCAACAAAAAAACCTATACACAAACAAAGAGTGCCTTACTTATCGACGTACAGTGGTGTTCAATACTGCCCGATTTTATACACAAACTATACAAAATTTTTATATAAAGAAAAGTATTCCAATATACATAAATATATATTTTTTCTGTGATTTTTGTTTGTATTCGTATGTATTTTTCACACATATATATATGCGAGGTTGTGTGTGTGCCAGTGTTTTTCATTTTGTGTCTGCAAAAATTCTAATTTGAAAATATACATAGAAAAACCGAGAGAGGAAGAAAAAAAGATTAAAAAAAGTAAACTACTTCTTCAATATCTGCATTTTTGTGTACATACAAAAACTTCAAATCTTTGAGATAAAATATTTTCTTGCTGTACATTTTTTGTTTGTTCTCGGCACCAGCAGAAACTTATTTTTATTTTTGTTGAATAAAGAAAAGAAAAGAAAATAAAATTAAATTATAAGTGAAGCATTCATTTTTTTTGCTGTACACAAGGCAAATATTTCATTCAACATTTATGCTATACTTATTATCCCTTGTGCGCACACCCTGTAACTTAAGTATACAAATGAAGTGAGTAAGTGCATATATTTTTATATGTGAATGTGTGAAAATTATTGAAATTGGAATAACTACTGGTACATTTTCTCTAGAGTACTAAACTGTGGCGCGTTAATGCTGACTTCACTACTTTGAGGTAGGTGCTTATTTTTATTTAAGATTTAAATGATATTTTTGGTTTATAGAACGTTGTGTGTTGGCAATATTTTGCTATTTTATTTTTAATTAAAATTTCTTGTTTTGCATTTTAATTTCTGCGCTGCGTGTGAGTGTTATGACTGAATGTGTTATGCGGTGATGAGTCAAATGAGTTGGCGATTTTACTTTAGCATTCATAATAAAAGGTGCTTATTTAATACTTTGAGCAGCCTCTTCGTTCTGTAGTTGTTATTTCAAAAAGACCTTCACTTAAATTAGAAGCATAAAATTTCAAAACTTTTGATTGGCTTCTTTTTTATGCTTCATTGCTTGATTCTGTGGAGCTTCAACTTAGTTTTGAAACTCTCAATTTTTACAATTATTTTTTATGAATGAGTCTCCACAAAAAATGTTAATTTCGAAAGGCCTGGTTTTCGTTATTGGTTATTAATTTTTGTTTTGTTTTAAAATCGATTCTTTCATTATTTGTAATTGATGTTTATATTTTCTTTTTTAGTTCTTCTTTGTTTATATTTATTTATATTTGTTAAGCTGATGTTTTTTTGCTTGTGTCTTTTGATGTAATGAAAAGTTATAAATTATATTGAAATTTTAAATTTTGTTTAATGTTGAATAAGGAGTAGCACACGAGTACTTCAGGCTAATTAACTTGTAGTCCGATTTTTAAAAATTCATATTTTTTACACGTGGTTTTTTCCGCGAGTTTAATTTCTTTAATATTTAGCGAAACTTATATTTTGGAAAATGTATTATCATTTTTCTTCTAATGACAAAAAAAAGTTAAAATTAAACGAAGTCACCAGATTCACACGAATTTTTTGATATTCCTGAGTAAGTAAATTAATTGAGGTTTAATACTTTATGTTTTAAAGAATATTATATTTTATTTCAAGCGTAGAAGCAATTTTTTGTTTTTATATTTTCATGTTTAACACTCAAATAGAATAAGTGACAACGCTGAATATGAAATCGGGGGAATTTTTTTGAGTGGATTTATTTAATGTAAAGTTATGAATATTTATATTTACATCGGTTCTAAGACTAAGTACGGTTATTGATATACTGAAGTATTTTCTTTGAATTTTTCTAATTAGTTGCAATATTTTTTGACATATTTAAAAATATAGTAAAATCTGAACTATGTATATTTATTCACAGATTTTCAGGAAGTTTTAGTGTGTGGCCTTGTTTTTAAATACAAAAAATTAAATCTATAGTAATATGTTCGAATTTTTTTCATGAACAAGCAACTGGAAAGATAAACAAAATCAAATTTTTTGGAGTATTTTTAGGTTTCAAAACGATGTCAGGAACTTTTTCATACTTGAACATTCTATGGTATACCAATTTAACATGACTTCCTTGTTGTTGTGTTAAAGATTTATATATGGGAAATTTCGAAAAAAAATTATCACCAAGTAATGAAAACTAAAAAAGAAAATTCATTAAGAAAATAGAGAAAAGTTTACTTTATTCAAAAAGATTATTCCTCTCCTTATGTTTCCCAATTTCTTACATTAGATTACATTAGATTAGAGGGATTAGAGTATCAGCAACACTAGCTATCGTGCTCAGATTTCAGTGCTCTATCAAGTTTTAATTTCCTAGTTTATCATTATTCGCAACTTCTAAGATCACTGCAATTAAACCTGATTGTTTTTCCGAGAGTCTGACCAATCCATCTCCACTTTAAATCTTTGGCAAAAGTTTTGTCGTAATAAGTATTTACTTTAAATTTCCCAAAAACTGTTGAAAAAACACCAACAGCAAGCTGCAGCACATCGCCATCATCACAATTGCAGCAGACAGAGACTTCCAAAAACTTGGAACTGGTTTTTTGTAAGTAGATGATGCGGCAACAGGCAGCAGTAAAACAAGTTTCTAGAACAGAATACAAATATTTCCAAAACAAAGTGTAGGTATGTTTTTTGGGAGTCCAAAACGACGACAAAGCAGATGCCAAAAAAGAAAAACGAGGCAGTTGAATCAAAGCGCATGGAGAATCGATTCTTGAAACTCGCGTGTTTCGCGCATTCAGGCTAAACAAAAAACGCAAACATCAAAAAATTGGTACCAAAATTGTTTAAAGAAAAAAATAAAAATAACGCAAGAGAAAGACTAACGAAAAAAAATGCAACCATCAGTGGAGAATAGACTGCGCCTGGGTAGACTGAATAAATAAACAAAGAGTATAGAATAATATTTGAAGAAGATGCAGAAGAGCATGAAGTATGTACATAGAAGAAAAGCACATTCCTAAAACTGAACACATTCGCGTATACACTCAAACACATGTGGCACGAGTGAGTGGGTAGGGGTCGCGTCTCATGCAAGTGGTGGTGGAGAGCGGTGATACGAAAACAATACAAAGATGCACCTTTCGAGATACAAAGTACAAGTTCAGAGAACAATAAATAGACATTGAGTAGGGGGAGGAGCAAGGGAAACGGAACTAAATTTAAACAAAAAAATAAAAATAAAAACGCAGACAAAGGTATACCAGGAAATATGTAGTTGAGTGCTGATACAGAGAGAAAGAGAAAAAACACGGCTAAAAATTTGTGTTTTGAGGAGGGGAGCGTTAAGAATTAATTTATATTTATAGTATAAAATAAAATGACACTTGTTTACTACAGAAATAAGAAGTAAGCGATGCTGTTCTTCTTCCCCTTGTTTTGTTTTTTGTTTTGTTTTTAGGGAAATTGTGAACTTATTCCCTAATGAACCACAACCAAAATAATTAAATTAAATTGCACCGCACCGGAAAGAACAGACAAGCGGTAAAGAAAAATGTTTGTTGCGGTACAATATCACGCAATGAAATGCAGCTAAGCGCAGCTCATTTCAAATTTACACACTCATACATATATTTGTACATACACACGTGTATATACCATATATTCATATGCCTCTGTATATTTAATAAAAACATCTGTTCAGTTTCACTGGTTTTGTTTTCCTTCCATTTTTTTTTCTATTTTTTAGGGTAGCAATAATACGGGCATAAATGCTGCGAATGCGCAAAATGAAAGGATAAAAGTCTACAACAGCAGGAGTTTGTGAAATGTCAATGAATGAACGAGTGAGTGAAGGAGAGTGGTGGTAATGATTTGGTGGTTGTATGTTATGTAAATTGTCCAAGTAATAGCTGTAGAGATGCGCAGATGTTTCTTACAAAGCTTTCTGATTATTAAACAACAATCATAACAAATAAAAACATTGAAATGTACATATTTATGGTGTAGAACATTATATTCACGTATGTAGGTATTAAAAAGGTTTAAAATCTAACATTGACTGAGCTTGAGTTGAAAGGTTTTGTAATGCAGACATTTATTTCCAATTGAATATTTAAAAAAACATTTAATCCACAAGCATATATAGTGGTAGATGTCAAAAATTCATTTATATAAATTTAGCATAATATAAGTACAATTTTCAGCTGAAACACATATCTTCCACTTTAATTGCTATCAACATCTAAAACGTTGTTTTTAGCGTGTTTGTTTTGTGAGAAAACTTATTCCTGAGTAACAGTCCTTTAACTTCGATTTATCCATATTCCATATTACATTTTTATCTGCAATCTTAAATAAAATTCAAACAAAGGAAAATTTAGTGTTAAATGAACTTATTTCAGTGACAGCCATTCAACACCAGTACTTTGTATTTCAAAAAAAAGTTTGTGCTGAACTATATGGGGGAAAAGATAGGCCGCCATAACTGAGCAGCTTTATGTAAGCAAGCTGATCCATGTTATACCTATTAAAGAGCCCAGATTTATTACACTAAAATGCACACTGTGCCGTCACTGTATTAATTGTTTTCTACTTTTAATATGAGATTCTTTGCAATTTTCTGGACGTATTAATCTGAATATGAAATGATTCCAAAACTTATGGCATGCATTTTAAATTGATGCAGCAGTAGGAAAAGTCGTTGGAAAAGTCTCGTTGATATTCATTTTCAACCATATACAATTCATAGTGATCAGCTTCATTCTCCCAGTCCAACATGAGCTCAGCATGCAAATATGTTTAATGACTTTGTCTTTCTTGTTTTTATTTTTATTTTTTACATAATATTTTCTTTATACTTATAAGTGCAACTTTCCTTCCAACACATTCTACTTAGTTGGTATTTTTTTCCACACATTTAATCACAACTTGATTATTCTTACTTTCAATTGGAGTTGTACTTGAGGTTCAATTGCCGATAAAAGCATTCGCCCACAGTTTTTGTGTAGCTGCTGCTGAGCGTAGTCCCAAATCCTCGTATTGTAATATTCCACCACAAATTCTTAATAGCAGCATCACATCTTCTTCGATGGGAAGCAGAGAAGAACAAAAAAAAAAAAAAAAATTATTATAATTTATTGCACTTTTCTGACAAAACGAACTTCATTACCTTCTCTTTAGTTGCTGCCTTGACTTTGCTGCACAGATTTGAAAATATTTAGGTATGTGTGTGTGCGATTTTCATAGCCCAACGTGTCATCAACATTTTCAATATTTTTTGTTGTTTTAAATTTTTATGCAATACTTTCAACTTAACCTCAACATTTACTTTTATGGCTGCTACAGCCATAATCTAAACAGACGCAGGCAGGCAATAAAGCAAGCATGCTCCAAAAATATTGGCTCCTGCGGGACACAAACCTTTTCTTTTTATACCTACGTTGTTTCTATATGCACTTATGTGTTATGTTCTCTCCTTTTTCTTTTTAGTTGCTGCTCGTCGTTCTTCTTTATTTTTTTTATCCGTTCACTCTTTACTTTTTGTTTTGCTGTTATTGTTTTTTTGTTTTTATTGTATGGAGTTGTCTGAAGTGGTTCTTGTTTGCCTTGGTTTGGTCATAATATTCTTGCTCTGTTCTGTTCTCGACTCTTTGCCTTGACTTGCATTTGTTCTGCTTCTGTAGTACTGCCTTTTTCTACCTTCTCTTCCAATGATGTTGATGATAATTATAATGATGATGACGACTTTAGTTGTTTGTTGTTATTGTGGCACTGTTTCGTTTTTTATTTGTTTTTGTAGTTGTAATGCTTCCTTGAATTTTGTTGCAGAAAGGAGAAAAAAGTCATATTTTTTTATTGGTTTCAATTCTTTTGTTTCTTTGCCATTCTTTTCTGTATATTATTTCATTCCATTTTATTTGCTTGGCTCTTTTCCTTTTCGTACCTATATTTTGTGGCTTTTTAATTTTTCTCATGCTTTTCGCAACAACACACACACACACAGAAGAAGTCTCAGCAACATTATTGCTGCGTCACTTTGTTGTCTTATTTCTCTCTCTTTCAGCGCTGTGATCTTTTTCTTCTTTTTATTTTTCTGTGATCTGTAAATATTTCTACAACGCAATTTTCTTAAAGATTTATTGAAATGGTCTGTCTTCTTTAGCCGGTGTGTGTTGCTGCCAGTGCTGCTGTCGGCTGCTGCAATCTGCCGGATGCAGTTATATGCAATCTGAAAAATGTCTTTCTGCTTTATTTCTTCCGTTTTTTTATTAATCGTTTATTTTCTTTTTATTGGTGTTACTACGAGTATATGTGCGTTTTGTAATTCGTAATGCAATGAGTTTTACTCTTTACTATTTTCAAGTTACAGCTACGTACTGACTTTAGCGAAAAGTGCGTGAACTGTGAACAGTAGCAAATTTGTGCTAGTTATATCTCACTTTCAACCAACTGTAGTTACATAGTCATTAGTAAAACTAATTTCAAAAAAGTTAATAACTGTTCACATGCGTAGTGAGAAAATGTCTCTTTTAATCGACCAATCATAGTGGGGTTTTCGTTTCCTCTGATATGTCACGACATGTTTTCAATTAGCCAATCATATTCGCTAGCTTCCATTGCGTGAGAACTTTTGATATGCTGAGTAGAAAGATATGAAGCTAACTGTTCTTTCTTCTCGATCAGGCATAGGCGTTAGTTTCCTTCGAGGGGTAATAGAAATTTCTTATCGAAAAACTTATCGTCCGTAAATAAAAGTTTAGATTTTGAAATTAAACCGGAGGAATCTTCAAACAAGAACGAATTCTTAAATTAATAACAAAACTCTCGCAAAAGAACATAATAACGAGAGATCTAAAATTTTATTATTTTCATCAGCATTAAAATAAGAATTTCGTTCTTGTTTTGAGAGTTTTCACGAAATAGTTTGATTTATTACCCTTTTTTCTTGAATTTGGACCATTTTTTCCCCGAGTGTACGCTTACTCGATAAGGACCAACGTTTCTGATTGGCTTACGTAATTGAGACTATTTCGCTCTCACTGAATGAGAACAAACAATTGTGATTGGCTAATTGAATTGAGAAAATTTTACTCTCACTCGATTGGATACCAGAAATTTTGATTTGTCAATTCAAATCATGCAACATTTTCTCGCTGTATTGTATATTAATCTACATCATTGGATTGGATTACATTGGAATTTGGCCATATTATTGTCATTACCAAATAATTTTTACTCACAAAAATGATAATCCAAGCTCAATCCATTCCATAATCCATTCTCTTTTAATAGTAATAAATTTTCAAACTTATATGATTACAAAAACATAATTTACAACAATTATGTACATAACTCACGATACAATCAATAAAATTTTGGCTAACAATGAAATCTCTAAAATGTTATCAATCACAATGCACAAATACGCAATTTATTCTACACGTTACGTAGTATGGTAAATCCAAATGCGATTGCAATGCGCTATTCAATACCAGCATACAAAGAAAATGCTGTAATCGAAAAACTATTAAAGAATTAAACAATTACAGAGATTTCCAATTACAGCAACAACATCAATAATTGCTACTATAAATAATGTTTATTATATCGTATATAAAATATAGTATTGTTGTGATTATTTTTAATGTTGTATTGTGTTTTTGTATTGCGATCAACAATTAGTATTTCGGTATAAGACAGATATTGTACAAGTTGAGAAAAATATATACTCGTACGAATGCTGCTAAATTATGTACAATAATTATTTGCTTATAGGTTGTTAGTGCGAGTATTTGTAAATGTGAATACATGCAATTGAAAATTGGAATTGCTAGAAATCAAAAAATAAAAATTCAATTTGATATGTAAGTAAATACGTGTACAATAAAAAATTAGAGCTGCCACCGCTCTATAATAAATATACGTAGTACTTTGTTTGTTGTTGCACAATTTTCAAAATATTATTGCTGCACTGGTGCTGCGATGAGGTTAAATGTTGATGTTTATAATATTTTCAGCATCATTGTTGCTGCTGTTGCTGCTACTATGTGTATGGAAATTAATGTGCAATTTCTATGCTGAAGATGTGTGATTAAAAATGGTTTGTTTCATGCGGCCGCTGCAGATTTGTGGGCAGCTTATATGAGCACTTAGCCATAAATATACACCATTTTTGTGCTCATAATGGATAAAAACGAAAATGAAAACAAAAACACAAAAATTACTTTCTTCTCATGGCAAAAACTATACAAAAAAAAATTATTCGTTAAAATATAAAATTTTGAAGTTACTTTTAAATCAACACTGATAAAATTTTCGCTTTCCCCAATACCATACATATATCGAAACAAATTTAGCTCTTCAATTAACCCTCTAGTTCCCAAATTATAGATTGACCTGTTCTCAAAAACTTAAAAAAATTAATTGGAGTGGATTTATGAAGTCGGGAAGTCGGATTCCCTTAAAGCAATTGTTGTTTTTTGAGCCTGTTAACAATTTTTTTGAAATGATTAAACATTTTATAATAAATGTTCCTATCCTAAAACTGAAACTAAATATTTAATTTGTCAGATTTTTCAGAAAAAAGGTTTACTTTGATTACTTGCAGCGGCTGTAATACACATAGCATCTCATAGCCGGAGCATTATTATGGAAGTTTGGGGAGTTTACTATACAATATGATTACTGCTGATCTGGTAGTTATTACACTGTTACGGCTGTCTAGAGGCCTGCTTGGGAATTTGAGGGTTAATGTCCTATATGAAAGTTATTTTTGAAGATAATTAAATTCCCGAAGTTTTTATTACCGAAAATTACTGTACATATAGTTTGTTTCTACTCGCACTCAATGAGAACCAACAATTATGATTAGCCAATTAAATTAGGAGAGTTTCACTAAATAGAAACTAACGATTTTGATTGGTCAATTAAAGAATTAAAAGAAAATCGCATGAAAAGTCGCCTGCATTTTTTAAATGATCTATATATGTATATTGACGACAGCTATTGTGCTTTGGTAAAAACTCCTTTGTTTTTTCTTTGAGTGTACATAGAAAAGTAGCAAGTAGTCAAAATTGTAGTATTCGATATTTGGTAGTAGTATTAAAAATTGCAGTAATTTAATTTCGCGCTTGATTTGCATATTTCATTCATTCATTTTGAACTTTAGGTGAAGCTTTCTTGACTGCATACAAAACTTCGAAAACTTTCTTGAATATGTAATTATGAATTTGTGTAATTGAAATGTCGGTATGCTAAGTAATTGCAGAAATAATAGGTCATTTAAATTTTCTCAATCATTGTACCTATATTATTAAAATTACATAATGGATTTTTTTTATGGTTAATGGGAAAACAAACGACTTAAAAATTATTTCTAGTTTTTTATGTAAAGTAAAACTGTTAGCACTAAATAATGAATATTAAATCAGTAGAATTTTACCCAAGACTTTTTGCCCCTCTCAAAATTAATAAAAAAAAAAGAATTGTAGAGATGTTGATGTACTTTCCTGTCTAGTTGTACAATTTCAATCTATAGATTTAATAAGTGGTCGCTGTGGCGTAGTGGTAGTGCGTTAGACTGCTACGCAGAGTGTCCGGGGTTCGAATCTCGGCACAGGCAAAATCAAAAAGTAGAAAAAATAATTTTTCTACATGGCACCACCTCTTGGCAGGCAATGGCAAACCTACAAGAGCAAAAATTGCTATGAAAAGCTTTTCACTTCGCCGTTCGGATTCGGCTTTAAACTGTAGGTCCCTTCCATTAATGTACAAATATAACACGCACAACATGAGTGGATGCGAAAAGCTCGGCCTAGGCCCTCCATGGGCTGTTGTGCCATTAAAAGTAAAGTAAGTAAGATTTAATAAACCATTGAACAAATTTTGCCACCACGTGCAATATAAATCAATATTCAAAATCCATTTAGAAATATTTTTAAATACCGTAATTTTTGAAACAATTTTAAAGTTGTTTGTCTATAATAGTTATCATAGAATGGAAAAGGCCCTCCATGGTCTGTTGTGCCATTAAAAGTAAGAATGGAAAAGTTTAAGTTTTTGGTCCTTAGTTAGTTTTAGATTACAGTTTCTACAATCTGTGGACAGATATGTGTTTAAAAGGGGTTTTAACGGATAATATTGTAACACATAAGTTTAAGTCCATAGAAGATAACCCCCTTTTAGGTACAAGAATATAAGTAAATTGGCCTTAGTAAAATACAGAGGTTCTTGTGTTTAAAAAAACCAATACTTTTGAACCTCAATGGCATACGGACAGATTTTAGTCTACACTGAATACGTGCTTTTACTTTAATCTAATAATTGAAAATACAAAAATATTTACCTTCTAGAGATCGTGACTTAAGTGTTAGCTAATACTAAATCTTCGTTAATTCCCAAGTTTAACCACTTAATCTTAACATTACAACCTTTCTACTTTTATAATCTATTAAATTACTATATGGTATGTGTCTGTGTGTTGCATAACTTTTGCGTGCTTATAATTTGCAAAACGAAAACAGGCGAAAGAAATTTGCAAAACAAAATGAAAATTTCCGTAATAGAGTCAGAAACAGTCAACAATAGCAACACTAACTATTTACTTACTTTTTCTTTGTTGCTGTTGCTTTTTTTGACTCATAACAACAACAAAAGCTAATAGAATCAAAATGGAAGTAAGCAGAAGAGAAACAAAAACAAATCAGTGTTATCTAAAATAATAATAAATTTTGTTTTAAAAAGAACTTTATATTTACTATTGCCGGTTTTCGAGAGCTGTGTGGTTAATTTAACGTGGTTGTTTGTAGTAACCAACCCCACAACAGAAAAAACACAGTGAACAAAAAAACTAACAAAATATCTACACTTGAATTAATGACATCAACTTAGGTAAAGAGCATAACATGATGATGAAGAGAGGGAGCAGGTTCAATATTCGTACGTGTGTAGGTACACCCAAAAGCAACACTGCTGCCATCAAGAAGCATTGCTGCAATATCGACGAAATATATTGCATTGAAATTACGAGTACTATCAACTTGTTCGAGGTTGCGATTGTGTGCTGCGTGCAACGCTTGAGTTACCTTGCTTATAGCCAGTTTGGAAAATGTAGCGGTGTTTTGTATTTTTTTCCTTCTTTTTTTTTGCAATTTCAACTTGTAGTATTGTCAGGCAGGCAGGCCGCTGTATAGAGTGAAGTGTTCTAACTACGCTGCCACAGTCACCACGACCATCGGCACTAGCACCAGTTCTACCACCACCAGCAGCAGCAATAGCACTAACAACGCATGTTCTGCACATTGCAGCAGCAGCGTTTCTTTTTGTCTGTCTATCCGTTCGTTTATTCGTTGTCTCGATTGCACCATATTTTTTATTTTTTGTTGTGTTATTTTGTTGCAATATATTTTGCTGTTGCTGCTGTCAGTGCTGGCGCGCCATATTTTGCCTTTGGTTATGTTGCAAAAATCAGAAGAAGAAGAAAAAGAAGAAGACTAGGAAGAAAACAAAATGTTTGCATACATTTCCCCATTGTATACTTATATATTTTCCCATTGTGACTTGCTTACCACTGCCACTACTGCCTCCAACTTGCAACTATTTTTATAATCTACCGCCAATGCCAACCAGCCATCCACTGTGGCTTATGAGCAGGAACGTTTCTCTACGGTGCGAAGATTACTAGGGATCGTCCAGCTGTAGTTAAATAACAAGAACTAGACAAGTACAAGGAAAGTGAGCGATATCGCACAGATCTTCTGCAACTGCAGCTACGGTTATTGTGGAAAACATAGAGATTGGCTGCGTGATCATTGCTTAGCTAATTCATCTGTTTCTCTTTTCCCTACAAGTTCTTAGGGGCTGACACTCTATTGAGAGTGATATCCAGCTACCTAAAACTTAGACTAAGTAGTTTTCTTCTACCGTGAATTTCAAAATTCCTTGTCCTTATTGAAGAAAAACAAAACTGATCATGAGAGGCGCTTCTTGAGGCCTTATGTTCCCCCTATAAGCGTAGAACTATTCACTGTATATAGAGCTATCCTTTTACTATTCTGAAGCAAATTATGTTGTTCTTACATATGTATTATGTATTAAAAAATTACCCGGAAATAGCTGAGTTAGGTTGGTGTTTACATTATGAGTTGTGTTTAAGCTCTGTGGCTTGATGGAAGGAGAGTTCGATGGGGGTAATTTGAGTGAAGTAAATTGAAAATGAAACCACCGGGAAATCAGATTTAAAAATTTATAAATTAATTGAAAATTAAATAGGAATAGAATGGAAAGTATAATATGGAAGAAGTAAGGATAGACCGTACAGTTTGGCTTTTCGAAAGGAATGTTGTATATGAAGAAGTAGAAAAGATAGGAATAGAAATGAAAGAATAGAAACAGAAAAGAAAAAGAATAGAAAAGAATAGGAAATAATCAAAAAGGAGAGGGCCATAAGGGTGGCTTAAACAAGTTGAGTTTAAGGTGCATTGAGTAGACTCTAGGATTAATATGGTGTCCAACCCTGTAGACTACCTCATCGAATCCGCTCTCTAATTTTTGTTTGTTGTTTTAAGTTCAAGTTAAACTAAGGGAGTACCTCTATGAATGCAGAGTATTGTGTTGATTGGAAGGAAGATTTGATAGGTGGCAGAAAGAAGGCGGGATAATGAGAGAGGCAATGCAATCACTCTTGTGTCCAAATATGGAATATTCAACTGCCTCTAGATTTTAGTAACTACAATCCACGTTTATTATTCGCGAATTCCTAAAATTGTGCTATATGCTATAAACTTAAACTTAGGTGGTACAGTTTTTAAGAAGAACCACACTTTGCAGAAACTTTCAGTATGAGCTAATTAGAGTTGAGAGTGAATTAATACTATTATTATGTCTAGAAGTAGCAACTTTTTAATTTGGAGTTTTCCTGCAATTAAGTGTGACAGTTTTAATATAGGTACCTATGTACATAAGGTTTATCTCTTCCCGTTGAAACGGCCCTGCCCCCATGAGGACGTTCTACACTACACTTTATTATGTCTGGTTGCTGCCTGTATGGGTCATTGGCTTCTTTCCATTATATTTATGAAAAAATAAAAACGCCTTAATGCAAAAAAAAAAAAAAAAAAAATAAAAAAAAAATTCCAAACATCAACTGCAAAAAAAACTAAATTTAATAACAACAAAACAAGCTGAAACGTGAATTTTGACGCACCTTCCTCCTTCATATCGCTTACTCACACGTATGAAACTATGAATGCCTATGGAGTAGTTTTAATTCTTCTTACATCATCATACAATGATTTCCGTTAAGTTTGTAAGCTTTAAAATAAATTCGTTTGTAGCTTAAAATCACGCAAGGTTTTCAGCTACTGCTTCTGCTTCTGTACTTCTTTAATTTCTACTTGTTTAGTTACTTATTTTTTTGAGTTTTTCTTTTGTTTGGCCTCATTTTTGTTCATACTGTTTCGTGAGCTATTGAAAAATAAAAGAGTTTAATGCTTCTTGAGAATTTCATATTTGTACACTATTTAAAGCTTATGATTTACACAAATGTCATGTTTTCGTTTACAAGACAATAACAGCAACATAAAACAACAACAAAAATGGAGTTAAAAATTCGAAGAAATTAATATTTTTTGTACTTAGTTTTATTATGTATTTCAGTTGGATTGAATATGGCACAGAGTGAGGTTATACTTCCTTTTGACCCGTCCACACTTTTGCAAATTACCATTTGCTTGTTTTGGAAAAAACTTCAGTCAGTCTGCCAGAGTTTATACTAGTCTCGCTATTCAGTGTGCGTTTATTGCCACAATTATTTTAATTGCCATATATATATATGTAAGTGTGTGTGTATGAGCGAGTTTCTAGGTATGTATATGTGACCGTATGGCTCTCTTATTGTTTATGTTTTTATTACACTGTACTCTATGTTTTTATTTATACACATACACAGTGACATATTTTCCCCCTCAATAATCGAGGGCGTTGACATTCCTCTTCTTTTTTTTTGTTGTGCTCTACATACTTTTTCATAGAATAAATTATCACTTCTGTTCCTAGCTGTAAATATGTACATAATATCGTTCAGTTTGTGTACCAGTGTGTGCCATATTAGTGTTTTCATAATAATGCTCAATTACTTCTATCATAACTAATCAGTCGTAGAATGATAGCTCTTGATATGATTTTAATGAACCAATTAAATTAAATCAACTCCAACTTACTTGAGTTTTTAAATTTTTTGGATTTTCCTTTTTTGATATCTACCAGCATAGATACAAATTTTATCACTTCATTACTTCGGAGACATGAAATATAATGCCTCCTTCAATGTTCAATGTAAATATTTTTAGTTGGATCATATCGAACATTTGTGATTGAAAAGTAGGTTGTATAAGATTGCAGATTTTTATATATTTTTACCAAACCGAAAACAATTTTCATAATTGAGTGATCGTTTTTTCTTTTTAAAGAGGGGAATTGAAACCTTTACCTCCCGGTTGTAACTCTAGTGTTGTACTCAGTAGACTACCGATGCCATCTAGATGTCAACTAAGATTAAGAAATTACAAAATGATTTAAGGGAAATTATTACTTTGTACTTTGGCCTCCTCAAGGTCTTGGCACAGAAAAAAAAAAAAATAGTAATCACAATCTTTCTACACGGCAACACTTCACCCAATGGCATATCTATAAGCGTAAAAATTGCCTAATAAATGCTTTTCAGTTCGGATTCGGCGTAAAACTGGGACCTACTAAATTCATCTACAAATGTAACAAACACAATATGAGTGTGTGCGAAAAGCTCGGCATAGGTCCTCCATGAGATGTTGTGCCATTAAAAGAAGAAGAGGAATTAACTGTCATTCATTCACATGGATATCTTGCAAAACTTAGACAAATCCAAGAATTTGGAGTAACTATAATAATTTTGGTATTTGAAAAAGTGTACAATATGTACAATCAATAATGAAAATCCAATCCAATTTCCAATCATTTGGAAAAATTACTTTTTCTTACTCTTGTACATACTCGAACATACTTATGTATTTATCAAATTCAATTTCAATCATTTACAATACACTAGAAACTTATATCAAATCACTAGAATTCGAAAAAATTCTAATTCCTGATTTTTTATCTATGTACAACGTTTGCAATCATTCAATCAAATTACAATAATTATTTTTTAAAAAGGAAAAATTACAATCAAAAATCAGTTCCTTTAAAAATTTTGAAATATTTCAATGCTATGACAAAGATAAGTAATTTTGATGATATTATTTTTAAAATTATGTAAACTTCTAAAAAAAATTTGTATTCACAGCCAAAAATATCTGGATTTTCAATCAAATCTTAAGGTTAGAAATATGATTTTTCAAATCCACTTTCATATGCACTTAGGAGGTTTGTTGACGGGTTTGGTTTTAAATCTTTTATAAAAGACATTCCAGCGAAAACATTTTATGTGGTTTGGCTACAGCATTTTTTGTATTTGAACCTGCTTTGGTTTTTTGACTGAAATTTTGCCGGTTTGAGACCCTGGTTAGAAATTGTCCAAGTACTATTCTAATCATTTACTCTTATATCCAAAAAAAAAAAATAAACTAATACCAAAAATGCAATCAGTCTATCAAATACACTAGTTTCCTCCAATCTCTCTCGAATAAAAAATAGAAGGAGAGAAAAAGCATCATTCCCGATTAATACGAGTACTCTTTACTCTCTAAACAATTTTCTGGAGAAGAGTCATTTCATTCAGCGTTTGAAGTTTAATCAAAACTATCTCTAAATTTAACCCAAATAAATATAATTATACTAAATTTCTTTTACAAGGTCATTTTTAATTATTGATAAAAACAATTTAGAAGAAAAAAAATTTAATGTATTCAATATTTCAATATTTTTTCCATTTCTTTTTATAATAAGTATTTTTTATAACTATAAAGACACCTATGCGATTAATTCACCAAGGAAAATAAGAGAAAAAACCTCAAGTACCAAACAAACAACAATGAAGCCAAACAAACAAAAGAGCAACAACTATTCAAAGCAGCAATGGCAGCTGTTGCTAGTATTTGATATTTGTGATTATTTGCTTATTTTAAGTGAAAAGAAACAACATAATTTTTCCAAGCTTTGCCTACAATGTAATAAGTACGAAGCGCGAACAAGAAATAAAAACGAAAATGCAATACGAAAAATAAAATTAAATAAAACATAAAAAATACTGAAATTTTTGTGGTGAAGATGAAAATGTTGTGCTGCTATTGCCAGAGATGAGCAGCAGCAGCAGCAGCAGCAACATGAAATGGAAATAGGGAACATAAAAATTTACATGCAGCAGTAGCAGAAACGAGATTTTAGCTATGCGGTTTGCTGCTGCAAACAATTGCTACTACTCACAGCTTCATATATTATACTTACATACTTAGTATATGCAAATTGATATGATGACGATGATGACTACGATGATGATGATGAGGAGGAGGGATGAATTGCAGCAGCAAAGAAGCTAAATAAAAATAAATATTTAAACAAATAATATTGAATAAAACCAAAGTGAAGGAAGATATCAATTACAATAAAGACTTGGGTGTAGACAGACAAACAAATCGATCGAAGTCGAATCGTTGCAAATGCCAACGTGTAGAGTGGCTGCAATTCAATTTGTTGCTGACTGCTACATACAATACAATAAAAATAATAAGAAAATTATTGTTATTTATACAAATGGCTTTTGTAAAAAAAGGAGTTAGGAATGTGTGCGCAACTCAAGAGATGCCGGTAATTACCACAAATCTTGCTGGTTGCAATTTAAATTATACACACATACATAGACAGAAATTAGAAAAAGACCGCGTCAAATCATTGCTGATTAGTTTATGTAGTAAATTATTGCTACCTTGGATATAAAGTTATCAACACTTTTAAATTGAATATTCGTGCGATTACGAGTGAGTGAGTACTCGATTTTGTTGGGAATGCATAAAAAAATAAATAAAATAAAATTAAACGAGATTAGCTTGCAGCGAATTTTAAGAAAATCTTAAAGTAGCAGTTGATTGAAGTTGAGTGTGTATGCACTACACCTTCCCATCATTGCCTACTTCTCTGAAAAGAAATAAGTGAAAATTAGTTTTTTATTTTTTAATTTTGTGGCACATATGTAAGGGAACCCGCTCTTCTGCATACAATGGACTACTCTTAATGTACATATATACTGCTGCTGCTTCTGATGATGATGATGCAGAAAAAAAAGTTACACCAAAAATATAATAAAAATCTTGCATCCATGTAAATTTGGAAGCAGGCAGCCGGCAGCCGGTGTTGTACTTTTCGTTGATTTTACAGACTATAGACAGACAGACACATACCCTTTTGTTTATTATTACCGCCTTTTTGTTGTTTAGTTCGGTTAAATTTTTTTTTTTTTTTTAAGTTTTCACTCACTCGCTTGCTCGCTAATTATAAAGCAGTTTTTTGGCTTTACAATTTTATAACAATGTTCACTTTCGTTTTTTAATTTCATCCAAACGAAAGTGAGTGAAACTTTGAACCAGTAACCAAAAAAAAAAAAAAAAAAAAAAAAAAATTACATGAGAAAACAAAGATCAATCTGCGTGATAAAATAATTTATTATTATTATTTTTGGGTGGAAAAATTTTAGTTATGCGTTGAAAAGTGAAACGCTATAGTGAGTTTTTTTCAAAAATTTATTACTGGTATTTAGAGCTTCTAAGTAGTTGGAGGGTGTGGGAATTTTCTTTAAAGAAAATAAAGGTTTACGTATTTCTTAATCGTATTTTTTTGGAATTTTTTATCGTTTCATTATTTTCAGTAAAGCATTATTAGAAGCGAAATTCTTCACAAAATATATCTACTTGGAAAGGTTTCAATGTAGGTGGTATATAGTAAATTGATGTAACTTATTAACAAAAACTTCTGTAACCATTCTTCAGAAAAAAGTATGTAAAACTGGATAGAGCCCAAGTGAGCATAAAATTCCACTCCTCTACTCCAACTTGTACATATACTCATGGAAAACGGTCTAATGAAAATTCTTAAAACAAGAACGAAATAATACTATAAATAAATCTTGAATCAAGATCACCCATTCTTATTTTAAGACTAAAACGTACTTCATTTGAGATATTTTCCTGAGTAATTTAAGAATTCGTTCTTGCTTTAAGATTATTCCGGTTAAATAATAATAACTTCTATTTACGGCCGAAAAGTTTTTAATAAGATTTTTGTTTGTTCTTAAATCAAGAATATTGTGCTTAAACTAAATTCAGTTTTCAATTAAGACAGTCGTTATGTTTTTAAGATTTTTCGGACTAAAACCAAATAAGAAGAGAAAATGCTACAATGATTTTAGATCGAAATGTTTTTCTAAGTGTAAGATCATTATTTGTTGTCTGCTATTGGTCTCTTCATTGAAGAAGCATCGCTGAAGAGTTAGATGCTTGAGACACTAGATATTATTAGATTTGTTTTGAATCTTGCATTCTGTAGTAGAAGTCTGGGAAATATGGAAGAAGTAGAATTCATAAAACATTTTAAGGATTAATAGCCTATCCGATGACTTGTCCAGTCATGATAAAATTTACGAATTCAATCTGTTGGCTAAATTATTTTTAGTCTGTTTTGATCTCATCTAATTCTTTGAAGTTGAATAATTTTTATAACCCCGGCACTAGAAGTCCTAGACAGTGTCTCTATCAAGAGGGCTATTGACTAAATAAGCATATCTAAATGATTTTAAAATCATTCGAAAAGGATTTTTACAATAAACTAATAAAACTCCATGTGGAAGTCTGCAACAATCCCCTTCCTTTCAATAAAGTAATTTTAATAATCGTTAGGGCATGGTGGAGGTTGATTGTCCTATTACTCGTAGTTTCTGAACACTTTTATCTTTTCTTACATATTTTTATTTTGTGAATTTCTAGACCTTTAGTGCTGCACTAGTTTTACTGACAAAACTAGTACTTATAAAACTCCTTTTTAAGTAGAATAATTCATATAATTGTAGAACTATAGTGGAGGCTTTCTTTTCACAGTTTTTTCAACAGGACCATTGACTGAAAAGAAAGAAATCTTTTCAATTCCAACAATTTAAGAACTTCCTTACAAAATAAAATTAGCTTTTAGGTGGTTTTTACTTTCTGTACGGGAGCTTCTTTAAGCGTTGAAGATGGGGGTAAATGCATTTTACTCCTCTATAATCACTTTTAGAGCGGAAAGCGCCCATTTCATAAAGAAGTAAATGTTGTGAAGGAGCCTGCTTAATGCTTGGTGATGGTGGTGAGTATTTTGAGGGCAAAAGTTTTGGTCAGTGAAGATTAATGGAGGTCGGTTTTACATTTTAACCCTTTTAACCCGACTTCTCAACAGCTGTGAAGTAATTTGTCGATTTTCTTCCCAATTTTATTTTAATTTTAACCTCAATGAGGGACCAAATACCCCACTCTACCACTCCCATTGACTCACGCATGTTCTAATCGGACTTCATAAAATAAGAGGTTTCAGCCTATCCGAAATGAAAGTTCGTGCAAAAGTCGCTTCAATAATTTGTTAAAGTCCAGTTCAAAATCGAGTTTATGATGAATTATGATTAAGTTTTGTCAAAAATTTTGGAGCCATAAACCAAAAATTTATGTCTTTTTTCCTTGAATTTAATTTGGAATTTTTTTAAAACAATACTGAGAACAAACAATTCCCAAAATGCTTTTTGATTCTCTCGCAAAATTTGAAAAATATGTCTTCAGCGAATTAAGGAATATATTCAACTTCATGTCTTCATTCCAACGGAATGAAGTGATTTTGGTGCCTACAGAAGCCAATCCACCAAACTGTCCAGAACTAAGGCCGATTGAGAGGTACTGGGCTTTAGTAAAAAGGGAGATGAAGGTAACAAAAAAAGTGGCCAAAGACCTTCAAGATTTCCGAAGAAAGTGGTCTGCATCAGCTGTAAGGGTGTCGGACACGACCATAAAAACATTAATGGAAAAGGGTTCCTGAAAAATTAAAACTTTTTATTAAAAACTAATAATTTGTGGTTCTTGTTTTTATTTTTTTAATCTAAATATAATTTGCAATATAAAATACTTTAGTTTAATAAAATCAAAAGATTTCATCATTTTTGTACCAGACAAATTTTTTCCCCAAATTTTTAAGTTTTTTTTTAATACAATAATCATTAAACAGTAGATTATGTACAATTGTTGATTCGATTAATCGTGGATTTTTGTGTATACATTTTCTAACCATATTTAACATGATAATTGTAAACTCTTAAGAATGCAATGAATATATTTTTCACTTTCAAAATTTATTTTTCACCTGAAATGTGTAAATTTGCTCAATAATTATATTGTGTGTTTCTTACATACATATGCAGATAGTAATAACCGAAAGTTTTTATAGTAGTTTTAAGTATTTATAAGTTTTAAATATGATAAAATCAAGTATTATAAAAGTTTAAGGTACAGTTGTTAATTAAAAGTTTAATTATTTCTGACAATATTTTTTTTCTTTTTTCTAAATTCAAATATTTAGAAAACATTATTTATATACTTGGTTAACCATATTATTGCATACATTTTACAATGGAAGTAAGTTGACTGTACTTGTGTGTGTGGGTGTATGTGGGTAAAGCAATATTTTCCACACCCATTTTTCTTTTATTTTAATTACTTTTCGCTACTCACCCAATATGTACATACTAAAATTTCACAACTCTAGAGCATTATCAAAATGAACAAATAACTAAACGAAAATCATGCACACTTTATTTTCTTACAATCTTTTTTAATAGCAGCTCTAATTGAATTTTTAATAGAGGTGTTAATATCAGTTTAAAGTGATCGCCAGTGAATACATATTTGCAAAAATAATTTTACTATTTCAACATTTCAATCAAAATATGTACGAGTATCGAGAAATTTTTCTTTTATTTTAATAAAGGAAATAAAACTGTTTGAAACTTGATTTTAGGCAACACAAAATTTAACGCGATTAAACAAAACAACAACAAGGAATTTGTGGCTGCATTTAAATTTAAACGTTGTCAAACGCGCGCGTAATTACCCAGCCACATGTGTATGTTGCTGTTGTTGGTTGCACTTGCAGCAATTTTTGTTATCGCTGCTGCTGCGTGACAACTTTTTCGTGTGTCATTTCGCATTGATTTGAGCATTTGTGCTAGCTATTTCAAATAAACTTTAATGATTTTTCATGTTACGATTTATATTTTGGAGTTTTAGTTGCTGGCATTAAAATTAACAACAGTAGCACAATTGCACAGAAACACGAGTGCAAATTACTCGAACTCAATTCAATTCAAGCTCAAAGAAGTACCAATAAAAATAAAGTTGTTCTTAAATTAACTTGGATCTTGTACACATACACGAACACACACACACATATATATATATATACACGGTAGTGGCAATATCGATTTTGGTGGCTATCAGGCGAAAAATTGTAACAAACCGGGTTGGGTTTTTATCGCAAATGCCAATAATACAATAATAAAAAAAGTGAAAAACACAGACAAAAAGACAACAACAAAACGAAAAGTTAAGCCGAAAAGGTGTTATTATTTTGGATTTTTTACTTTATCTTTTTATATCCTTTCACTTTGGCATATGTGAAAGCTTGAGGCGCCTTTGAAAAGGCACGACATGTGGATTTGGCTGTGGTGTGACAATTGTGTAACTTTAGTCAAAATCATGAAATTTTATTTGCTTTTATTTTCTTGCTTGAACAATGGTGCCTGCACTACCAATTGTCGTTTGCATTCAATTCGGTAATAAAAATGTTAAGTTTATGTCCTAAATGTTGTTTACAATTAAAATCTTTGCTACCAAATACCATAATTCCTAGAGGAAAGTACATAGTTGTGGTATGTACGGCAGAGACATTTGTTCAATGAGACCGTATAATACGTAGTATGTACTTACTTACTGATTCTTGAAAACACCCCTTTGCTAATGATACAAAGAACGGCCATTATTGTTCTTCAGATAAAATCAATAGATTATTTAGGTCTAAAGTTTAATCTCGGTTTTTACTTTTCTAATAATTTTAATATTTTTATTAAATATCAATTAAGTATGCTCGATTCGCAAGTTCCTTAAGTTAGTTCCAAGCTCAGCTCCATTTGGCAATATAAAAAACACCTAAAATTTAATTGTAAAATTTTAATTTTTTCTATTTTTTATTGATTCCTTTCAACTTTGTCATGAAAATGATACAGAAATTATTGCAATTAATAAACCGTTAACTTTATATTTGCCTTTCTACATCAGTCTGTGGTTCAACATAAAAATTACAGCAATTAAATTATTAATATGTGTAGAAAAATTACCAAACTAATGTTTAAATTGCATGAATTTGAGGTATCAGTATTTTCAAATAACATTGCAATTATTTATAAATATTTACACTTGGGTTTTTGATTTTTTTTCAATAATTGATTTGAAGTAGTGTGTAATAAAATATCAACTTTTTAAATTGAAATTTTAAAAATTTTTATTTTTTTTTTATTGAACTCAGATGACAGAAAAATCAACCAAACATTTCACTCACCCAGTAGGAAATTACTCAGAATAAAGAACGATTCGATTTATAAAAAATCAGTTTCAAAATCGTCTAAGGTATTTTCATTTTAATCATTCACAAGAAGTTTTAAATATCAATAGAGTAAAAAATAGAAAAGTTTCAATTGCGTAAATTGTTATTGTCCTTCTAAATTCAATAGATGTGTTTATGCATATAGTTTCACATTACTTTCATATGTACATACTTGAACCTTACTAAGGCCATGACTGCCCTTCAAAATATTTTCAGTTAAAGGTTTTGATATTTTCTGTCCGAAAAATTCAACTCATATTACCTCGGCCTCACTTGTTTATTAAACTTAATTAACGCCCAAGTGATAAAAAATTAACACCGCGCAGTTTAGAACCGTCTTCAAACTGTAGATCCAACCAGTGTATATACATTAACCTACTTAATCCTGCTCCTAACTGGGCAAAGTACAATGGTCCAACGGACTGAGTGCTATGGAAGGTCTATGGCCATCTTGCCCACATGCAAATCCAATCCAACAAATGTCCGAGTTGTCAAATAGACCCCATCACATTAATTTTTTCATTATTAATATAATAAAGTTTACTAAAGATTCAGGCATGAAGTTGCCTATTACTGAAACAATAACTAAAATTATAAAAAAAATTTCTTACAAATCTAACTTTTCCCATTATTATTTTTAAGAATTCAATCGATTATTCAGGCATGAAATTACATTTAACAAAGATATTTCCTAGACCTTACCAAATATTTTTCAGACCTGGATATAATAGGAAAAAGTCCACAACAGACGACGATTAAAATTTCGTCAAAAATAGAGTTTCATTACCTGCTGTTTTTTGTTTACATTGTTGTGTGTGCTTTACGACAACAAGGATGTTTCCAACTGACAAGCAAAGATTTAGAGTTCAAGTATTTAAATTGCACTATTGATACAAAAACGGGGTTATCTCAATTTTCACTTTCATAACAACCAAACAAACTTTTCTCTGAAAAATTTGTAATAGAATTTCAATTTTCTCCTATTGGGATTGGGATTCGTCTAAATTCCAAATTTCATTTAACAGTTCTTTCATGGCAAAAGGTCGCATATTCAACGCATTTCAAAGAAATGCTAAGTTTGTATGCAATTTGATAGTAATAAAGTTTCAATCCAGATCCAGCAATGTTTCCACATATTGCTCTAACGCTAAACACGATAATCTTGAAATTAATCCCACTGGGTTACTCTCACAATTGAAAATGTGTGAAAAACTAAGTTGTTTTTATTTCCTTTTTTTGATATCAAAGAGCCAGAAATGAAAATCACAAAAATAAAAGATGCAATCAAAACGTCAAATTATTGACACTTCCAATAAATGTAATTGAGTAGCCGCTGCGATTGTAACTGCAGCGGTAGTGGTAAATAGTAAATGGTAATGGAATTAATAACTGGCTTTTAAAAGCCACGTTTACTGTTACAATTGAATTGCTGCTGCGGTCTCAAGTTCAAAGCTGCTACCACCACTTACTTTAATGCAGTTTCAATTTCAATTACGATGCCGCCGCATCAGAAATCATTTCATGTTAAAAACTGAGGAATTGTTTAAATAATTGAAGAAAAGTTGTAATACCACGAAACCACGGTTTATTGATGTTAGTCAATAAATATTTAAGTATAAATATCAGAAGAAAAAGATGGGAAAAAACATTCATTGTAATTTTTTTTTGTAGTTTAATAATTAACAAAATACTGTAAATTTTTAAAATAAATTTTTTA
This sequence comes from Palloptera scutellata, assembly GCA_958295655.1. Lineage (NCBI taxonomy): Eukaryota > Metazoa > Arthropoda > Insecta > Diptera > Pallopteridae > Palloptera > Palloptera scutellata. The sequence goes on along the minus strand of OY282449.1, from coordinate 14,861,530 downwards.
TTTAAAAATATATTTTTATTTTCTTAAATCTTCAAATGACATCAATTTTATTGTCGTCTGTGGCCTAGAAAATTTCATTTTGTTTTAATTATTGTTTGACTTTCAATTTACAGTTGTCGCTTGCTTGTCTTGGTTTGAGAGTGTTTTTTATGGAAGTTTCTATTTCCGAAAATTTAATGAACACCAAACTAAGCGACTTCTACCTATTGTTGCTACTGCTGCTTAGTTTCAGTTTTATGCTATTGCCACACTGAATTAAATTGCACAATTTTCAGCATTTTCTCGTCTTCAATCTGTGAGTCGCGTATTATGTACTACCTAATTACTTGCTTACTGTGCAGTTGTATGCCCTTATTAGTCCGTTATAAAATAAGTATGTAGTTACTCGTGTGACGTGAAGTGTTTCATCATATGCCACTTAAAGTTTGCCTTCTTCTTCCACTGACTTTTAACTTGAGTGCCAGTCGCCTGCATTAGGTTAATTTAATATACGTAATTTTGTAATTATTTAGTTTAATTTGTATAAATTTGTGCCAATTTTAGTGGCATTTATTATCTTAATAGTTGCAGAGGTTAATTGCAGGTGATACATTTACAATAATGTCTATAATAATAACCTTCTTTCTTCAAGTTTTCCAGCATTTTGTTTTTACATATTTTATGTTCCCATTTTTTAGCACCAACATTTTCTCTAAATATAAATTTTCGTTAGTAATAATAAAAATTTGTTGATTTCTTTTATTTTTAGGTAAGAATCATTGTGGATTGGCTTATATAAATTAGCTTTAATAACTCGGAAATAGAAGTAAGTAAGCAATTTTTTTAAGGGAAAGCTTTTGGGCAATAAACCAAACTTTCTACCTCTCAAATTGATATACAAATTGTCAATTGTGTAGCCTGGACAAATTTTACATCGTATTTTATTTCAAGAATTGTTGTTCAGGAATAGTAAAATTGATGAAAAAAAAACACATTTGTAATTATCCCAATCGACCGCTTCCCATTGAACTTCCACTTTTGATTTTAAAACGAGTGACATTGATGATTAGCCATGAATCAGAATTTTGTGGAGAAAGAATAACATATTCTTTGATACGATTGTGGTACAGTATCATGTATGCCCAGATTTTCAACTATATCGTTTTTATCAAAGCATAGGCTGTTTCTTCCAATACCTTCTAAGAAATTAGGAATGGGGTATTGGAAAGAAGTCAGACCCATCTCTTAGTAGAGTGATGGTTGTTTAGGCTTGAATTCAAGAAAGCCTTTGAACAATGAATGATTAATCGCTTTTCTGTACGTTGGAACCAAAACATAAAATCCGATATTTAATTACCTCTTACTCTCCTTTGCAAACAGTGATAATTTTTTCACACAAGAATTAACCGACTGTTTTTTTTTGTATTTTCGTATTCAGTCAAGAAGTTTCTGCTTCAGTGGAGAGAAAATTCGGGATGAAAGAAGAGGTATAACTTACGGGTCTTACCTTTTTCCAAAAGTAAACATTGTTTAATATTTCTAAATGTTTTATGGTAGCTTTCAGATTAAGTACATTCAAATAATTTAAATTTATTAGGTCTCACATTGTTAAAGATCAGGTAATACAACATGCTTGTTTGGAAGATTGTTTGGTAAATTAACAATAACAACAAAATGTAGTAAATTATTCTCATTTGAAATTGAAAATTCATTTAGATAAAATAAAAAACTTGATATTGAAATAATATCGTCACAGGCGATACTCATAAGACCACCTCGATACTTTTTAAGACCATAGCTGGCCAAACTTTGAAGAATCATATGAAAAATAAAAAAATTTTAACAGAAGTTGTTTTTAAAAATTTTTCAAATTTTGCTTTCAGTGTCCAAGAAGTACGAACCTTTTTAAAAAATCTGGGCCCGTGGGCAATCCCTCCCCCTCTTCATGCCTGCCAACATCTTACCCACGCCATCAAATACTGACAAATTAATTTTTTACGTATTTTTGAGCCTGAATTTTGTATTTAATATCCAAGATTGAACAATTCACTAAACAATTATTTGTAATAATTTGTACAACTTACTGCTAATAACTCCATCAATGCAAAAAGTAATGGGTACTCACTCTTAAGTTTGCACACATGATGATGAAGACACAAACGATTCAAACAACCAGCAATAGGTTAAATGTTAGCAGTTTTGCAAATAATGCATGATATTTTTTTAGTAAAAAATATTAACTAAAAATAATCGTACACGTTGTACATTACAAATAATACATTTAAAATAAACTGCAATTTAATAAGGATATTTTTACACGCCTCAAGGGCTATTAACTCATGCGGCATATCCACAACACTCCTATAGGCTACATATAAGCCAACAACAGAAATCTTGCAACTCATAGTCATATCTTTGTATATGAAAATTGTATATTTTTATTTAAACAATTTAGCTATGCTTTTAAATGTTTGAAAGCTTAAAGGAAAATAGCCAACTCACGGTGTATTGTGTTGTGTGAGTATGTGTATGTATGATGTTTATGGCAATTTCGGAATGCCATAAAATATCATTATACTCGACTCGCATTCGCGAGGAAAACAAAAGACACAGCGATCATTTCATCGTTTTATCTTTTGTGTACACGATATGCGAGATAGCGGCACGTAAGATATAATATAAATATAATAGTAGAGAAAAATTACAACATAAACCTTAAATATGACAGCTTAAAAACTCTACCACTTCAACTGGACAATTGGTAAAATGCCAATCAAACATTTGTCAGTCATCAGTTGTAACGAAAAAAAAGTAATGAAATGAAAAGTTAAGCATTTATGTCCATTTAAGTGTGTTGTTCAAAATTATACTGCTGGCTGCATTTAAGTCATCAAGTCAGAAAAATACGTTCGTACCAGTTCACATTTGTTGTATTTCTGTTTTAAAATAATAATGGAAACTTTTCCGTTTTGTTGTCATAAACGATATTTGTTTGAGATGAGATTAAATTCGATTGCCATTTTTTGTGCAAAAGATTTATTACAAAACCTTATGGTATTAAGTACTTGCTTGTATGGTGACTGATTATGTGCATCAATGTATTCAAAATGAAAATATAATATTTGCGAATTTGATTATAAAGAAAAAGAGGTTCTTCAAAAAAGTAACCTTAAACCAGTTGATAAGAGTTCAAATTGGTTTAAAGGACCCAAATTGGATTATCTCTTAAACATAACTTTCTGTATTTTATATAGGCATATATATTTATAAATACGTATATATAGTAACTTCCCATACTAAATATAAGTAGTATTTTCTCATACTCAATGTAGTAATTTCCTATCTGTAATAAATGTCTTATTTGTCATAAATTCTCTAAGTTTTCATACAAAAGTGTAGGAAATGAACATTGCTTAGTAAAATACTGAGTCTAGTAATTTATCTCCTATATTATCAACAACAAAAAACTAAACCGTGTATCCACACACTAAAGATGTGAAACGTCTTTAGGTCTTTTATACCTGCACTTTCTATTTGTCGTCTCTCTACACCTGCTCCGTCTAACCATCGCATATTAGTAGCCTGTCGATATACATTCTCGTACATTTCTATATTAAATGTGTTCTATTCATATTCTGCTACTAAAGGGTGATCCAATATGAGTGCATACAGGAGTAACGAATAAATTGTGGCCTCAAATGGACGGTTTGGATCTGGACAACATTTCCAGACCGCACATTAAACAATCGATTTATTTGAGCAACGAATTCCAGACCGAAATTCCGTTGTCAACTGGCCACTACGATCATGCGTTTTAACGCAGGGCGATTTCTTTCTTTGTGGTTTCGTGAAATCACGGGTTTATGCGACCTAACCAAAAAAAATTCCTGAGCTCAAGGCGGAGACCCAACGCGTCATCAATAAGATGATGCGTTGGGTCAAAATATCTTCCAAAATTTAATTCAAAGAGCAAGGTTCTGTGATCAGAGCCACGGAGACCATGTGCCGGATATTTTATTCCATACTTAATTGGAACACATCTACTTTACATTGTAATAAAAATATCACCACTCGCTCCAAACACTTTTACCCTACCTCTCATATAGAAGGTTCACCTCAAAAAGTACGTTACATGTGGAAATACACAGTAAAATATTGACAACCAACTAATTTCTATATTGTACTAATTAGATGTAGTAGTTTCCATTTATACAATTTAATAAGCGAAAAGAAGAGAAATGGTGAATCTACTAGCAGACGCTTTACTTGCATGTAAATAGTGAAATAGTGGTACTCAATTTCAGGAACCAATTTCAACATTATACTACTTGAAAGTAGTAATTTTTATGTAATTTGTAGTTTATCGGTTCTCGTAAAGACAGTTACTTTGGTCGCTTGATAGATAAGTGATTTGCTGGAGTTTTCCAGTTGCCAAGGGGTTGGTCTCAATTAGAAAAACGATTCCACAACACTAAAAAAAAAATAAAATTATGATTCTTTTCATGTGAGATAAACAAAAATGTTGTTTACATACTTTCTCACATTAAATATGTATATTCATTTCAAAATGATATGCTGAAAATTACAATAGCCACTAAATAACTGATTTCCGTAAAGAATAAAAAGCAATGTATGTAAGTAAAATAAATTAACGTTTTTTTAAAAAAAATATTCTAATGTATATTTTCATAATTCAGAATGTGTACTAAGTACACTGTACTTTACATAAATGAAAATTCTCTAAATTTATTTTATTTCATACATATTTTAAGCTCAGTTCTTAGTGAGCAATCACTATTTAATCTGGTTCGTGACGAACCATTCATTTTTAATGAAAAAGCTAACCTAGAAACTAGGTGGAAAAATAATTAAGTTTGTAGAACATTTTCGCAATCACAAATATTTCATTTGTATTTCCACGAAAAAGTGTTGTGTTGTTAAAAGTAACGAACTTGAAAAGTGAAACAAAACAATGCATGCAATTTAAATTAGTGAACGGGTCATTATGATCATTAAAATACAGAAAAATTATCCGGAAACTACTACCAAAGACAATTCTACATAAGTCGTTTTCTTATTAGTTATAAAAACTAGCTACTTTAGTCCAACACCAGTAGCTAATTTCAACGCATTTACAAACAACAACAAATAATAAACTAGGTTAATTTAGCAATTAACTTCGAGTTTTCTGAAAAACAAAGGAAAGGTGCAAACAAAATTATTATATTTCTGATTTTCTATTCACATAAAAAGCCACCCAGAAAAGTGCTTTTTAAACACGTGCTAAATTACACTGACAAAAAGTAAAACAACAAGTTAAATATACACATCTATTAATCGAATACTTTTAATAAGGAGTGGCTGCGCCTGCAACTATGCAAAAATCACGTTTTCCAGCAACTTAATTATTATTAAAGACCAATAGTTATGTGCAAATTCAAATACAACAATAAATTACAAGCCAAAATTAACTAACTTCAGTTTTTTGACAGCTTTTCAATCGATATTGTCGCGATTGTGTCAGTTATTGTTTTTTTCTTTTTGTATGGTTGTGACTGTAAGTCAAAAGGCATCGAGAAAAAACAAAAAATCCGCCTTCAAATCAAGCCAAGACCTTAACTGGCTGGCAAATAAGTCAACTGAAAAATTAAATAATCCGAAAAAAAAGAAACAGGGGCGTTTATAAAATCTTACATAAAATGTCGTGCCGTTTGAGTTGTTAACTTCTGTTGTTGTTGCTTTAAATGTTGCCAACATTTTTATTTTGATACGCGTGCATTGTCAATTAGTGATAGGAAGCAAATAAAAAACAATGACAGAAATAAAGAGGTAGTGAAAAAATTAAAAGTAATTTAAAATAAATAATTTATGTTAGAACAACAGCAGAGTTGCTAATTTGCACCATGCGTTTCATAAACACATTTGTTATAAAACGTCAAAATATGACAGCTTAACTGGCTGGCGAGTTCATTTGAGTTTATTGTGACCAAATTAAATATTTCTTTTATACAGAGTGGACCATTTATAATTTGGAATTTGTTTTTGTTGTAAATAAGAAACGAATAGTTGGTTTTTAATGCGGTTTTTATTATTCGAAAGTACAATCCTTCCGGTTTAGGTGAGGAACACTATTTCATTCAAATGACTTCCTTGGTTGGACTTACAGTAGCCCATACGATCAACCCAAATGGAATTTGCGATATAAGGACAAGCGCTTAACGCATTTTGCGATTAAGTGGAATTTGAAAATTGGAGTAGATTTTCGGCTGTATGGAGCTGTACTTGACCGATGGCTGCACTAAGTTCGTCCTTAAGAACTTCAATCGTTGCTGGATGGTTAGTTTATCACTTATCTTCAACGGCTCCCCACAAATAACAGTCTAACAGAATCAAAGCGCAACTGCATGGTGGCCCATCCACATTACCAAATCAGCTAACTTCCCACGCAAAAGATCGATTCGTTTCTTGTGGGGCACTTCTTACACATTTTAACCAACAGCAGTAAGTTTTGGGTTTGTAGGAGTACGAGAATTCAATAAAGATCCACTTTCACAAGGAAGGCCGAATTTTGAAAGTAGTTTTTTCTTACACTTTTGGTATAAGATTCACCATTTTGCAAGTAAATTTTAAGTATTTCCAAAAGTTATTCAGGCATATATCGATCCATTTCGTTAACCGCAAATATAAGACTAATTTTCCGTCATAATACGATTGACATTAGAGTTGCCACATTCATAATGGCCAGTAATTCAAATTCCAAATGGTTCATGATCCACCCTTTATAAGTACCATATATGTATTTATACATTTAGAAAAACTTGTGACACTAGCACCTTTTATTTTATTTTTTATTGCTATGATTAATATAATATTTTCTGTTAAGATCTTCGGTCTAAAAATATTTTTCGCACTCATAGAATATTGTAAAATCTGTGCGTAGATCTGCGTTAGTAATAATATAATTTATTTTTAGTTTAGTTGTTTCGAAATTGAATTACTGTAAAAAAAATTTTCAATATCTGAAAATACTTTTATGAATTTGGAGAACCTATTTTTTAAATTATTTTTATAGGATTTTTGTTCAAAAATGTTGGGGATTTTTGTTTGCACAATACATATTTTGGTTTAGTTATACTATGATCACTTGATCTTAATGATTCTTATAGAGGAATATGACTGTGAAAAGCTTTGATATCAAACTCATAGTGGAGTACCTAATATGTTTTTTCCCAGATCAACGATTGTGATCCTCTTAAATGTTTTTTTGCCATATCAAATGTGTAAATCTTATTATTTTTATAAATCAAATGAAAATTATTATGTTAAATATTGAAAATTTTTGCATGAAATGTTTTTTTTAGTTAACTTTTATTGTGCAGTCTTTACCGATTTTCGACTCCTTTAATTTGTTTCGCACTTTAAATGTGTAAATTTTAAATAGAAATAACTTTAATGAAAATTTTTCGGCTGCATAAAATACAAAAAATTCTTTTTTAAGCCCACGCCTGTTTTGACTATGGCAAAACATACGATTTTGAAAAGTACACATTTTGTATGATATATGACATATGTATCTTTTAGGTTAGTCGTATCATCTTAGTTTGTACGTATAGTATGTATGTGTGAGAAACAAATTTTATAAAATTACAACACCAAAAATTAGATACATAAAATTATGGTCTTGAATTTTTATGAATATATACGAAAATGTTATTTGCTAATTTTTATAATGAATGCAGCCTTCATACTTAATGTTGCTACAGTAATTTAAGTTAATTAATATGTTGCTTCTTACAAAAAAAAATTTAATTAAAAAACAAAAGATCACAAAATAAATGAAGCTTATGATGTCATCATCCGCATCGTCATCAGACATTGTTTATTTTTGCATCATAAATTAAAACTTTATGAAACCACAAGGAATCATAATTGAGAATGTAAATAGAATAAGAAATAAAGTGACCCATTTAATTTGATTTTTTTTTCTTAATGGGCACATATCAGCAGCAATACATTGTTCTATTCATTGTCTACATTCATGCTTTATATAATTTATGCGCGTATATCATTCGGATATGATATAATATGAAGGTCCACATCATCATCATCAGGCTTTATATCATCTATAGAACGAAAAAACCATGCTCTTAATTATTAGGAACTTTAAGCAATTTTTGTGCTTTTGTGTTCCTGTTGCGGTACAACTTTATTTATTTCCTTTCTCTGTAGACAATGTCTCTATAATAATTTGCCGCAGCATTTTCAAACGTACAATTCAATTGAGTAGCTGCCTGCCAATGCTATTGAAACTCATGTTTTTCTAAGTACCTCTATATATTCGTAGATTTTGCTGTGCTAGTTTTCTGCTCTAGCATTGTAATGTGATACCGAAAGTATGAGCTCATTTGCTATTGGAAGCTTAAGTTTGAATGTAAATTTTATTATGAAATAATTATTTGGTGGACGTAAAAAACAAGAAGTTCAAATAGCTTAATGCTGAACAAAAAGTAGCTTAAAAAGTACCTATAACATATCATTTTTTTGCCATTTCTACTGCTGCTGTAAATCTTAAGTGTTTTGCGTTATTCTGGGTTGTGAAACTTAAAAGCAAATGTGCAATTAAGTGTATTTTTTTACTCGTCTATATCTAGGTTTCTACAACCTTTTTTTTTTATTTAAATCTTTTGTTTTTTGAAAAGGAAAAAGCTCCATGCTGTAGGAAAAATATTATTCATTGACCATAGTGTTTACTACAGGTTATTTCTTTAAGTAATTTAAGATTTTCGGCTTGTTAAATGAAAAAAATTATGGCACTAAAAATAAAGACGCCATTCGATTCCAGGAAATGTATGAGGTATGTAAAAGCATGGTTAAAACTGGCAATTTTCGTACTTTTTACTGGGAAAATATACATAAAGATTCAGTTTTTCTACTCTTTAGATGTGTATTACAATGTAATACAATCTAAAGATACAATCCTCAATGTAAAAATACACATTTTATATGGTATATATTTTTAGTATGGGTGCTTTTTCTTTTGTATTATAGTCCATTTTTTGTTATAAGAAAATACACATAATATATATATATATATATATATATATGCAAAATTTACACATTTTACAAGTAGGTATATTTTGATTTGTAAAAATACAAGTCTTTTAATTTTTATATTAAAAATTTGAACATGTTAATAATAGTAAATACTTACGCATTTGATATGTTTTATGTGCATTTTTCGTTTTTCTGCTAAATTTCACTTAATGTGTTGATTTTTTTCTTTTGGCTGATTTTTGTAATTGTTTTGTAACTAAAATGTGTAAAGTTTTTTATCTTCTACATACTTTATTACATTTCATTTTATTTACATATTCTCAACTATTAATTATGTATTGCAAGTATTGCGTTAATCTACTTTATAGTGAGCATTTGTTGTTGAATTGCTTTTGAATTCTTTTCGCACATGAAATGTGTAATTTTTGTTCTTTTTTTCATTAGCTATTTACGATGTGATGCATTTTGTCTTGTATTGTGTAATTGGATTTGTGTATAATTTGAAAGTTTTTCATACATTTTATGATAATTTTATCAAAAATACACAAATACATTCACTTCGTGAATAGGACTATTGTGTTTTATCTATGCTTTAGGTTTAATATAGAAAATCGTTCATATATTAAATAAATATAATACGTAATTATGAGAAAATATAGCTTCCTTCATCTGGCATTCCTCCCACGCATTTTCACCCCTCCACTCAAACTTTTTTCTGTTATGACAAGCTGCTTATAATGTTTATTTAATTGAGGCTATTCAACCCCCTCTATTTGCTTTTACATATTCGTGAACACACGCAGAATTTTCATATCGAATTGAATTCACATAATTTACTAACTTAAATATCAACTTTAACTTTCCTTTCATTGATTTGATTTTGTTTTTTTTTATACAAAAGAACAAACCAATGTCCAGTTGCCCATTGTCAATGAATACCCAGTCTAATTAGCTCAATTAAATATTGCCATCATATTGAAAAGGAAAAGTTTTTACGTACAAATAAAAATAAATGTAGGCCTTTAAGCCAACTACATTCATTCGTTGACTGTTTTGTTTACTACCATATTTTACTTTAAGCGGTTACATCAACCGAACCTTAGCACTGGTACACGTAACTGGCACAGGTGCTAGGTGGATGGTTGTAGGTAAATAGGTAGTAATAGTAGCCGCCACTGATTAACTCCAGCTGCTGCTTGTCTGCGCTCTAACAATGTTTGCCTTTTTATTTTCTTCTATTTATTTTTATATTTCTGTTTTCTTTCTATAATTTTACTATTTTTAATATTAATTGAATATGTACGGTGAATTTTATCGCGTCGGCAATGACGTCAAAGTGGTGGCAATCAAATCAAATAAACAAACAGAAAACTACTCATTGTATAAATATGTATATTGTTTAGCGTCCAGTGAACTTAATTGAAAGAAAGATAAACATGGACGTATTGGTAATTTATGAAAAGAGCTTTACCGCCGATAAGAAAAGGAAAGATTGCTACTAAATTGTGTGCTTAAAAAGTTTAAGGCGTTAATTTAAACTTATTGACTTAGACAAGGGACTAATCAATTAGGGGGAAGTGCGGTCGAGGTGTTTAATAAACCGACATCGTGCTTATAATTTTAAGAAAAATATTCAAGAGTGGTACCCACTATTTGAAACTTTCATTCAACTATAATGCACTAGATGGCGTCACACTTCTGACACTATGATGTAATGTCAGGGATGCATTATCTATAATTCAAGTCTAATAATTTACATAAGTTCGTTTTTGTGCCTTAAAATTACACTTTCACGAGTAGTATGTCACGCTCTCGCTGTAACTAAACACTAAATTAGCTATGCTGTTATCTATTAATAATTTTCATTCCCTCCACGCTTTCTAATAATAACTGTTTTCTGTTATATTTTCTTGCACATAATGAAAATTTATGCTACCGGAAATTAAGGGTTAAACTTTATCACTTTTCCATCACTATTAAATTTTTTGCCTTCCTACACAAATCAGCACTACTACAACATACTTATATACTACATAGTAGCTACAATAAATGCAATGCCTTTTGAAAATATAATAAAAAGCGTTTTTGTCGAAAACCATTAAATGACCAATCGCCACAACCGCCACGGGGACCTTGCCACATGTACCTCACATATAAAAAAACTCGCAAGTTTGAATAGAAAACAAATACAAATAAAAATTATTCGTTCTAGTGATTAATTTTTCTTTTTTTAGTTTTTTTTATTCATTTATGTAAAGAATAAAAACCAACTATTTATGCTACTATTTTGCCTAGTAATATATTTAATACTATATCATTTCTAGCGACTAACCACCACCAACCATCACCAACTACTTCCACCACCAACGCAACCCAACCACTAACATGTCATGGACAATATTAACCAAAATTTTTTTTTAATATCGTATAAATGCAGTTGAATACAGGGTAAAGTGGGGTTTTTTCTTTGCTATTAAGTAACATTACACACTACATTAGTAAAATAAAATTTTTAAAAGTAAGAAATTTGCTTTTTTTTCTTGAAGTAGTGTGGATAGTTTGTAAGTATTTGAAGAAGTTACAATGCTTGTTGCATTGCCACTACTGTGGCGTAGTGGCAATGCGTTGGACTGCTACGCAGAGTGTCCGGGTTTCGAATCTCGGCACAGGCAAAATCAAAAAGTAGAAAAAATAATTTTTCTACACGGCACCACCTCTTGGCAGGCAATGGAAAACCTGCAAGAGTAAAAATTACTATGAAAAGCTTTTCACTTCGCTGTTCGGATTCGGCATTAACCTGTAGGTCCCTTCTATTCATGTACAAATATAACACGCACAACATGAGTGGATGCGAACAGCTCGGCCTAGGCCCCCCATGGGCTGTTGTGCCATTAAAAGTAAGTAAGTACAATGCTTGTTGCTACGCAAGTAAGTCTTTGAGGTTTTAAGCTTGTAGGCGATCGGGGATATTCTCTTCGTAAGCAGTAATTCTGCAGTAATGCTGTTTTGTTGATCATCAACCATATTCATTAGGTATTTATTGTTTATAGTCACTAGAAGTAATTAAGTTAGCATTTTTTGATGTCAGTTTAGCCCTTTTCTGGTGCATTTTCCTAGATTTTTCTAAATGTAATTGGAAAAGCCTTAACATAAAATTTTTCAAAATCGAGTTTTTGATGGATTGTGATTAAGAGTATTCAAGTCTCTGAAGTCGTAAACCAAAACTTAAGTTTTTTCTTTAATTTTACATTAACATTTTATGAAAACATTACTGAAAGTATTAAAGTTTGGAATTATTTTCTGTTTCTTCTAAAAAATTTGATAAATAAATATATATAAATACAAAAATCTTAAAATACACTAAAATTTTCATCGTTTCAGTAGAAATTTTGATATATTTGTCACTCCCCAAAATGTACTGATGAATTCACCAGACTTGCAAAACGCTTTATTTGAAACCATCCACTGAGTAATCTTGTTACCTGTTACCTACGACAACGGAGATGAACCTTCCCTTAAAAACAGGACGACTACGAAAGTTAATTATTAATCGGCTATCAGAGAAGAAAATTAGGTGCACATTCATAACTTTTAAAACCTTAGAAATTTGGTCAACTAACCCATTAGTTTCCAAACTTAGCTTCTTTGTGGCGCAGAACACTGGGCTATTTACTGTTTAAGCTTCGAGTATAAACCACGTTTTTCAAAATAGTTAAAAACTCTAAAACATTAAAGAATGAATAAAAAAAATTAAAAAGCTCTCAAACTTATTCATCAAATTTTTCCCTTATTTCGCAGGGTCCTTTTAAATCCGTTTTCCGCTTAAATCAAAACTGTTCAAAAATTTTGTTTATCCCACTCTCCCTTATTACTCATATTTTTTGTTTTTTATTAAAATTATTGTGATGCTCTTTGCATTTATGTATTACCGTTTTCATTAATTTAGTAATATTTTTATACACTTTGCAATAATTTGTCATTTCTCGGTGGTTTTAACGGTAATTTTGTTAATGTTGCCGTTGCTGCTATGTGGAAGGTGGTGGATGTATGTAATTGTTTGCTAGTAGCATACACTTGCAGTTAGTTACTTAATTTTCGTTTTCTGTCAAACTGACACTTGTCTCAAGTTTTTTCATATGTCATATTTACCGAACTACAATTTTATTTTAACGGTCATTTATCAAAAGTGTTAAATGAAAATGCTTTTCAGCTGCTACACAAATGAAACTAAAGAAAATGCATGCAGTAAGTATGCAAATTTCCAATTGAAAATGAAAATAAAACTGAAATATGAAAAATAAGTTTTATCACGTAATTTTGGAAAGTTTTGCTGTAAATTTTCATAAGAAATTTTTCACTTTTCGTTATCGTGGAGATTTGAGTTTTTGTTTTGAAACCTACCCGGTTTCAGTTTGCGCTTTTGTGCTCTAGCAACTTAAGCTCTGCTCTTCCCCATTTGACATTTTTAACCTTCGTTTGCCAAACAATTTGCTAAGTTGTCAATGTGTGTTGCTTCTTCTACTTCTACTGTTGCTGCTACTCCACACACATGAGGTTTCTTAAGTTCAACGGAAGCCACTGAATAGCAACAATAACAACAACAATCAGCTACCATGAAACATGAACAACAAGACATGCTTTTTTTTGCGTACACGCGCATACTCACGCTTTCGTCGTACCTGCTGGCTAGTGTCTCCCTTTGCAATTCTCCCCTTTTCATTTGGCAGAGTCATTGATAGCCGCCAATGGCTGTAGTTGTCGTTGGCTTGTTGTAGTTGTAGTTTTATTTTAAATTTAGTGGTAAAAGTGACAATGTCAACGTAGTGTGTGACACTCGCAAATTTTTGCAATAAAAACATGTAATCCGTGCAAGATTTTGTTTGTTTTTTTTGTTACTTTTTCTTGTTTTTTTGTTGCTATTTTTTTTTTTACTTTATCAATGTCAAACATCGAAACTTAACCCATTAGGTTGTTATTGCTTCTAATGATTACATCAATATTTTTTTTGCTGTTTTTAATCCGATTAAAGATTAAGGTAATTGTGAGTGAGTTAGTCGTCTAACGAAACTCATTAACTGGCTGTTGAGTGTGAACCTGTGTAAAAGGCAACCTTGAAAATGTGCTTATATGAACCAAAACCAGTCTGTTCGGAACCAAATACTTTTGAAAACATAAATGCACTCATATGTTACTATAAATGCTTTCGAGGTTTTGAGCCCTGGTCAATTTATCCGATATAACTTTCTTTGTTTTTTCTTCCCCATTCCTCCTTCATTGGCCCTCAGTTCAAGGTGAAAACGTCAACAGTTTCAGTGTTCAAAAGTTATTTTCACTTTCCAAGTATGTAGTAGGGAAAGAATAAACTCATTTTTGTGTCAGGGTATGTGATGGGTTAAAACAATGAGTGCTTACAACTACTACATAAATCACTCATATGTGAACAAATTTGTTTATTTAATTTTTTTTTTCGTAACTTCTCCAGGTTAATGTTTAATTTACTGTCTTAAATATGTACATGAGGCAGCAAGTAAAAAGCGATACAAAAACCAAAACAAAAGAAAAAGATTATGCAAAGTCTCACAGGAAAAACAACACGTTTAAAGGTTAAATGTTTTAAGAAACATGCTTTCACTGCGTGCATACAACACCAAAGAAAACACGCTGGGGCGAAAAAACTATAAATTCTAAAATTCAATTTCACCTGTGGTGTGCACCAACCTTATATCTTGTATCTTACCTACAACTATTGTATTTTCCTTACAGCCTTTTCATTTAAAAGGTTTTTATAATAAGCATTTTTGCTTATGGTTTCTACAAGTAACTCGCTTCTTCTTTTTTGTATGAAAAATTAAATTTTCCATTTTTTTTTCAGTTATACTAGTTTTAGCCTTTTTATGAGGGATTTGTCACGCTAACTATTTCGTTTTTATGCGTTTTCTGAGAGGCTTGACGTCCCACCTCTCCTCCCGGTTGGGCATTTCTTGCTTGATTTATTATAAAGTAATGTACGATGACGCAAAGAAATGTTTGCTGCTGCTGGTAAATCCGCTTAAAAGTGTCCAATGTCTCCTCAAATGAGTTATAATCGTTTTTGACGTTGTGATTCAATGTGTCCAAGGTGCTTCATGTTGCTACATACTGCTGCTTTTTTCCTTCAACATTTTAATAATGTATTCTCATGCAGACACACACACACTCACACACACATTCGGTATGACATCTAACTAATTGATTTGCGCAATACATAGTTTCGCCTTGGTTGAACTCTTGTACAATTTTTTTTTATTATTATATTAAATTTGTGTTTGCTGCTAATTAAACTTAAGCAGAAATATTACATGCACTTACCTAATTTCTACACTTAGTTTTAGAACTAACTGTAAATTATTTGTAAATTTATATAATAACCGCAAGTTATTAAGTTTATAAATTAAAACATTAAATTAAATTGTTTTATAAGCTTAAGTTTATTTCTGGTACTATTTTATTGAATCGGCTTGTAATAAACTATTCAATTAATTTCTTCTCAACCGTTAATTATAGCCCTAGCGGTAGTTTAATTGATTGCAACAAACTCTCAGAACTAATATCATTGATCATTGCTCTGTAGTGAAAATTCTTTATGAAAACAGCTGGATTCTCTTTCTCAACCTCCAGATCCGCAAGTGTACAATCTTATATTTTAGAGTAATAGATATGAGTAATGGTTGTTCGATTCAACTCTCTCCGCTAGCTTAAAATACTTATTCCCCAATTCATTTTTTTCTTAAGTATTCTAAATCAAAGATTACGACATAGTTTTCAGGATTAAATAGTTTGAATTCATTTGCGAGATAGGAACTACTCTTTTACTCTTTCAATTAAGCTAAGCGAAACACGATATTGAAATTTTATCACCACATGCACCTAAAAAAAAGAATTGCATAATATTGTAATAACAGGTTAAAAAGTTATTTACACCAAACTAAACGAAACAAGGAAAAATTCGAAATTAAATAACAAATAAAAGAAAAAAACAAATAACAAAAGAGTATGTGATACCCGCATTTACGTTCATACTATGAATATAGAATCTGGCCTGTCTAAAAAACAAGCAAATGAGTGAAAAAAATGAACGCCTCTAATTGCTGTTGCAGGTAATATTGCAGCAACAAAAGCAACAAAATAAAGAGGGAAATTAGACAAAACAACATACAAATTTTGCACATTAAAGCGGAAAATGGCAATATCTACCAATTGTTGCTAGTGCAACCGAGAGTGTAGTGACGGAGGGTGGCTAAAGTGGAGTTATTGCTTTCTGTTTTTTGTCTAGGCAACATTTTTTGAAAGCGCAAAAAAATAGTTTTTCTTTTACTGCACAACTTAAACTTCTCGTACCTCGTATGTGTAATTCATAATTATGTGTTGCGTTTAACAAAAGTCTCAAAAATTAATGTAGTGATGGAGTGGATTGAACAATGCCATGACAGTCGGAAGACAGATAGACAAGCGGACAGTTAGGTTAACAGTTGTTGTTGCTGCTGCGTTGCTATTGTTTTATTAGCGCACAATTTCGGATTTGTGTGCAGCGTGAATAGGTGAATTGCGGCAATAATAAAAGTAAAATAAAAGAAAAACCAACGGAAACTGAATGGAAAATGTTCCACAACCACCATATCAAATATTTAAATTGTTTATTCGAGAAATCAACTTGATGCAATGCAGTACACTACAATTTACCAAATTCATTGCGTTATTAACTCAGGGGTACTCAAACTTTTTTTCTTCTTGATAACAACTACTTTGATTTTTGTCATGTCGAAAAAACATTCAATTAATCTTTTTTCAGACCTTGGATTCTTTTTGAAATTATGTACGTACAATTTTTTTTATTGTTTTTATACCCAGTTTTGTTTATTCGGTAATTTAGATAAATATGGTTTTCGCAATTGAGAGCATTGCATTATTTTAGTGATGCAGTGATCAATTCATTATCATTTGAAATTCTAATGTGATTTTATTAATATTTTTATTAAATTTTAATGCATAGGTATAATTTTTCTATTCTCATATTATTTAAATACCATTAGCATTAAAATTTCCACAGATAATGAATTTTAATTGACATTAGCAACATTTTCTATTATAATTAAAGTGAACTAGCACTGGCAGTACCTAAAATACTCAATGCTGATGAAATTGCTCGAACACAACCATTAAAATTTTCGATGATAATGAAATTGAATTGGCATTAGCATTAAATGAATTAAATGAATTAACATGATTTATCACTTTATCACTATCATTGAAATTTTCAATTAGAATAGAAAATTAAATTAAATTGATTCTTAGGTTCAAATTTTCAATGGTAATGAAACTTCAAATTAGCATTATTTTGTTAACTATTACTACCATTAAAATTTTCCTTACCTGCATAATTTACAGTGATAATGGAAAGAAATACCATTAGCATTAAAATGTTCAATAATAATGAAGTTAGAATCGAAATTACATTATACATGGTTGACAATGCTACTGAAATTTAACTAGCAATACCATCAAAAATTTGCAATAATAACGAAACCAGATTGGGATTGTTTTTTTTTTAAGGCCCTTTGGTCTAAGTCGGGCTTTTCGCATCCACTCATGTTGTGCGTGTCATATTTGTACATGAATGGAATTGACGATTATAATATTTAATGCTAATGAAATTCATTTAACACTATGTTTAGAGTTTCGAATGATAATGGAATAATAAATGAGTATTATTTATTTTCAATAATAATGCAATGGAAATTATACTAGCATTGTATAATTGTCAATGCTAATGAAATTGAACTATTACAACCATTAAAATTAACAATGAAAGGGAAATTGAATAAACATTAGCTTAAAATTTTATAATTAAAGAAATTGCTAGTTGCATTAGGAGCAATTATCAATTCTAATTAAATCAGGCAATGAAATTTTTAACCAAAATAGAGTTGGGCTTGCCATTACTTATCATTACATTTTTTTTAATGAAAATATGCTTCTCTTCTCATTGCTACTGACTTTACTTAATTGATTTTCAGAGACATTTACATAGCAAATCTTCCTATTTCTCTTTTCCTGCATCTCTTTATATCTTCCCCCCAACTTCCTTCAACATTTTCTAATATAAATTTCTATAAAGTTTAGGCAACTCTGTAACACAATTGTAAAGATACTTCAAAGTGCTCCTCTTAACATTTAACCTGACTTGACTGGGGCTGTGTGTTTTCTTGCCACACTTGGCACAATAGATTCTTTCTGCACTGCTGCTATGTACATAATTGAAACAGTTTTTGTTTTATTTTGCCTTTCTACCAACAAAACAAAAAATAATCGCTTTGTAAATTGCAAATGAAAACTTTAAGATGTTATATTTTTGCTTTGCATATTTATTTTCGTAGTTCTTCGTACTTAAATCAAAAGGAAGCAACAAAATTGTAAAAATACAATTTTCTGGATGGAGTTAGGGAAGGAGTATGAAAGTAGATGGTAGAAAATAAATAGTTGTGTATAGCAATAAAAAATTGCGATGCTTGTTTGTTGCTGCTGCAGACTGCGTTACATTTCACAAAATTGTGCTAAAAATTAAATTTATTTGCTCCTGAGTTGTTGGGTGTGAAATGCCAGAAGCACTAGTCGCCGAAATAGCATCAGTAGTAGCAACAAATCATAGCACATGTGGCGAAAGATTATGTGGAATAATGTTAGTAGTCTTCGAAAGTGGTCGCCGTGGTAGTTGATAGTGGCTACGCATAGTGCCACTTCTCGACAGGCAATGGCAAACCTCGGAGACTAAAATTTTCTCAAGAAATCATTTTCACTTCCGATTCGTCACCTTTCCATTTGTGTAAAAATAAAACATGTACATTGTGGGCTGTTGTGCCATTAAAGGAAGAAGAAGAAGAAGTATTTAGAAATTATGTTTAGTATTTCGATATTATCACTGTGAATATTCTTAGAAACTAAGTTTAGATCTGTGGTAAGTGACATTAGATTATTGGTTCTATTGTTACGAGTTAAGCATATATAAAATCAAAAGAAATATTAAAAACTTATTTCCCTACACTTTTTTATTTATTAACTTTGATAAGGAAATATTTTTTACCGAATCTCTTCTTTTATTTCTCGTTGAGTGTATTTGCAATAAAGCTACACTTTTGCATTTAAAGTATAAAAATGCCATCGAAAAATTAGTTTTCCTTCTATATTTTCTTCTCTCTCTCTTTCTTTCGTTATTTTGTTCTTTTTGCCATTTTTTTTTTTTTGCGAAAAAAATGGAAGATTATATTTTTCCATTATCTCAAATTGTACTGTTTTTTTGTTTTTGCTGCTGTTGCTAATACAAATCGCAGTGGCAACACTACGCCTATATGACCACGCCTTCATTTAACTGTCAGTCATTGTAGTTGTTATTCTTTTCTTTCTCATTTTTGTTTTTCGTTTGCAATTACAAGTGCGTGAAATTTTCATTTGGCAATATAATATTAAAACAAAACCAAAACAACTAGCAAAACTTTATTAATTTAGCTCGAGTTGAGTGACGCAGTGGAATGTACCGGAAGAAGATGTTGCTTGCTGCCAGTTAAGCGTTCGTGTAGCGTTAATGGACTAGATCGTAAGCCACTTGAATGCATATATTTAAGTATTATAAATTTTCCTTCGTGGGCTTCTTTTTATAATAAATATTTATTATTATAAGTAATTAGATTTTTGCATAAATTTGTATTGAAGGATTTTTGGTTCAAAAAGAAGAATATTACTAATAAAAATTTAAATTACAGTATATCATTTACCTCTGCCTTAATACCTTAATGTAGAAAGGTTCTAACTAACAATTTGAATGGATCGTAATCAACTCCATCAGAATTTTTCGAAAACCCGATTAAATAAAATGTTAGTGTCTTTCTACATTAAGGTAACGATATGTATCATTATTAATGTAGGGAAACGCACTGCGACATATAAAATCCATTTTGCCCTTACATGGGCCTCCTGTACTTCCATAAGTCCATATTAATAGTCCATTACAGATATTTTCCTATTCTAAAGAGATTAAATTCATATCCAGTATTTGATGGTTACCCAAATGACTTCTACGACAATGCAAGTGCAGGGAACTTTTCTTCTGCAGACTAGACTGTACCACTATCTTTGGCTGTGGTGTAAATTTAATATTTACATGCAATATATACATATAAATGATCAGCGTACTGAGTCGAGTCGATTTAGCCATGTCTCTCTGTAAGTTCGTCTACACGATAACCCGAGTGAAACTTAAGCAATGTTAAGTTCTGAAATGGGAAAAATCTTTAAAATGGGCGTGGTACTTCCCATACAAGTGAATTTTTCAAAAAGTTGGGTATAAATAGGCTAGTAACAAAAAAGAAAGCTGCATATAAAATCCATTAAAATTTAACTTACCGTTGACCGCAAAAAGGTGTTTTATTTCAAAGAGTGTATAAGGTATATATACTTAGTTCGGCCGCTCCTGAACTTAGCTTTCTGACTAGTTTCTACTTCTTTCTTTATCAGTCTAGATGTGGCTTGACATCTCGTTAGTTTGTTAATAGGATATATTATATTGCTCTTATTAACTACACAAGTGTGGGGGCAACAATAGTCCGTCATGCCATAGCCCCCATTATCATGTTAAGCCCACAGAGGCCAGGCACTGGGGTGGGTAGGCTACTCAACAAGAAATTACTGTTACCCCTGACTGTAAACTAGCCTGATGGGCAAGGGCTGTCCAGGATCAGACAGGGTGGGGTATTTTGTCACCTACAAGCTGTGACTCCTCACCACGCACCGAGCGTTCCTGTAAACGAGAGGCTAGAGCTCACAGGAAGCTATCAACGTCAGTTTACCTTGCAGCGAACTGCTTGACTATTTTATGTAAGTTTGGCGGCTACCTGAAGTTAAATTCATGAAAAACTTTAACAGTAAAAAAATCAGACCATATTATGAACTGAATTTTAATATCGAATTTCTTACTTACTTACTTAACTGGCACTACAACCGATGATCGGTCTTGGCCGCCTCTACTATGCTATGCGCGCGCTGGCGCCAGTTGATAAGTCCAAGTGCAGTCAGGTTGCCCTGCACCTGGTCGTTCCAACGGAGATTAGGACGTCCCCTTCTGCGTGTTCCTCCACCGTGGTTCGAATAAAACACCCTTCTAGCCGGAGCACTTTCTTCCATTCGCTCAACATGACCCAGCCAGCGAAGCCGCTGGAGTTTTATACGCTTGACTATGTCAGTGTCGGCGTACAGCTCATACAGCTCATCGTTCCATCTTATTCGATACACGTCGTCCACGCATACTGGACCGTAGATCTTACGGAGTATCTTCCTCTCGAACGCTCCTAACAGCCTCTCATCATTGATGGTCAATGTCCACGTCTCTGCGCCATACATTAGGACGGGAAGGATGAGGGACTTATAGAGCGTTATTTTCGTCGGTCGAGAGAGGGCTCTACTTCTCAATTGCCTACTGAGCCCGTAGTAACACAGCCCGTAGTTGGCAAGAGTTAGTCTCCGCTTGATCTCAAGGCTGACATTATTGTTGTTGTTTATGCTGGATTCTAGATCCTAGATATACGAAATCCTTGACGACTTCAAAAGTATAGTTGCCAACAGACATTTTGTCCAAGACTCTTTGTTTGTCGACCCAAGGTATTTCGTTTTGTCCTCGTTCACCACTCCAGGTTAGAGAATGCTGCACTGACTGCTCGAGCGATTTTGCCAATGATGTCAATATCATCAGCGTATGCTAGCAGCATGACACTCTTGTAGAAGATAGTGCTAGAGATGTCGTTGTTCGCAGATCGAATTATTTTCTCCAGCATAAGGTTAAAGAAGTAGCACGATAGGGAGTCACCTTGTCTGAAACCTCTTTTGGTATCAAATGGTGCGGAGAGGTCTGTCCCAATTGTCACTGCACTGGTGTTGTTTTGTTGGTCAGTGTCATTTTGCAAAGACGAATAAGTGACATTGCGGCGTACAAGTGATCCCTAATCGTCGAAAGCGGCTTTATAATCGATAAATGGATGTTGCTGGTCGATCGGTTTTTCTCGGGTCTTTTCCAGGATTTCGCGTAGTGTGAATATCTGATCGATGGTGGGTTTACCAGGCCTGAAGCCACACTGATATGGTCCAATCAGTTTGTTGACGATGGGCTTCAGTCTTTCGCGCAGTACGCTCGATAGAACCTTATATGCAATATTAAGAAGGCTTATCCCACGGTAGTTGGCGCAGATCGTGGAATCACCTTTCTTATGGATTGAGCAGAGTACGCTGAGATTCAAATCACTTGGCATGCTTTCATCTGACCATATTCTGCATAGAAGCTCATGCATGCGTTTTTTGAGCTCTTCGCCTTCGGTCTTAAACAACTCCGCAGGCAGGCCTTAATGTTTTTCAATGGCCGTTAAGACCTCCTCATAGTCAGGCGGCGGTACTTCAACGCCGTCAGTGATTGGGGTTTCCGGAGTGGATTCCGCAGTGGCGGGATTATTGCTGTCATCGCCATTAAGCAGCTGCGAAGAGTGCTCCTTCCATAATCTCATTATGCCCTGGACATCTGTCACCAGATTCCCGTCTTCATACTTGCAGGAAGATGCCCCGGTCTTCAAACCATGAGTCAGGCATCTTATTCTTTCAAAGAATTTTCGGACCTCGTTCCTGTCCCGCAACATTTCGATATCATTGAACTCGCGTATTTCTTCATCTCTTTTCTTGCGCCTGAAAGAATATCTTATCTGAATGTTAAAAACGAATTTAAATCGGAAATAATTTATTTTTTTTTTGTTAGTTTTTTTATAGCAGCTTATGTATTTTCTCTTACGTTTGTCATTAACAATCGCAAGTTTAATTTATAGTTTCTATTTCTTTTAATTTTTCTGCACTAAAATTTTTTATAAAATCAAGAAAATGTTTTCTGGAGATTAATTTTTCTCCACTCCCAATCAGTGTTCAAAGTTTTATTTATTAATTGATTATAATCAAAGTGGAAAACATCAGCGGAGGTGGAGACCTCTTAAAAACAATTGTGAATATGTATAAGAAATTTAAAGAAGAGGGCGACTAGAGAAGAGGGGCAGATTATATATAGGTATATATGTTTGTAGATAGGTGAAAGTTGATATTCATAAGAATGAATGTTCTCTTAGTTTCTATGTCTGTGTGTGTGGTGGGCGTTTTTGCTATTGAAATCAAATCACAAATAAAATTGAAGCGAAAAATGCTTTCTATGTATTAATAATTCTTTTTTTTACTTTTATACTCGTTTTTTTTGGATACGTACTCAGATTTATGTTTTTCTAATGCGCGTTTTCCGATTTATCTTTTTTTTTATATACTATGATTTTATTTTTATACTATTATATACTATTATTTTTACCCTATTTTTTTCATAATCAATTCATCGACATAAAAATCTTTATAAAAATAATAATGAATGTGAAAACTTGAAGCGTATTTATGAAGTTGAAGTAGTAATGTTGTTGGTTTGGTTGGTAGCTGCCGCATCAAGATGGTCTTGAATTACATTTGAGCGATTTTTTTCTTCTACTGCTACTTTGTTTTCTTATATTTGAGGTGCGGTTTTTTAACTATAATGTTATCTATAACTTTGTATGTATTTGTTTGCTTTGTTTGCGCATGAAACTTCAACTCCCTCTATTTCTTCTTCTTTTACAGCCACTCTTGAAATTGCTTTAGAGTTAGAGGCGCAGTTTTAGCTTTAAAATAGTTGCAATTTTAATTTATCTGTATTGAGTAAAGAAATCAAGGTAAACTAATTTTTTTTAAAGTTTTTCATATTGATTTTTCATAGACCTACATATGTATTTAAGAATTTTGTAGAAGTAAGCAACATGGGTGGCATTTCCATATACTATTGTACAACGATGAAGAGACGCTTTCATGTTTTTGGCAGGCTTGGCTTCAATGCCGTGGCATAAAGTTGTAATTAAAAATTTAAAGCTTTTTAATCTACTTAATAAAAAAGAGTTGTTCGTTTTAAATTTGTATTTATATGCGGGTTTAATTTCCTCTCTACATAGAAAAAAATTTATAGCACTTTTACTTTCTCATCATTTATCACAGTTTATTTGAGGAATGGTCTGCCTCTCTACCCTCCCACTCTTGCTTCTCTCTCTTGCTTCGTATTTCCACATTAAGCGCCCGCACCTCTTAATCAATTCTTCAATTGTGATTATGAATGAATGCAAGTTAAATAAATTTTTATAAATCACGCGATATTTTCTTATTTTCTTTCTATTTTTCGAAAAATCCATCTATTTACTTATTTATTTATTTGTGAAGCAATAGCAACAACAAAAATTACATCAACATCAACCATAAACTTTAATTATGTTGCATGCTACATGTGAATTATGTTTAGATACAATTCTGGTAAACATATGTACTTATGTTGCATATGTGTGGGTAGATGTTATTTTCACACTCACTTTCTCTCTCGCTCTCTCTTCCACTTTCTGAAGTTGCTTGCTTTTGGGGATACCTTAAAACACTAGTGAGTAAAATTTAAATGCATGGAATAATTTTGTAAACTAAGTCCAGTTTTTAACTATTCAGTTTTTGATTTTCGTAGTCTTCCTTTTCCAAAATTTCAATGCATTTAGTTATTTCGGCAAACACATATTGTAAGTGAATTAAATTGAGATTTAGTCAATTAGATTTAAAGCTTTAGTTTCTAACAAAAATATCCTCTAGCCAAATTATTGGAATTAAATTGAAATGAAATAAATTTGATTTCGAACATTGTTTCGTATAGTAAGTACCCTGTAGCGGTAGATTTTTGTATTACATTTATGAACATAGTTTTGTAACTATCACAAAATCCGTATTACTTGCAGTAAAGCAACTGGTAAGAAATCTTATATTTTGGATAAGTTGATGCGGAGTTAAAGCGATTTAAGAAATTGTTGAACTGTAGAAGTGATTTCCGGGGCAGTATTTGGGTTACATTCTACTATTACAAAACAGTGTAGATCTATACTGGGAAATCAAAAGCTATTTCCCAATCCCGTGTCCATCGGACTTGTTTGCAGCCAGGAGTCGCAGTACTGCATTCTGGCAGCGAATCTCACTGGAGTACTGCCTGCGACAAATGTGGATTTACTGTTATAATCGAGACGACTTTTATTCACCTTACACTCGTGGAGTTAATATGCGTAAAAGTGTATACCACATTAATAAACTAGTAGGTTCTTATACCGCATATTAAAAAGCTGTATTGATCCTAGGCATGCATACTCGTCGAAGGGATCTGGGTAAACATTAAATATCAGATGTCAATTTGGATTCCAAGAAGTAGGACCAATACTAAAATTTCTATCGGAGGTTTGACTTGTGGATGTACTGTAGGTACCTCGCAGAACCCTAATTATTGAATATTAATTATATATTTTTACGAGAGGTGCTAGGTAGTACCCCTAGGTGTAGACGCCCCTTCTAAAAGTTGTCGCCAATGAATTTAGACTATAAGTATAAGTTTAAAGTACTTTTTTTTCAAGGGAGCTGTATTCTATTCTCTATTTTTCGAAATCAGTTGAAATTTCAAATCCCAATAGTTAATTTTTGCTCTACAGTGTACTGACATATGCATAGATAATGTGAAATATACGAGTGCACAGAGATAGGTTGTATATTGAAATGTTACTATTTTTGTTGAAAACTTAAGTACAATATCAATTACACTTATAACATTTTCCAATTTGAATGTGTTGTGTAAATTTTTATAATTTAAGCTTGCATGCAATACTACAAAGTATGAAGTACGATGTTTGTTTGGTTGGTACATTTCGGAAATTACGCAATTTCTAATAACTAATTTTTGAAAATTGGTTGTACTTCCTAAAAAGCGTAGGTTTTTAGCTGTGTTGTGTAGTAAGTACTTATGTAGAAAAACGCTTTCAACAGCAACATGCAACTGAAATGTTGAAGCAAGTTAGTTTATTTTATTTATACTTTTTTTTCAGTAGGTACATATTTTTTTTTTTAGTTTTCTGGGATGGTTTATGAGCAATTAAAGCCAAAGCTGCACTTGAGATTAGTTTTTGGTGCAATAATGAAGTTTGATTTTTATAGCTTAAACCTACGCAAAGTTTTTGTCTCTGCGAAGAAGTGAGAAAATTGCATTTTAAAGCTATAATCAATTTTTGGGTTTATTTGTTTATTTTTCCAAGAAGAAACTTTTGTTTTGTTTTCATTTTAGGAGTTTAAAGTTAGCTGCAGACTTTTCTTAAAAAAAAGGAAGAGACAATTTAGATGGTGATTGTGAAGTAGGTGTTGTGTCTTCAGTGGTGACTTGTAAATGTGATATGGTATCATAGACATTATCTGTGAATCAAACTCCTGTTAAGAAATTGCCAGTTTAAACCAGAGACTACCTAAATTGCCATGTATATGAAATACTCCTTTCTAACTACTTAACTCTCAAATTCAACTCTGACATCACTTTTCCTTTTTGTCGCCAGCTGCTGCAAATTTAAAATATATACTTATTAATTATTCATAAAAACTTTGAAAATAAATAAATGATTTGTGTTGACAACATTAGCCTCTAATATGTTGCTTGCTAGTTTTCTTTTTTTCTTATTTACCTACTACTGTGCGAAAAATCTGTTTTTTTATTTACACACACACACATAAATACAAACCTCTGTGCTTCTATTTTGCATGCATTCGGTGGAATTTTCTGTTAATATCACGATTTTGAAAGGTTGCCACATAAATTGCAATTGAAATTGGAAATGAAATGTGGTTGTTAATGATGCACAGTTTACATGCGAGTAGATTGTGTGACAATAGTTTAACTAACAAATTTAAATTTATTGTGAATGCAAATACGTGTACTTAGGTACTCAAATTTATTCCCACAGTTGGATGCAATCGGTGCGCGTTCATAGAAATACTTACGTAGTCATAAAAAATTCTCAGCTCTCTATCTATGCTGATGACATGAAAATGTTTCGAAATGGTGTGATAAACCTTTTCTCGAGCTCTCAATGTCAGCAAATGTCAATTCATAACATATTCCAGAAAGCGAATTCCTTCACTGCCTAGGATATCTTTTATACGCGATAACATTGTCCCCTCTGTAATTTCGTTACGAGACTTGGGTGTTATCTGTGATAAGGAACTAAATTTTCGTTCCCAAATTGATGACGTTGTAAATAGGGCCAACTCTGCTCTTGGGTTTGTGAAACACTGGTCCAAAGAATTCTCTAACCCATATGTCACAGAATCTCTCTATTTTACATTTGTCAGGCCAATTCTTGCATATGTATGCCAGCGAAGTCTGGTCTCCTTATTATAACACCCATTCTCTTAGAATTGAAGCAGTCCAACGCAGATTTATTCGGGTTGCCTTGCGTGGCCTACCATGGTCTGATCCCTTTAACTTACCCCCATATAAGGATCGTCTAAAACTAATAAACGTACAGTCCCTTGAAATACGTTGAAAAACACCCGATACCGTATTTGTTCACAAATTATTAGCTGGACACATTGAATGTCCCGCGTTGCTCCAAACTATATTATTAACACCAACCCACGTAACCTTAGCTCTGTGCCCGCTTTTCGTGTTAATACTCACCGAACAGATTATGGCGGCAACGAACCAATGTCTAGAATGCTGCTTCGAATAAGCAACGACATTCCAAATGTTTTTGACTTTCCACATAGCAAATTTAGCTTAAAGAATTCTCTGAAACATTTCCCCCCCCCCCCCCCCCCTCCTCCTCTTGCTAAGCCATGTATTTAACTATTTTTAAGTATAATTTAAGCTGAATAAATAACTGAATAAATAAACAAAGATAGTTTTTAAAATCACTTGAAGTGTCAAATATTAGATTGAAAAATAAATTATACCCTATCTGAAGTAGCTTAGCTTAACTTGAAATTTTTTTGAGATTTCGGTTGTTTCGGTTTAAAATACATATTCCAATTCCTATTTCATAAAGCTTTATACAATTGGTATATATTTAAAGTTACCTCAAAATTGCATACGATCTGATAATAAGGAAACATTCTGGCCGAGAGTGGATTTGAGATTCCAAGGGAAGAAGTTGGTGCTGACCATATACAAAACTTATGAAAATATATTTTTACATCTAGTAGAAGATCTTATGAAATAATTTTCAAATTTATGAATTTATTTTGAGGATGGAGTGGAAGTTAAAACAGTCCCTTAGGGACCATATGATCTTCGCTTACTTGATCAAACACTTTCATCAAACTATGCTACATATACCTATAGTTTGAATGTAAAATATTTCTCTAAACAGTGGATTTGAAGAACATTTTTTTTCACAATACTAAATTCCCAAAATACTGAAGTATATTTTTTTAACTGTAATGTCTTAGGCTGGCTTCTTCACTACTTCATTCAAAGTAACACTTATAATTTTCAACTACAGAAATTATCAGGAAATTTCCTAGCAAACTTTTGTTTCGAATACATTAATTGAGTTGAAAATACTATATATAATTTTTGGCTAACTTAAGAATTTATTATACATTTTGATCTTGGCACGCAAACTAACAAGATATGCAACTAAGCGAGGATCAATTAAGCGGGGAATACTATTTTAAATACTTCCAAACAACTCTTTACAGGCGCCGCTCGCATTCGCACTTCAACCAATAATTTAATTAACTATAAAACAGGAAAGAAATTTTCCAATGTGTATGTAATTAATTTAACAAATTGTACAACAGCATAATCGCTGTTGCTACTCCAACTCGAAATGTTGCTGTGTTGAGAGCAACTCGTGTAGACAATTTATGCCACTGTCTCATGTGGTGTTTTACTCGATAGCAAAGAATATGATCAAAACGATACCACAGCAATTTGCGCACATGCTGCTGCTATTACCACCAACTAGCAATACAGCAACAGAAATTCGCCAATTTGTCAGCAACTAAAAATGTGTCTATTTTGAATTACTGAATATGACCTTTTGACTGTAATTATGTAGTGTAATTAAAATTGAATTGAAGGAAAAGCAAAAAGAAAAGGAAATGCAATCACTGTGGATTCAACGCTTAGTAGCAGCAGGCAATAGTTGCACAAAAATGTTGATGTTGCTGGTACTGGCACTAAAGTCGAAGGAAAGTCAGTCGATTCGTTTTTCTTTTTTTTCCTGGTCTCTGAAGTCTTGACATTTATTTTAAATTTAAAAATTGAAATGCAATCTAAAATATTATGTTAACCTTTGGCCCAGCAGCATCAAATGCAACACGAAACTAATGTATACAGCCAATGAGATTTAAAGCTTCAGATTTTAATAGTCAGAAATAATAAAATTGAAAATGTTGTCATTATTGGGATTTCATCTTTGAAAATTAAAATATAAAATGAAACTCTCAACAAAATGTATGCACGAAAAGTAGCAATTTTGTATTGTTGTCGTTCCTGATGATCTCCTTTGTTGTTTAGCAGTTATCAGCTTTATTGTTTTTCCTTCTTCGATTTTAACATCTGTAACTCACTGTTGAACTGAAGTGTATATTTAGTATAATTTGTATTTGCTTTTTTGCTTTGCGCATGAACTCAATACTTCTTTTCAGCTTCTTCTTCTTCTTATTTATTTTGACTTTTTGAAATTCGGTCTTCATAGTTTCACCTTAACCTCAAAATGATTGACATGGCATGAAATTAACAACTTTTTTACAATTGGGTGCTCGTTTTCATTTTCCGTAGAAACCAAAAAGATGTTTGAAGCTTATTTTGGGTAAAGAAACCCGAAATAAAAATTATGGTTTCGTGCTTTTTATATTTAAAAATAAATAAATAAATAAAAAGCAAAAATAAAAAATGACATGCATACTTATTAAATTTTGTTTTATTGTTGTTAATCTTTGTGCATGTTATAATGATTGTATCGATTGCAAGAATACGTTACGGCAATATTATGTATTTGCAGGAATTCATGTAACGATAACAGATAAGGAACAGAGAAGCAAATGGGAAGGCTTACAAATCTAACACAGGGTCGTCCGAGAAAATGTTCCTGGTTAAAAATTAGGGTGGGTCCTAGAACATTAGAACCACTTCCGAAGCACACATTTCCTACCTTAACGCAAAAAAGCGCATTTTATTACATTTTAAACTAGTCACTAACAATAGTTCAGTGAAAAATGTTATGTTTCTTGCAGAAATTTTATGGCGTATGGTAGAAATTTAGATAGATTTTTCGACACTGAACACGATCGGTTTTGGTCTCAAATTTCTCAAAAACTGGGAGTCAGAAAAATGCAATTCCAGATTCGTTTTCAGGGTCAAAATAAAGTTTATGCTATATTTTGATTACCATCATAACAAATTATTCGTTGAATATGCAGAGCATTGTGCTGATTGGGAGGAAGATTGATTGGAGGGAGGAAGAAGGGGGGAGAAGAAGTTATTAGTAATTGTTTTAAATTTGCAAGGGTCATAATAATTGGGAAAAATATTTTTAGGGAGGGAGCTTATTCCAAATACGCACGGCACGACAGATAAAGAACTTAAGTATGCTTACTGCAGTATACATACTTAATTTGTAATTTTGAAGAAATACATCTACAATTAATTGGAAAAGTAGATATAAATTAGACTGATCCACTAGACATATGGAGGTAATTATTTTCAAAACTTAAATGTCATAAAATTATTCTTCATATAAAAAAAATTCGATTTCTATGAGTTTTATTTTAATTTAAAGTTCAAACACTTCAAAATGGTTTATATAAAAGATCACAAAATTTGTTTTATGCAAAAAATATTAACACAAAATTTTCACTAAAATTATTACATACGTAAACGTACAACTGAAAATGTACTTAGTACATTTATTGTTTCTTAACCTGTTTTAATAAGTATATTTATTTTGGCTGTAGTCTCACGAACAAGAATATTATAGTGTTTTATTCAAGTAGATTCCCTTCAATGAAAAATCTATATATGAATTTATACATATGTTCATACACCTTTCATAAAGTATGGTAAAATATTTATGTGTAATAACATTCTTTACTTACTTTACTTTTAATGGCACAACAGCTATGGAGGGCCTAGGCCGAGCTTCTCGCATCCACTCATGTTGTGCGTGATATATTTGTACATAAATGGAAGGGACCTACAGTTTAATGCCGAATCCGAACGGCGAAGTGAAAAGCTTTTCATGGCAATTTTTACTCTTGTAGGTTTGCCATTGCCTGCCAAGAGGTGGTGCCGTATAGAAAAAATATTTTTTCTACTTTTTGAATATTCAATAATATTCATAAAATGTTAATTCTGTTCCTCCTTCATATTTAACTGCAAGTTTTTTTTATCTTATACAATTTCCTATTTCTCTGTTTTAATCTTGACACATCTCAGTCTCTTGGTCTTATATGTTGTGTTAATAAAACTTCGAGCTCCTTCTCTTCACTTCAAATCGCTTCACTTTACATTTTTGCATATTTACGTCAAGTTTTATAACATTGATTAAGAGATAAAAGGAAAACAAAAAGAAATGAATGCATACGGCGGCTTTCCTCTTCACTGATCATAAGTAATTTACATATTTTCTTGCATAATTTGTGCAAAATTGCAGATAACTAAACTAATACTAGAAAAACAACACTACACTGTGTAACTCTACAAATAAAAAAATTAAAAAAAATGGAAAAAAATGTAAATATGTACATGTTAGCTAGAGTCAAAGGTCCTTATTCATTCATACAATTACAAAACTTAAGCTTGGAAACATAAATAAATATGAAAATAACAAACTGGAAAAAAATACTAACTAATAACAACAACATTGCAACATGTTGCATTGTCAATAATATACATACATATAAAATATGAAAACATGTATATTTCTTAACCGCGAACTGGCAACCACAAGCTTAACATAAACACTATGTTGCTGCTTGATATTGCTTGCTGCTGTAGTTGCTGCTGCATAGTGTTCATTGATTGGGGGGCAACTATGTACTACTCATTGGCAATAGGCAATAGGCAATTTTACACTGTGTATGTGTATGGAATAGGAATACCACCCAAGTTCAAGAATTGCATTTCCTTCCTTCTTTTTGTGTAGTTGTTGTTAATTTATTACATGTTTTCTGTTTGTTGTTGCTTTAATGTTTTTGTTTTGACTTTTGCATGTACTTGTATTTTCTTATGCATTGAATATCATCGGTTAAAGAGACAAGTGAACAATCTTTATGTTTTTCTCTCCCTCTCTCTCTCTCTCTCTTATTATACTCATATAGAGAGAGCTATCTTTGCATATTCACTCTTTCTTGTTTTTGAATTGAATTTCGCTGTCGCTTTATTTTAAATTTTACTTAGTAAAAAGGAAAAATCAACAATATTCGGTTGTTGCTGTTGTTATTTGAGTGTTGTTCACATTTTGTTGTATATGTACATATTTGTTGTATTTTCATGTGTCTCTTTGATGGTGCATACATACGTACATATGTAAATTTTTTTTATAACAAAACGGAAATATGCAATTAATCAAAATAGTGGCGTATTTTTGTTGTGTGCTTTAGTGTATAGATTGATAACATTGGCAATGATTATACGAAATTGTTGAGGTGACGGATGGACGGTCATTCTTACTAAACAAGATTGTATTGTATTTTTTTATTTATTAAAATGAGTTAATGACTCCAGTTTCATTTTTTTCATAAACGGAATTACAAAACTGGTTGTATTCAATAAGATAAACTTTAATCTAAACATTCAACAATTTAATATAGGTAAATATCTATGTATAACATTTTTCAAACACTCTTATATCATGTTCCTATTGAGCCCAAATTGCACAGTTTCTGTTATTTTCATGGTTTCGGCTGAAACTGCATTGAGATGCTCAATTTCGGCATATAAATAAATGCCAAATGGAATCACGGAATTAATGCAGTTTCGCGAAACTACGTCGAAACTGAGGAAATATTCGGATGCAATCCTGAAGTCCTTAACAGAAATGTATATTGAAAAGAATTTGTGTTGATATTTCACTGTGAATAGCATATTTATGAAGAAAAATTTATATTTTGTATTCTTTTCAATAATATGGAATTTATATTTGATTATTTCATTAATTTTAATATCACAAGTATTTTAATAATTAATATACATACATATTAACCATCTTCCAAAACACTTTTTGCTTTGAAGCCAAGCAACTGTGCAAATTCAATATGTTTGCAATTAATAATTGATGCTTTCTCTGATGCACTTTTATCTCGTTACTATCTATTTATTCCATCCACAAAAGTGTGTACATTTTCCGTCACTCCTTCCTTGGTTTAATTTACTTAGGAATCTAAAACACATTTTTTAACCTATAAAAAAATTTCGAGAAATGTTTCTAACGCCAACGTCGCATCGCAACACAAAAAATCGTTCATGCTTAACTTGACTGTTTTTAACGTAACCATACACACACACACACCATTGCAATACATTTTTCGGTTACAAGCATATGAAAAGAGCCAAAAAATTAGGTGAAGATCTGTTTGCGTTTTTCTTTATCTCCCCATTTTGTTGTGTTGCTGTAAATGAAATATGTGAAGTTTGCCTTTTTTTAAACTTGATGTTTTTCATTAACATTTTTACAACACCAACACGTGAGGAAATACATCCGAATATACACTTAAAAAATATTTATTTTTAACTGGATTTCCAGTTTATAAAAATACTTACTAAGCATGGCATAGTACTGCCCTAAGTTTTCTTACAACTTAAATATAATGTGTAAAAATATATGGAACTAGTTTTTATATTGTATTGAACTTTTGATTTTTTATTCAGATATCATGTTTCTGGCAAATAAAATATTTTTCAAAAATGATGGCCATTTGCTTTAATACAGGCTAGTCTAGCCATTAAACTATAGGGGCACGTATGGTTTCCTTAGATATGAATGACGCTGCTTCAAAAAGTGCTTGCTAACTCCGACCGTAAATTGTAATCGAGAGGATTTAAATTCCGAGGACAATACTCAGCGAGATTAAAAAATTAAATATTCTGCATTCTGCTTTACGTGTCGGTGTAGAGTCTTGTTGAAAGATCTAGTGTTCTCCATTAAGGGTTGTTGGTAAATAATTCATCACGCCTTCCAATACATCTTGTTGGTACATTTTGCTCCAGTTTTTACAGTTGGTACAGTATTTTTTGCTTTTTGGGATGTTCTAGCACAGACTTTGTCATTTTGTTTGTTAAAAACTTCTTCCACGGTAAAAATTTGTTTATCCGTAAAATGGATATTTTCATGGCAGTTGCTTGCATGCCACTGTAAAAGCTTCTTCCATTTGTGCAATCTTATTTGTGCACCTGAGAAAAGCTGTCATGTGGAGGTCATCACGGATGAGTCGTGACATAAATCTGGAAGAGATATCCAGCTCTCTAGCAATGATTTTCTGCTTCCTTAAGGAATTTCAGCGAATTTGCTCCTACACAGCTTTTATAGTTCTACTCCTACGAACAACGTGCGGACGTCCGTTTTTGACGCTGTCCTCCACTTGAGATGATTCTAAGAAACGATGGATATGTACGATACACAAACATTATGGATATACATAATGTGCACCGGCACATAAAGCTATAATAACCTAAGAGTGGTTACTGCAGAATATTTCATTTTTCATTTCCGCTGAGTATTGGCCCTCGGGAAGCCCAGATTTAAATCCTCTCTATTACAATTTATTGTAGGAATTAGAAGGTATGGTATGGCCTGCAAAGTTCGCCACCGAAATTTGGAGAGTCTCAAGCAAGCATTATTGCAGCAGTGTCATTCATATCTATGGAAACCATACGTGCCGTTGTAGTCCAATGGCTGGACGATTTAAGAGCCTGTATTAAGGCAAAAGGAAATTTTTAATAAATTTTTGTTTCAAAGTCTACTGCATTGGAAATCTTGTAACAAAACTTATTTATGCCTTTTGATGTGTGAAAATAAATAAAAATCTTCACTGCATCTTATATTTTAAAGGTTGCTATATTTTCGATTGTGCCTAAATATTTTAAAATATGTATTTTATTTGCAAAACCTATGAAATATATATTTTTAAACATAACCATTTAGTTTTGCAATACAAAATTTGATTAAACTCTTTTTTTAATTTTTTTTAGAGCGTCTAGATTGTAGCCATTTTTCTTTTACCATATGTTGCACTAAGTACAAGAAAAAATTTCTTAAAACAATAACAATTTCAACATTAAAATGGAAATTCATGTGCTGTACGCTTTTCCTGTATACTTTAAAAATATTTCATGGTGACGCGTTTCATGGGAATATTCATACAATGAGAAAAGAGTCAGAGAAGGAGGAGGCACATGAAGGCATGCGGAGAGATGCCGCCAAAAGGAAGTATAAGGCAGACAGCGTAATAGTTTTTGTTGTTGTTGTACATTTATGTACATAAATATGGGCATGTTCTGATTTGTATTGATGCCCATGTGTGGCGGCGACAGGCAGTAAAATGTGCATTC
Source organism: Palloptera scutellata (assembly GCA_958295655.1). Classification (NCBI taxonomy): domain Eukaryota; kingdom Metazoa; phylum Arthropoda; class Insecta; order Diptera; family Pallopteridae; genus Palloptera; species Palloptera scutellata. The sequence continues at coordinate 14,825,985 of OY282449.1, read as the reverse complement.
GTTCCACTGTGCGACTTCAAAACAAATTGAATTATGTGATTTGTTGCGATTGTTGTTATTGGTTTTGAATGCTGTTGTAGTGTCTGATGGCCCATATGCCTAATTAATTTTTCAACTTTTTGACACCATTTACTGAATGCTTCTTCGGGTTGTCTGTCATCTGATTCAATAAGTCTCTAGAGTGTAATTTTTTTCTTCCTGTAAATTATTTATGTCTTGTTGTCAATTTGATTTAGTTCATAACGCATCACACAAATTCTGTTTATGGATCATTTAAGCTTAAGTAAATTTTTTTAAATATTTATATAATTAACACACATTTTCTGTATCTTGTTTTTCGTTTCAGGTAAGCTTGAACTTACATACATACTCGTTTTCAAATTTTCTATAAATATTTACGTAAGTTGGTGAAAATTAAAACAAAGACCACCATCACACATTCTTACATAATGCGTTCAAATATTCGAAGTAAAACTTTAAACAAAAATTTTTTTTGTGCGTTACTTCCTCAATTAACCAAAAAATTTATTTATTTTCAAAGCAGAAATATTTTTTTTATTTAAGTATGAAAAATTGCATTGCGTGCAGTTTTAAATTTTTCATTCATTCGAAAACAGCAAAACGAATCAAAATAAATGCCAGAGCGTATATCTTTTTCAATTTCAATTAAACGCGAGCTATGAAAATTGTATTGTTTTTGCCGATGGTGCTTCCTTTTAACCAAATCGAAAATTTCACACGAAATTGCGTTTAATTATAAGAAAAAATATGTAATTATAATGAAAGCATATATGTAGTATTTCTGAAAAACCTCAAAAACTTTCACCTTATACATTTTTTTGGTTTGTTTGTATTTCTTTTCTTATAATTACATTTTTTTTTAATAATTATTTTGCATTTTCTTTTTTATGTAAACCAAAATTTCTTTTATTAAATTTAATGTAAAGTAGAGCATTTAACGTTTGATACTACTTTTTACTCTTCAAGTGTAAGATTCTCTTTAGATTTGTTCAGTGTCATTCAAAGTGTCAATTTATCAGTCCTTTCGATACTGCTTTAATTCTAGTAAATATGGTATACATAATTACACACCACAAAATTTGTTCAGCCTCGAAACTCTAGTAGGTTAAGTTCAATACAATCGCTTATGGATTACGAAAAATAACCGGAGCGTTCAACGATCTTATCTGGATCTGCTGAATTTATGTTACTTCAATAAGGCAAAGATTTTCATTTGGAAGGCCTTGTAATTTGATACCTCTAGGTACCAACCAGAATCGGTTCCAAGAATTATTTAGAAACCGTTTGTAGAGAAAATAGGTGTAAAACCCAGTAAAATGACATCATAATAATTTTTCTACACGGCACCACCTCCTGGCAGGCAATGGCAAACCTACAAGAGTAAAAATTGCCTATGAAAAGCTTTTCACTCCGCCGTTCGGATTCGGCATTAAACTGTAGGTCCCTACAAATATAACACGCACAACATGAGTGGATGCGAAAAACTCGGGCTAAGCCTATCAAGACTATCAACCGCCTGCACAACTCTTGATGTTAAACAGAAACGGAATCCGAGCTATCCAGGATTTCTTACTGGACACTGCCTAGTTAGGAACCATCTTGCCTAGTTCTTGAAACATGGGAATAAGTACGGATAAGTCTCTTAATTTTTGACGAAGACGAGGAAACAGCAGAGCATTCTGTGCCACAGTAACAACCTTGCAAGTCAGACTTCGGTACCTTACTATTGCATACCCAACTACGGTTGAAGTGGGCAACTCCCAGGATGTCTAAGCATTTTTAAATGCTACAAGCTTTATCTTAGGATATTCAATGGGCTCTTCACAATAGATGTTTTAAGGCTGTTTCAATCTTATCTAATCTGCGGAAACAATGAACATTGCTCTGATAGCAGGTGATAAATCCATTTGAGTCTCTCATTTTCATCAACACTTACTTCCTATCAGCATAACTCATAACTTGTTCTTCCATTACCAAACTAGGATTGCACTGGAGAAGCTGTTGGGTAAAGTCTTCAGGAAGGTCGCGGCGAAGGTCTCCGAAGGCTCTACCTTGGTTTCATGCCTACTTTCAAGCTTTTCTTACATGTGGACCCTGAGAGAGATAGACTCGAAGCTATAGTTTATCTCTCCCTGACAGCCATTGGCAGCGTCGACATGAGTTAAGTGCCCGTAGACAAAAGACGAGTCAGGATTAACAGGAGTAATTTTAGCTAATTCATCTCATCCTAAAAGAATTCTAATCAAATTAGGACTAATAATTAATAACATTATTGATAGTCCTAATTTGATTAGAATTCTTTTAGGATGAGATGGATTAGGATTAGTTTCTTATTGTTTTAAAATTATACTGTTATCTATTATGTTATGAATAAATTTTAGTAAAGTTAATAAAGTAATGACTTTCAGAACCGGTAATTGAAGTCCTTCCGAGTAAAGGGCTGGAAGGTAAAGTGGTTTTAATGCTCATACACAGAGAGAACCATTAACCACCATTAATCAATATTCTCTAAGATATTCTGCACCGTATTGCAAAACGGTTTTAAGTACTGCCTGGACACGATCCCACGCACATCGTTCGCGGAAGCTTGCTTGTCAACTCCTGAATTCTGTACTTAAAGTACTTGTACAGAGAAAGAGTGAACAACGAAGCACCATAGGAGATGAGAAAGAACAATACCTTGAAGTAATCGCTTCCTATCCTAACCTTTTCCGTAATATCTTAATCGTATTGTAATGAAAATGCATAAAGAAATAAACTTACATAAGTGTTAGAAACCATCCAACTATGGTGTTTCAACAAGCAACAGAAATATAACGATGATTGCTATCACCATCACCATCACCACCAACACTGCCATCACAAACAACTAAAAGATGAAACGACAACAAAAATTCTTGTAATAAACCAGACGATTTGTTAAACTCCCATTACGACTACCAGTGACTGATCGGAGTGACTTGTTAATGTGTAGTGGCAAACATACACGTAAATAGATTATATATTTTGCAGGTAGGGAAGCGGCACAGTTGCTGCTGTTGATAAATTGTTGCTGCACATGTGCAAACCGAGTTTCGTTGATTTACAACACATTAGCGCCAAAGCTTCCACGCATATAAAAATAACAACAACTGCTGCAAATATGTTGCTGCTGCATACAATTTAGCATTTAATGTACGTATATTTTTTTGACGAATTGATTGAAATTTATGCGTGAATGCGTCGTTGTCGATGATGATTGTGAATGCATAAAAAGCCATTTTATGAAGTGGCAGACAATTGCAGACAATTTGGCTAAATTAGTTAAAAATGTTGCTAGCTGTGTGTGTGTGTGTGTGTGTGTGTATATATATTTATTGAGGATACTTAAATGTGTATGAGTGAGTGTGTGTAATGACAAACGACAGCAAATGATTGGAAAAAAGTTCACCTTTGCACGGTGGTGCAATCACATACCCAGAGTTGCAGGTAGTTAGTCGCAACAGCAACACAATTCCTTGGTAATTAATTTCATTATTTATATGCTTCAACGTCGGCGCATTGTGGTCGCTGTGGCGTAGAGTGTCCGGGGTTCGAATCTCGGCACAGGCAAAAACAAAACAAAAAAACCAAAAAAAGTAGAAAAAATAATTTTTCCTCTTGGCAGGCAATGGCAAACCTACAAGAGTAAAAATTGCTATGAGAAGCTTTTCACTTCGCCGTTCGGATTCGGTATTAAACTATAGGTCCCCTCCATTCATGTACAAATATAACACGCACAACATTAGTGGATGCGAAAAGCTCGGCCTAGGTCCTCCATGGGCTGTTGTGTCGTTAAAAGTAAGTAAAGTACGTCGGCACCTTAAGACGCGTCGCCAACGATATTTAATTGTGGCAAGTAACAATTTCGAAATTTCATTTGTCATATTTTTGTTGCTGTTGTATGACGACGAAAGTTAATATAATAGTTTGAGGGTGCTTTAGTAAATTGACCAATATGCAACAAAAAATTGTGGAGATTGTAAGGAAGTGATAAATTTTAAATATACTCCACAAGAAACTTTCAGTCAAGATAAATGTGAGAGTGAGTGCATGTTGCAGTATTACTGCATGTTAGTTCTGCAAGTTAGAGTTGATTGCATGCCATATATTTACATACATTGCATGTTTTGAATATGTTATTAAAGAAATTTATTTATTATTGGTTAAACGACAATTTAATTCAATATTTTCAACACCTTCACACCAGTCAGCCATAACACATCATATTTTATTTTTTTTACATTTTTCGTAATTCAAATGTTGCACACAGCACACGTGCAGTAAGTAAATTATAAAATTTCAAATGCCATGTTCAGCACTTATGCAAAAGCAAAGATAACGATATTATTATATTTTTATTGTGGCACGCAATGCCGCCCATATTTTCATTTGAAATGATTATTTAGATAAATATGTAGTATATTTAGTTACTAGTAGGTACCTAAAAATATAATATTAATTTCTTGTAAATGCAGATATAAAAAATTGTTTTGAAAATGCGTAAAAATATAGGCAGAGTGTCCGGGGTTCGAATCTCGGCACAGGCAAAATCAAAAAAAAAAGAAAAAAAAATTTTTCTACACGGCACCACCTCTTGGCAGGCAATGGCAAACCTACAAGAGTAAAAATTGCTACGAAAAGCTTTTCACTTCGCCGTTCGGATTCGGCATTAAACTGTAGGTCCCTTCCATTCATGTACAAATATAACACGCCAACATGAGTGGATGCATGAGTGGACCCATGGAGGCCCTCCATGGGTTGTTGTGCCATTAAAAGTAAGTAAAGTAAGTAAATTTTCCGTTTAATATTTAGTAAAAAACACAAAATATTTTGGTTAAGTTTTGCCTAAAACGGTGTATATTTCAATGTTGTAGATAGATGTTAATTTTGTTACTTGAAGCTGTGTTTCCAGTAACGAACTGCACCACTTTGTTACCACGTTGTCAGCTCAGTGTTGATAGTTTTTGAAAATAAGTGGGAATTAGCTCTATGTTGATAGGTTTGTAAGGTTCTTCCTATAGCTTTCCTATTTTGTTGAAGCATGGTTTGCCTAAAGTTTGCATACTGGCTCCCGAGACAAAATTCTCATTTTCAACGTCGTCAGTCTCGATAAATACTTTCAGTTTACTCCTCCTACAAAAGGCTCATGCAATATATTTTTTTTTGGATATTTTATTCTTGAGTGTAACTTAGTATAAATCCTAACTCACTTTGAGATTTAAGGAAGGCTGAGTTTTTGTTTTGGGCCAATTTGTCTGGCTTTTCGTTGCTTTGATATTCGAGGACCCATATTAGGTCAGGGCTATGCTATCGGGCTAGATTCGTAAGACTTTCCCTGCACTATTTGCACTGAACAAGGAACTTAATTCGATTATTACTGCCACAATTTTATGTATTTGGTTCTTATATAGGAATATTAGCATCTTGTAGCGTTTGGGTTATACCTGCCTATTATTTTTGCTTTTGCACTCAGTCAGCCTTTTCACCTTAGCCCTAATTCAAAATCGTTGTCTCAACTTCGTACTTGCAGGTTGCCAGTGGTAGTTTTTATTATTGTAAAAGCGGCGTTCTCATGCTCTGGAATCTATATGTAAGTTGAGTTTATCGGCTACTTCGTTGAGTAAAAACCAACTATAAGAAGCCGCCTTGGAAATCCGTGATATACTAGTTAATGATTTGACAGGATCTGATTTCGCTTGGCTTGATTTGGTCGAAGTACCTTTCTTGCCAGTGTCCAATTTCCCTTAACCTCAATGCGCTCATGGCTGCCATGCACTCTTTAGAGAGATTGAGATCACATGCATAAGAATATGGAGAGCCGTCTTAGAGTATAAATGAATGGTTGCTCTTGTTCCTAAGCATACTGATCTTTGTATGCACTCTAATTTTGTTACTGTGTAGATTTGTTGGGGTTAGGATTGCAGTCCCCCCATAGAATCCGATGCTCGATTTCTTCTCCTAATGATGTTCCCTATTCAATCTTCAATTTAACTTATAATTGAGAATAACTCATTATTACTTGGCGCGTGTAGAAAGAACCTTCATAAGAATATGCTCATATATATGTGTTAAATCGTATTTGACAATTTACATTGATTTCAAATTAAGTATTAGTATTTTCACACGAGCTTCTTTCACCGTGTGGAATAAACTTATTAATTTTTGTTTAGCCAAGAGAGTCTCGGGTCCAGTAGAAATTACGAAGATATTTGCCTATAGTATGTAGTATATCCAAATGTTTATAAAGTTTTCATCTCTTAAATTAATAAAAAAAAGAGGTAAATGACCTACATACAAATGCAAACAAGCTACAATTGCTGCAATATTTTCTTCTTTCAGTTTTTTTAAATATCTGCCGGAAAGGCGTTTTAGCGGGTAGGCGGCATTTAGCAACTGCATATTTTTAAACATAAATGAAGAAATCTTGATTTTTCAATTCAGTTTTTTGCTTATTCAAAACTGTCAGAACTGGTAAAGAGATTTGACATTTGAGATTGCAAGCGCAAGCGCTCGCGCGTATTCAACATCAAGGCTGAATTAAGATTAAGCAGGAGCAGACGAGAAGCTGAAAAATGTTGCGTAAATAAAATTGTTTATCTCAACTTGATCTTTACAGTAACTTCAGTTATGCAAAATGCTGCAGACATTAAAAGATTAAAGTTTATGGCAGCTCGTAGAGAGAAAGAAGAAATGTTGTGCAGCTACAAGTTGAGCAAAGAGTAAAAAAATTATACAAACTACTCTATGTGCTGTCATGACAAATTACCATCAAGATGCACCCTTGACATTTAACAAAAACAATATAAAAAAAAGGCAGATACGCTGTTGATTTTCTTTTTTGCTTGGTTTTTTTTTGAAAACTAGTAGGAGTTAGGAGCAGAAGAAAGTGTTTATTTCATGGTAATATTGAAATTTTAAAATTTTTCCCGCTACAAGCAAACGATGACTTTAATTTTCTCCACATTTGTTTAAAGTCAAAGTTTTGTTTTTTTTTTGTATAATTTTTCCTTCACGGTTTTATCATTGTTAGATTTCATGATAGTCACTGATTAACAAAAAGACAAACAAAAAGTGCTTACGAAACTAACAAGCTGCTTCGTTGCATCCTTCGTTTACTCCCCCTCAAAAAAGCAATACTTATATACGTATATAAAAGTAATGCATAGGGAAATCATACGTTGTAACATTTGTTGGCTGCTGTTGTTGCTGCATTATCATCTACCATGGTTGCTTAGGGTTAATGCTTATCGGCTTTGGTTCAACGTTTTGTTTTCTTCTTCTCATTTTCTGAATTGAATTAACACAATCGAAAACGAGTAAGATGCATTAAAAATTTTTCTTCTTCTGCTGTAATTTGTTGTTGAACATTTTTCGTACCACCAACACCCGCATGACCAGCCACAATTGTGTTAAATGTGGAAATCTTAAGGTTTCGATTGAATAAGATTTAAATAAAAGTGAAAATGATACCGTTTGCAGCGATCGATTATTTGCATGCTAATCTCTCACTTGGTTGCTGGCTGCATTTACGTGAAACGGAAATAATAAAAATTTCATTGTTTGTTTCCCCCGAAGAAAAAAATATACTAGTTAAAAAAAAAAAAAAAAAAATCGACAACTTTGACAGCACTTTGACATTGCAATCTGACAGACATTACGATTATGTAGATACATAAGTGCAAGTAATAGAAAACATACCCCAATGGGAGATACCTGTGAAAAGCATGCCGCAGCAAATAATGTATAAGGTTGAACATTTTGTTACGAAAAGTTATTTAATACAGATATGAAATTCGGGCACTGGAATTTTCTATCTGAGTGACTACATATATTTTATAGAAATGGGTCAGGCTTTAGGTCCTTTTCGAACTGGACATCCATTTTTGTGACTTTCTCCACTGACTCCGGCATTCTTTAGGGTTTGAGCATGAACCTGAAATTTCCTCTGAGAATCACTTTATCCTGGATACAATTTCCTACTGAAATACATTCATTAATGTTTTTATAAGTTAGTAAGGGGTAAGTAATGTGGAATGGGTAAGGCCTCGGTAATGCCTGTCAGGACTAAACTTTCTGAACTTTATCCATTAGCTCGTAAAATGTTTAGGTTTGATGCTAAAATGTCTCCTAAGTTTAATGATTCAATTTGTGATGCAATTTCTTATGGAAATAAATTAATTCATATTTTTATAAGTAGGTAAAGTTCTGATAAGGTCTAAATAATTTATAACTTCAGTTGTAAGACAGTGCAATACTACAGAATGGAGCTGGATTATGAAAAGGTTGGTATTTGTGGCGTAGTTGGTAGTGTGCTGGATTGCTGCGCAGAGTTCCCGAATTTAAATCTCAACAAAAAGGCAAAAAACAAAAAGTAGAAAAACCATTCATTTATTTCTCAAACATTTCCATTAATTCCTTGAAATGTTTACGCCTATTTATTACTAAAATTTTTATTAACTTGATTAAATTTAGATGAATTTAAACTTCATCTATACTTTTTAATAAGGGAAAGGCCTCGGCTATGTCTGCTATTAAATAATTCAGGATTGATTTTTTTTTCTGAAACAAAATCGAATATTTCTTCAACTCCTGAAACAACTAACGCTGAAGAACTAGAAAGTACTTGCTAGAACCAACCCAGAAAAATTTTATCCTAGAGTGGTAATTAGCTAAATCACTCAAGGCTAATAATTTTTCCCACTGGTTATGATTCAAGAAGAAAAACATCTTAAAGAAAAAGAAAACCAAAGCTTGGCGGAAGAAGAGTACTACATTCTTTTTCATTCAGTTTAAAGTAGAGGTGAAAAGAACAAGGGAAGGAAGAAGGGGTTGCTGATGGTTGCATTGCATTAGCTCACAGTCAAATCATCAATGATTTTTTTTTATTTAACATCAATGTTGATGCAGCTTGATTATGTATTGCTTGCTGAAGGTCTCACTACTCAACACTCTGTGTCTATCTATTTGTCTAATGGTCTATTTTCAGTCTTGTCTGTATCTTATGTATCTTGTCAGTCTAATGGACAAAAGTAATATTGCTGCTCTTATGCTTAAATTTTTATGACTCCGTCTCTAATGTTTTAAAGTTTATTTGTTTTTAAAATGTGCATCATTTAAAAAGGCATTTAGCTTATTTCTGCTCAACGGCCTTCTTTGGTGTCGGTTGCTGCATTTACAGTTCCAACTTATTTCATTTATGTGATTCACTTATATTTAGTAGATTTGTTATGCTCATAAAATATTGTGAACCATTTGCTTAAAATTGATGTTGAAGATAGTTTTATTAAAAATTTATTTATTTTTAAACCTTTATTAGCCACACTTTCTGAACTTTCTTTGTTCTAAACAATTATTAGTGTACAAAGAAATTAAAAATTGTTGTTTTCACCTTTCGTCGTTGTAAATACAACTTTCTTATTTCAAATTCACTGATTTAGCAACTACGGAACTTTGCTCAACAGTGGCCGAAATTGTTGAACACTGTTACTGAATTTAGTCTATTTTTGTAGTTTTGTCCTTAGCAGTTCTCAGAGTTCAAATTTGGGAAATCTATGCACGCTGTTCAATGTAGTATTCTGGTTTCGACCAGACTCTTTAGCAGCGTGTATTGAATTGAGATCGCCAAATTTTTGGTTAAATATCGTACTTACTAACAATAATAAGATTTATTGAAATCAGTAGTTCTCCTTTATGCCTATAGTTCCCAGGTAATAAGCCTCTGCATCTTGGTAATCTAAATTTCAAATACTCTAACAGCGCTACCTACTATAACAACAAACAATTTTTGTTTGTTTTACCGAATCGTTTATTAGTTAATAAAAATGACCCTCATATTTCCAGTCAGCAACAACCTTCAGTAATATTACACAAGTTTAATAGCTACTTACCGAAATATGTAATAAGCCCCACTTAAATATCATATTTTTTCGGTGTAATAGTTTCAGTTTATCATAACATCCATAGTTAAAATGTTGTTGACCCTACACGAAATCAAAACCGTCTCCAATGTCCCAACAAGTTTCATATGAAATATATAATTAACTAAACTACAAAATAGTAGTAGGTACTGATTAGTTAGTACTGAGTATCTATAATATTTAATTTCTGCAAACAAAAACCAATGAAAATAAAACGATCCTTGTCGCTTTTTGCAAAAGTTCGACATAGAAAACAAAACGCTAGTAGCAAATCACGTCTCATGTCGATAAATGATCCTCGGCAGCAAAAAATTTTTGATAGTGTTTGAACTTTAAAGTTTCATCATCATTGGCGCTATCTAACGCTAACTAGATACGTTTGTTTTTCTTTGTTAAGCTTTAAATGTTAGTTACTGCACATTCGACAAGATCGTTACAGCAATCGTTTTTAGACTTACAACCTAAGATGCACTTGTACTTTTTTTGTTTGTAGACTTTTACTTTTTTGTATGGTGTACGAATATCTTGCTCTCTGTGTTTCATTAGCAATTTAAACCTCCTTCTCATTTCCCTCACTGGTCTCTGAACACATTTTAATCCTATTAACACTAATGCGATCAGTTTTTGGGTTTTGTGTTTTATTTGTCTTCATCTTTTTTGTTGTACTATTTTCATTTAGATTGTCTCTCAAGAGACGCACCTACTTTCTCATTTTCTTAGTACCTGCCAAGTTTTCATTTTCGTTCATTTCGAGAAAAATCAATTTGACTATTTTATTGATTTCTTTTTTCCGATTCATATCACGTGAACGTGCTTTAACAGGTGTTTTTGTTGTTGCTGTTGTTGTTTTCGGAAGGTATTTGTAAACTGCATTTTGAAGATCATTTACGATCACTTTACACCGTGTGCAATTGCGTTGGTTTTTCAAGAAAGAAAAGACTTTTTTGACCCTGTGCATAGATTTGGTTTTTTCTTTTAATTTTTTTGAGTTTTTTTTTTTGTTATCAATTGTATTAAATTATGAACTTGTTCGTTTGTTGTTGGCGTTGTTTTTTTGTGAAATTACAAAATTTCAGTATGCCTCGATCGATACATCATGTTGCAGTTTTGGAGAAAAAATACCAAAACATAAAGAGCAATATATAAATGAAAACCAATTTTTTTCTCCTTGTCTGCATTTGGTTTCATGTGGCATAATGACGAGTGCGAGCAGCTAGCAGGCAGCAGCAACAAGTGAATGAGAGGTCAAAAATTGGTCAATCCTTACGTGAATTTAAATGTTTTAGCTTCTGGGTGTACGAGTATAAAAGTGGATATACATATATGCATGCCGGAGAGTGTGTGTGTCTGCATACAGTTTAAACACCGTCAACGTCATCGTTGCTGCATGCTTACAAAGCGTAAAATGCTGTAATAGTCAATTTTATTAAACAACAATTTGTTTGAATTTGGTTTTTCTTCGTTTTTTTTTTATAAACTGCAAGTGAAAGTAATTGCAGTTTAATATTTAATTCTTATACAATTGTAGCGTTTTGGCTGGAGATAAATGATTTTTTTATTTTTCAGAATTTTTCAACTAATTTTTTATTCTCCATGGTTTTCCGCTCCTTAGTTGGAACCCATAATTTTCCACATAATTTCGTTGCAATTTTGTAAAATAATCACCGCCTTGCAGCTACATTTAAATTTATTTAATTGCCCTACAAACACACTCAATAATTTGTTGTCTTTTCGTGCGAATTCACAGAAAACCAATTAATAAGTCATGTCTTATTTTTTGTTTTCAAGGTATGTTATTTTTACTTGAGGTGTTTAAAATTGAGTTTATTGTTGTTTACTCGCATTCAGAGAGTGATCGATCGACGAATGATTGATTGTTAGAAAATACGGACTTGACTAGAAAAATGTTAATTATATTAATTTGTTATAACTGCATACGATATACTGTGAAAGAAATGTAGGTACTATTTTTAATATAGCAGTTATGTAGTTTCTCATGTTAAACACAATAATTTTCACATTAAAAATATTGTACTAGGAATAGCAAGTTTTACATATTTATTGTGTGAAAATATTTAGCAAATATCATACACTACAAATTTCATAGTGAAATTATACATTCTATGTGGGAGCTACTGCAATTTATTTACATATCGTTACCTTAATACAGAAAGGCTCTAACTATGTAAATTCAAGTTTTTGACAGATTCTGATGAAAAATGAAGATTTGTTCGATAAAAGCACCGTTCTAATAAAAGTCGTTGGTGTAACCTTCTCCTCATTAGATATAGTCCAGGTGGATGCAATTTTTTGGTCTTGGAGGCTGCCTGCTATTGCCTGCCAAGAGGTAGTGCAATATAGAAAAATATTTTCTACTTTTTTTACTGTGCCGAAATTTAAACTGGGAAGTGTATATTTGAGTCTATATAATTTGAATCTTTATTGTTTATATTTTATGTTTTTTAATTATATAGATTTTCTGGTTTTTTATCTTATAAATTTCGCGATATTAACTTTAAACAAATGTGTTGCATGCTGCTAATTCAGTGTGTAAATACATAGTAAATTATTAAAGCATTAGTATTAAAGGAGACATAATTGACTTATCAATTTAGTAAATCGAATGCCTACTGCTTAGTTTTCTAGATTCTAAATTGCTTCTAATGAGCACGAAAACTTGTGCTATGTGACAAAAATTAGTTACAAGGTCAAAAAATAAAAGCATCGTTACCTAAGTATGTACTTATGTTAATTTCTAGAGATTAACAGTGTAAGGTTACTAGACATCCCGGTTGGGTGTTCTAGTGGATGTATTTATTTTCTCTGTTATCTTTATTTCAATACGTGAACCTCATTAAGCAAGAAAACTTTACAGAAATAATTTTGGCTTAGCTATTGGTTTTACCCCTTCCTCATGAACTAAAAATTTCATACCTCTTTCAATTTTATATTTTTGACGCTGGAACTCTTGCGGCAATGACTAAAAATAATACAGTGCGCCACTACCAGCATGCGGTTTTTCAAGGAAGGAAGTCTTGCTGGCATTTTTTGGTTTGATAAATTAAAGCTTGTTTTTTTTTGAGTGAGGTTGTTCATTTATTGTGAGTACAAATTATTTGATATTGACAATAATATGGCCAAATTTGAATGAAGTCCAGTGATTTATGCTCATATCTGCCAGTTACCATACATACCATATTGCGGGGAAAAAATTAAGCTATGAATTAATTCATATTTTTCGTTCAATTCCCTTTTTTTATTTATTTTTTATATATATATATATTTTTTTTTTTTGGAAATTATTGATTAACTAGAGTTTTAGTGTTAAAAAAATAGCTTAACTTAGCCAATCTTAAAAATTCCAGCTATTATCTATTAAGCTATTATTATCTTTTTAAATTCCATAAGAAAAACAACATGGTCGGGAAGTTGAAATTTGATTTAACGTTTTTTTTTCAAACAATGCATAATAGAATTCATGGAACGAAAAATAGACTTCGTAGTGAACATAAATGTATTTTAATTGGATATTTACACGTTGAATTTCCCAATTCGCACTTTAGCACAGTCGTAAGAACATTTCTCATCAGGGCATGAAAGCTCATATTTTTTTTTTAGTTTGGCACGAAAGTGTTCATCTACGTTTGTTCTATGAATGCCAGCAAAACAATTTTAATCATTATTGCATTATTATCTCGCTTCATTTACAAACCAATTTGTTACCGACACTCCAATTTATTTCAAGTTTCATAAACCAATAAAAATCATGCACTCCAAATGATCGCCATAACAAGCAATAAACTGTCAATAACTACTATTTATAATTTTACGAGTATCGATGCAAATTTGCCTGTCGAATGTCAAACTTATCATGATAATAAACACACAAGCATCTACGATACTCACACTCACTCAAATCTATCAGGAACGCATTCACTAAAGCTCGAAAAACTTCACTATCTCTAATTGTGAAGGTTAATGTCAAAATCTTTTAAATGCCACTTTTAGTATAACTATATTTCTTTTCATCACAGTTTTGCTCCAATTGAGTTTTGTTATTGTAAATTAATTATTTTTCAACGCAATTTGATTTGAATTTGTGACTCGTGCCACAAATTTTTAAATGTTATATTTTTATTGCAAAGCAAATGGTTGAAGAAGAGATTCACTTTTTCGCTTGTCAATATCTGACAAAATCTAATATAATTTTACAATAACCTGATGATATTTTAACTTTTGTAGTTCTGATTTTATATATTTTTTTTTTAGGATTATAATTATTTTTTTTTTTTATAGTATCTTTTGAAAATTCATGTAAACTTTTAATAGATAGTAATCTAATTAAGTCACTTCGCTCATTTATCATTTGTAACTGCCCACACGCATTTGTCTTTTCAAAAATGTTTGTTTTTTTTAAGTATTTTAAAGATACTTTTGGCAGATTTTTTAATTTTATTATTATTTCTATAATGTTTTGAAGAGTGCAGGAGTATACTGAAATGATTTTTAAAAACTGATGATATCAAAAATTTCACTGACTTTGGTTTTTTTAACAAACCTTTTTAACCTAAAACAAATTTCGTAACAACTTATGCCAGTTCAGAAAAGAAGATCCCTTTTAAAAGGAAAATTGTATCACTACGTTATGAAGCTGTCGGTACCAGCTCCAGTTATAGAATTTATAGAGTGATCCAGGAATACATTCGTTTTAAAGACGAGACTTAAGTGCATACGTCTACAACGCGAATGAATAAAGAGGCAGAGGCCAAACCCAAAATTAAAATATACGAGAACTGTTTAATTTCTATAACCACTTAGATGATACATTAAAAACTGTAGTACTGAGAAGTGGAGATATTCAGTAATCCCATTAACGATCTAGGTACTTTGATCCAAGTACAATATTTTAATACTTATGAAGTAGCCGCCTCGGTAATCAAATGGCTGCATGCTAAGCTCTCTAACTACGAGGTCCCGCGTTTAATTCGCAGCATGGACATAAATATCTAACTATTTTATTTTCCCAATCAGCACAATACATACTTTGCATTTTTAGGTTTACTCCCTGTGGGTTACTAAACCATCCATAAAATTTAATATTCCATTACACGCACATAAATAAATTTGATCTCATGCATTAAGTTAATGTTAATGCGAATTTGTTTCTTGAACACTTGGAAAAATAAGCGTTAAGAAACAAATTTGATTTGAATGTCCTCATTACCTCATTGCCGTTACTTAATGGATCTTTAATGGATGCATGCATAATTTTGCATACTTGTTGGGAATTTAAAATCTATCGATCATTTTAAATACCTATTAACTAACTACAAAACACTAAAGAAACGTAAAAGAGACAGTGGCGGTTATAAATAATCAATTAAAGTATCAACATGTTATGGAGGAAAAATAGAAGAAAAAAACCCATCGGTGGTAATGCACCACACAAAACGGAAAAATATAAACTGAAAGAAGAAAACGAAAAGCAATGGATGATAAAAATAGGCAGGAAAAGTATTAAGTTAAACATGTGACGTCCATAAAATTAAAACAAGGTCTGCAGGCCAAAAAGTTATTGCTTACCAGGTGGGCAAACAAAATAACAAACTATTAGAAAGAAAGAGAAAAAGACAAATAGAAAAAACCAGCAGCAGCAGCAGCTGCTGTTGCTGCAATTGTTTTTGTAATAGCTACAATTTCCTATAATTTAATTATGGCTGACAATGAATACATATTGTATAAGATGAAAAATGATTAAAAATATGAAAAGTAAATCAAAAAGTAAAGTAAAGGCTTCCTCTCTTTTTGGTAATAAACTTGATGGATTTCTTTCTGTTTTAAAATGAGAAATTATTGTTAAACTACTACAAAGTTAATAGCTAGTGTAACAACAAGCAAACAAGGAAAAAGTGTTAAATTAATGGAGTTTTAATAAGAAACGTCTCACAATCAGTCTCAGTTGAGAGGCTGCTCTAAACTGTCTAATGGGTGGAGCAACAACACAAGTTGGAGGCATTTGGTAACAACAATTTTCTAATGTTATTGCCTTCTTTGGTTAATTGGAAAAATGTTGAGAAATAAAGTATGCATATTAATTAGGTATATGCACAATGCGTGCGTGTGTGTGTGTGTGTGTGTGTGTTGCTTCTTATGAATTTTTTTTTTCCTGTGAAGAATTTCTAGTAAATTATCCATAGCTAGATAGAAATATTCAATGGAAACTGTTAACGATTGTAAATAAAAGGCTAAGTAGGTCTTTAAAATAAAGAGAAGTGCAAGTAACTTTTGAGTGATAACTGACATTGTCATTGAAGAATATATTTAAATAAATCTACAATCTTATAAAGTTCTAGTGGCAGCGTGCTTGACCATCGTCACGGCAGTCTCGGGACAAGAGTTGTGAACTGTTGTTTCTGGGTAATGTCAACGAAAATAGCAACACAATGAACTCAGGACTATTTACGGTATGTCAGTTACTTGTCCAGATGGTGGAAAGAACAAATTGCCGAAACCATTACTAGGCACAGCCTTGGACAAAACATATATTATACAAAACCAGGATCACAATTAAAAATGGTACTTTCAGCACTATATGTTCAGTGCATAATAAAATCTCTTCTTAAATTATGAGAATTGTAAAACAATAATTCAAAAATACACAGCCGTATATTTAATTGAAAAATATAAAATTGTGAAAATTCGCAGTGAATATTTAAAATATATTCTGGTTCCAAGAAAAATGAAAGATTTACTACATACAATTATATATTGTTTTGTTCATTTTAAAATTCATAAATTTGTATGTAAGAATGTAGATCGTATTTTAAAAACACAAATCAAGTCTGTATTTTTGGCGAATGCACCCATGAAAGTGTGTTATTTTTTTAACTCGTTATGTGGTTTGTTTTCCAAAAGTTTGTAACACATGAGTTTGCAACTTTAGTGCAGATACCTAAGCTAAAAACCAAACTTTACTTGAGTCCCTTAACTTTTGCGTTGACTCGTATACCTTTTAAATACATTGAATAAATACCGAAAGGAAGCAAAAACTACTAAAATTACATCACGCTTTCATTTATTATGAAATTCTCTACACATTTGCCACTAACGAGATTTTTACGGGGTACTTTATTAACCATATTCAATACACACGCATTGACACACAAAAGCTAAAATGAAAATACAGATGAAAAATCACACATTCAACTAGTAAACAGTTAAGTGTGCAGCTCAAGTAATCTAATTTTAATTACCATAACAAAAAAAAAAAAAACAAAAAGAAAGAAGCACAAACAATGACGTCTACACCTGAAAAGTGTTTTTCCCTACTTTATATTTTCATGAATGATATCCATGATGTGCAAAGCTTTTGTGCAATACCCAAGAAATTTACAAAACAATGGACATAAGGAACACTCACTTACTGCGTCGCGCTGCACCTTTACCCATAATGGTAATTTTATTACACATCGAAGCGCGCTACGTTTTGACAAGAAAAAGAAGAGGTACAATGATCCTATCATAAACCTTTGACCACTACTTGCAGCTGCAACATTACACACCAACAATCATTGAGTAAGTGGGATGTAGTAGATTAAAGTTAAGAGGGGGAGTGCGGAAAACGGCGAGCAAGTAGTGAAATGTAGTAGAGAAGATGAGAAGTGCAGTGCATGACTTTTTGATAGTGTCAAATTACCAACTAAGAAACACACAAACGAGCAAATAGACAGACAGACGGACGAACAGAAAAGCATCTGAGGCATATTAGCAGCAGCATCAGCAACATCATCAGCTACATTTTTGTCATCAAACTGAAAAAGGCTAAAAGTGTTGGCCACAATGGAATGTGCCAGTGTGTGTATATATGTGTGTGTTTATTTGCCTGCGAGTGCAAGCAACTTAACTCTATTCAACTTCACCTCAGTTGATGACCCTTGTGTGCTGACACTTTTTTGCTTATGGCTATCGCCATACATCACTCTCTGCTGCTGCTGCTGCAGTGTGATGCGATTCCCAAGTAATTGATGCTCACGACGAATAGCAGCATGCATTTTAAGTGATATTAATGACCTTGCAGGTAACGGTAACGTTGTAGGTTTAAACACCCTGCAACCAACATCAGACTGCAAGCCAAACAGACTAGAAATATTTCTAGTCCATGCATACTAGTACACAGACTAGTACAATGTATTGCTAGATATGGCCAGACTGATGTAATAAATACCGATCTTGTTAATACCAAACACAACCGGTTGCACTTCGAGAGCAATAATAGCTGCAGAAAACTGATTTTATACGTCATATATTCTGTACTCGCTAAAAAATAATAATAACACCGCCACAAAAAAAATTAAAATACGGCTACTCGATTGATGTGATTGTCAAATTAGCGCACGCACGTGTTAGTTATCTGAGCTACACACTGACTCGCTGAAACAGTGGCAAAGCAGCGAACAGCAGTTCTCTTTTGTTTGCTCGCTTTGCTCAGTACTTTATACTAAATATTGCCTTTAAAATACTTGTTCGTACAATACTCATGTAGATCAACACCTAATAACACCTTTGTCCATAATCCACAGTCACATGTTCGAGCCCAGCAAACTTCATAAAATTTAATACGTAATTTATTTGCTAAAAAAAAAAATAATAATAAATAAAAAGTAAAAAACAACTTTAATAAAAGACACTTTTTTTCTTGTGTTACGAAAAAGTCTACTATATTTTAACTAGTTTTTGGACTATCATATAAAGGCAGTGTATTACTAGTACTGGGCCTGTCCAATTACAAGCCTGTATACAAATAACTAGTCGGTTCTCCTATGTTTGAATTACACATGGATCTAATTGTGGTCCCTCGCAGTCTAGTATTGTATAAGACTAGACCGATTGGTTACAGGGTACCTACACATTTTTTTCCATGGCTCTTAACTTGGTTTTGTTTTTTTTTGTTTTGGTTTAGAGAACTTTTTGGTTAATGAACTTTTTTTTTTTTCTTTTTAGTTGACTTTATTTAACTTATTATATATCCATTATACGGAGCTTGAAAAAGTAAAAACTTTTATGTAATTTGATGCATTTTCGTAGTTTTTCATTTTATAGTTGGTTGCATTTTGTCTCAAAACTTATGTCATTTTTCATCTTTTAGTTTTTGTTTGCTTTTCTTCTACTTATTTGTTGTTTCTTTGAGTTACTTAAAATTTTTTCAAGGACTCAAGCACTTTGCTTCTAGGTATTATTGTTTCACTTTTTATTGTTTTTTTAATTTTGCATAACTATTCATTAATAAATACATTTTTTTTTATGGAACTGGTAATTTAATATGATACTTCAATGTAAACACTTAAAATTAAAATTTGTTGTTGTTGTTATTTGGTTTTTATTTTTTTTAACCTATGGAAGTTTATTAATTTTTTTTGTTAAGGCCCGCAGGTTATGTGTACTTGTTTCATAAGCATGTAAGCAAATCTCATCTTTACAGTATATGAATATTGATTGATCCCTAAAAAGATATCACAAAAGTGTCTATCGTTTTCATATAACAAATTTTTAATAAGTCTTAATTAAGCTTGAAACTGAAGAATGTTGAAGTGAAGTGGTGGTTTTTGACCTTCTCATAAAATACTGAAAGTACACAAATTAATAATGCATAAAGTTTAATATTATCACAGTTTTTATCTTTATTATCTTTTGAAATAAAAAGATTAAGAATTATGTAATATGTGTCGATAGAATGTACAATATCTGAATCCATAAGAGCATTCAAATATCAGAGTACCTAAACATAGAAAAGCGGCGATTTTTGGGTAACATTGACTTGAAAGTAGCAACATCTGTGAGGGTCAACATAAAATTTCAGTGAGAACATCCTGACCTTCATACATATCACCTAGTGCGATGGATAAAGGTACAAGTTTTCGTACCAAAGTTGAGTACTTACCTAAATGCATAAAGTTTATATAGGCCCCCCCAAATAAAAGTGGTTCACTTCCGACAAGAAGGTATATCTGACAAGCGGGTAAATTAGTATAAGTTTGTAATAATAAAAGTAAGTAATAATGAAATTTTAAAATATTATTATTTGATGAAATGTAAGGGTGAACAGTAGATAAGTTAAGCAATGGGATATCGACAGTATGGTAATACATCGATATCAGGTAGGGTGGGTACAGACTTCAAGGGACTATCAGCTTTCCCCCTCTAAATTTTAGTTTCTTATTCATTTGTTGGTGGTAGTTACATACGTGCTCAATAGTTTTCTTATGGAGATTACTTTTTAGGATTTTTCCTACTGTATGAGCTGCATACAAATAAAATTTAATATAACTCTTCACTTCATATCATTGAGGTTAGCCCACTCCCATTTTCCCTGAGCTAAGACTGAAGCATTGCTAGGTATGCAGCGGCCGCCTCACATGATTTGAGCCTTGAAGAAGGTGGAAGTTCGTTACACACCATGCTGAAAAAGTAGCTAGGTTATATCATAGCTTAATAGCATAATACAATATATCAGTAGCAGCTTTATAATGCCAGCAGCAGAGAAACTCTCCATTGTTCGGAAATCAAATTTAATTTGAAAGTGGAAGATAATAAAGACAAATAATAACAATTTAATTAGATTTGCTGGTAGCAGGGACTAGTTGCAGAGTGAAAAGTAGTGCTTGTAACTACTGTGGAAAATTCCAACAAAAAAAAATTTTAATGAGGCTAATTAGAATTATAAGTAAGAGAAGGTGCAAAATAACAGGTACCTTATAATAAGGATTTAAGGAAAGGGCATTACTATTTCATTTCCTTGAAATGAAATTGATAATTTTTAATTATGTATATTTCAGAGGAATTGAAAATTAAAATTTTCCTTGTAATGAAATTGTGAAAATTGAAAATGGAATTTCAATTACTCTATGGAATTGGAAAAGTAATAATATCCTTTAACATGGTTCTAATTCAATTGATTACAATTATCAATTACTAAGTAATGTAACTGAATTTACCCAGCTCTAGGTGCTGGTTAATTTTCAAGTAGCAGCGACTTAGACAAATAGTAAAAAAATAAAATGCTAAGTAGTTTTCTGAGCTAAGTAAATATCCATCCTCAAGGCTAACTGTAATTGTAACTTTAAATATCACCGTGATAGCAGACTAACTAAGTTATTTGTCTGTTACAAAGTAACAAAGCCTTACTAATTAAGTGGGTACAAAATACAATGTATTTCCAAATATTTTATTTTCTTTTAATATTAAAAGTTCTCCAGAAAATCAGAATGATGAAAATCACTCTTAATTACACATAACTTCGCATCGGTTTGGCACATCATCATAAATTTTGATAGCAGCTTCTACTTACGTGAATTTTCATTGCTGGAAAATTGCCAAAACAATAGAAAATTATGACAACACCAACACATCAGCAACTAAAAATATTTGATAGAATTACAACACCTGTGCAATATTATTTTATAAGTTTAAGTATAATTATGAAATGAAAATTTGAACAAAATCAGATTTAAATTTAAAATAAACAGCAGAAACAACAATCAAGTAAGTGATTAAACTAAACAAACAAGACAAAGAAAATGTTTTTATTTATTACAAAAGAAATCATGTCATCATAAAAAAAAAAAAAAAAAAATTATTTATAAATAATGTATAGAAAAAAGTTGTTAACGAATTAAATTTCAGGGTTACTGACTAATTGAAAGATGCGGCCGGCTGGCTGACTGACTGACTTCATTTTCTTAGGGGGCCTAGGTCGAGCTTTTCGTATTGACCCATGTTGTGCGTGTTATATTTTTACGTGAATGGAAGGGACCTACAATTTTATACCGAATGCAATCAGCGAAGCTTTTCTTGGGCATTTTTTACTATTGTGTATTGCCAAGAGGTGGTGCCGTGTCGAAAACACCTTTTGCGATACACTCTTCATAGCAGGTCAGCACACTACCAAAAACGCTACGGCGACCACTGTCTGGCATAAATGACTGCATGACTGAGTGACATGTCACATAATTTAGGCTAAGGTAACCAAAACACAACATAAACATAAACATAAAAATAATGAAATTAGAAGAGAACAATAAAAAAAAAATAAATAAACTTTACTTACTTACTTTTAATGGCACAACAGCCCATGGAGGGCATAAGCCGAGCTTTTCGCATCCACTCATGTTGTGCGTGTTATATTTGTACATGAATGGAAGGGACCTACAGTTTTATATGCCGAATCCGAACGGCGAAGTGAAAAGCTTTTCATAGCAATTTTTACTCTTGTAGGTTTGCCATTGCCTGCCAAGAGGTGGTGCACTACTTTTTGATTTTGCCTGTGCCGAGATTCGAACCCCGGACACTCTGCGCAGCAGTCCAACGCACTACCACTACGCCACAGCGACCACATATAATAAACAACCAGCGAAAACATTTAAAGTAACAACATAAAAGTGTCATAAGTTGATTCGATTTGATTGTTTGTTTATTTATTTATCTGTTTAAGTAAATACCGAGGAACACATCCGCAACGTCATCGTTGCCTTCATCGGCTTAATCGGCATCATCATTATTGCTCATAAAGTCAAGTAAAAATACGCCAAGTTGAATTAATTTTACAAAATGACGCTGACAAATTGACAATGCAGTTAACAAACAACGAAAAGTACAACAACAACAACACCAGCACCATCAACGACATAAAACGAAACTAAACCAAACAATCGACAACAAATCATACATCAACACAACAAACAATGTGGAAAGTTTTCCTCAAGTTTTCTTCAAGAATAAAACGCCTCAGTGGAAGCGCGCATCTGTGGCTGCCTCGGTTGGCGTTAGCCATAAGGAAGTGTCAACTTGAAGAAGTTGAAGTATGGGAAGTTGGCAAAAAAAAATATGTACTAAACAACAGCAAACGTTCACGCTGCAAATATGTAGAAAAGAAAGACTTAGAGTAGGAGGAAAGGCAGCAGCAAGAGGAAAAGTGTTCCACAAATCACACTTATGTACATGCTGCTGCTGTAGCAAAGAAGTGAAGAAAAGAAATAAATTGTCATATATGGTTTGAGAAATGTTGCTGAATGCACTTAGACAGGCATACTTAGTTTCAGCCAGTCGTCAGCAGCAGCAGAAAACAAGAAATCCATTGTGCAGTTGCTTAATATTTGACCTAAAAAAGTCAATTGTTTATAAGTTTTTCAGAATCAGAGAGGTATAGAGTAGATATTAAAAAAAAACCAAGTAAATGAAAGAAACGATTATGAAAAGTAGAATTTTTAAAAGAGAAATTTTTCTTCTTTTTTTTATTATTATTTTTTTATTTTATTTTACTCTAAAAAAGGAGAAAAAAACGTTAAAATTCATAAGCAGCAGCGACTCAGTTGCTTTTGCTGCTGTTTGTTACTGCATTGTTGGGGAAGTTATCAGATTTAACAATGGTTGACATAATCTCGTCAAGATGTCACGTTCAGTTTTTCTTCTTTTCCTTCGCTTCTTTGTCTGCTTCCTCTTCTTCTGCAGTGCATTTTTAAATTATAGAAATCAACGCTGTATGGCATGAAGTGATAGAGTTTTTGATGTTGTTTTTCTGTTTTTTTGGCGTCACGTCAAATGGAGTTTTCTACATACTTTTATATACTTAAAGATATGTTATAATTTTTTTTTTTGCGTTAGATTACGTAGTCAGCTTGAGGTTTAGCTTCGCTCTGTGCTGTGTTAATTCTATTGAAAAAAGAAACAAGTTATTACAACCACAATTTTAAATTATATACACTTTTGATTATCATCAGTATTAAGGAAAATGCTTATATAATTGGTTACGTTAACATAGCATTAACATTCATTCATATTATCTAGGTAGGCACGTTCAAAAACTTTTGAAAAGCAGTCAAATTAAAATAAAGAAAATGTGTGGAGTACGAAAGCCTCAAGTCATTCGAAGATTGGGTTGATCTTAGCTTCAATGGAGACTTACTAAAACCTGAAGTGTAAATTCGTAATTCTGGAAAAACTCAGAAGAGATTAAAATCGTACGAGATGTTGATCTGATTACACACATATTACTAATGCACTATACTACTTCAGTTTTGAAGGAAGTTTCAAGGAATATTTTAATGTCCTGATACATAGTCCAATTTGTGAAACTTGTTATATTTACACCGATTCAATTTTGTTATCATTGAAAATTTAAATTATAATGCTAGCTGTGTTTTATTCGCCAAATCATTCAATATGTGCAAATAAAGCGATCCAAGTTGTTTACTCCCTTTCTTCTTTCTGTTGTCATTCACAATAAATCTGTTTCATAGCAACTGACAGCTGGAGGTGATTTTCCATCACATTGCATAGGCATTTCTCTTCTTTATTATATGGCCGAACCCGTCGTTACACACAGAAAAATATTTTTAAATGCATTTGTAAATCACTTTTTCTCCGGTGGACTTTTTGACATTTCTTCTTTATTTGCCAAACTGTTCGGCTGCTTTAAGTATTGATAGTTTAAAGTAGATTTATATTAAAAGAAAAATGAATGGTAAACAACATACAATCTCTGCAGCTTTTGCTGTGGTCTACCGTTCTATTATCGCTGCTAGTTATACAGTGTTGCATAAAACGCAACTAATATGTATTTCATCTTTAATTTTCTTTTACATTAAAAGTGATTAGTTATTAAATTCACAACTGTTCGATGATACTCAATATCAATTATTATTTATATTTGAAATGTCATAAATCTTGGGCAAAATAGAATTCATTCATTTTAACATATGTAATATCAAAAAACCAAACCAGCTAAAAACACGGAATTTAGATTTCCACACAACGTTTATTGTCAAACTCATAAATGTCAGAAAGCGAACAAGCATAGCTTGAGAATCTATGATTATTATTTTGTATGTTTAAAAAACGCCCACCCATTCCTTGAAAACTACCAAAAACAACATTTACACATTAGTCTTAACATATAATAGGTAAGTTATTATTATTATTATTATTGTTTAAATTTTTATTGTTATCGTTTAATTCAATCTTAACTTAAAGTTTAACCTTTTGCACTCTTGCATCACACACTTACAATTGGCCATAATTGTTGATGTGTGTGTGATAGGATGGTAATAGCGTCGAAATGTTGATGATGGCGACGACAATGATAATCATATTTCGTTTTGAACAAATAAAATAATAATAATAAATTGTCAATAGTTGTCGGAAATAAAACGTTGATTAAGGTTTTACTTCACACTCATTGAAAACAAAATGTAAAAGGAGTTTTTCTTTCACTCTTTTCTTTCATTGTTGATGACGCGTTTTTTTTCACCTGTTGCTTGTAACTTGCTGCCGCAATACAAATGACACAATTGCAGGCAGGCCAGGCAGCAAGTAGGCAAGTAGCAGGCAGGCAATATAACAGCCAAGCTTTGTATTTGTATTTTTTATTATTATTTCAATGAGCGTGTAATATAAAACGCTCTTTAATAAAGTGACAGGCGTACTCAGGCAGTTACATTAACAGACCGACAAGCACACTGTGGTGAGCATAATAAATCTTATATTTATTAAAAAAGGAAAAAAAGGTAAATTTTTTTAAATTTTCACCTGATGCTGGTTGGCAGTCAATTCGAATGCCTTTTTGGTGTTTCTTCTTTTCTTTTTACCGAAATTGAAATATCTTTTGTATTTTTGGGAATGAATAGTGGCGGTTATAGCGAACGAATGAAATTGTTAACTTGCCAATTTTATGACTTTTTTTTTCAAGTTACATCAATTATTTATTTGAGCTTAACAGCAGTCAACACATTGCTGTGTATTCCATACAAAAGAAAAGCTAATGAAAAAGCGTTAATAATAAATCTAATACACATATTTATTAAGTATTTAACCTGCTTTTCACCCAGCAGCATTTATTATAACTTTTTTTTTTGTTTGGATTTTCGCACTTTTCATTTCACACTTTCATTGATTCATTCATTTTTGAATCCAATCTACGTTCAAAGAAATAAAATTATGGGAATTTTTTGCCTCTGGAAAAAAGATGCTAAAGTTTGGCAATAAGTTATTAATTAAATTTTCTCTTGATGTGCGAAAACTGAAAAAGTGGCTTCTTAAATTTATGTGCCTAAAGACGTAAGATCATGAAGCACTTGCTTTCATTCATTGTCACAATCCTGCGAAATAGTTTCTGCTGTTCAAGTTAAAGCTAAGTAAGTGTCATAAAAAACCGATGTATTATTATATATTTAATGCCACTACTACTTTCCCAGAGAGTGTGAACTTTGTTGGCAACAAGTTACAATAGTTTAAATTGGCATTTGTTAATGTCTAAAAATCGAAAACAACTACGACTGCGATGACGGCAATGCTCTGCTACCACTGGTATGATGTTTTCCTATTACTATTATTTTATTATTGTGCTGTCATGAACATCGATAAATATAAATATAAATATAGAAAGATCGACTTGTTGAATTTTAAAGATATTGACAGTTATTAACAGCGGCGAAAGAGTTGTCTTCCTCTCATTCTCGGTATATATGTATTGAAAAATTCAATAAAAAATGGACATCTTTCTAAATTACAACGCTATCAAAAATAAACTATGTTTTTTTATATTATACGAGTATGTACCTATTTCCTAAAATTTGAAATTCAAATCAAAAAAATACATATATGCATAGGTAACAACTCGTAAAATAATAAAAAATTTTACATTTCCTTTCTCTCTTTATATATGAGTCAACGAACCACCTCGTCTAAATTTTGTTTCATTAAAATGTAACAAAACGAAGAAGAAAAAAACATGCAACAGCAGAATCTTTCAGCAACGCTTCTAAGTTTCATGCGTTGTTGGTTTTAGGCGCATACATAGCAATGCACAGTGGGTGAAGCAATTTGCATAATGTTTAAATTTCATTTCACAAAATTACTAGCTATTCGTGATACTCACAAATACTTCACTAAAATTGGATTCAAGCAAACTTTGAAAATGTGCTTTCACTTGTATAAGTAGCCAGAACACTTCGGTTTGGTTTAAGTTAAAAAGTTAAACTGAAATTAAGAATTACCTCTGGTGCTGTGTTACTTATATGTATGAATGGAATGTCTGAATGTCTCAGAGCGGCTTTGACTGTTTTTAATAGCCTCTCCATTCTTTGGACTACTGCGCTTAACAGCATCTACATAAATGCTTCAGATTACTGTCTTTAATTTGATTACTATAGAAGCCTTTGAGTGCAAAAGTGGACCAAGCCGCAAAATGTTCAAAACCAAGTTAAACAGTTTAATAACTTACTGATATTTAAAAATTTTTAATGCAATGTCGGTCCACACTTATTCCTGTCTCACAGCATAAGTTCTGTAGAGACAAACCATCCAAATGTGATTAAAAACCAATGTGGCTTGGAGCATTTTTACCCTCAATGCCTCTTATCCTCTGGATGTATTTCAAAGCCTCCGATTACCTCTAAGTAATTGCGCCTTAAACCCTTCGAGGCCCCTAAAAGTCACTGTGGCTTCAACTAGCATGAAAAAGCTATGACTCAGTAGGTATAGAATATGTATAGTTTGTCATTCTGTGCAGCGGCGTGCCACTTTTTGTGTTTATGTATGTGTTTTTCTCACTTAAACTTGTGTGAATATTTTAAAAATAGACAGAGACAATATAAAGAATATAAGCAAGTACATAGAAAGCCACAAAAATACTATCTAGCCAACATAACAACAACAACCGATCCTGAAAAATAAATAGTTACAGAGAAAAATCAGTGTGCGTCATGCGTTCTAGAACTCAGAATTTTTAGAAAATTAAAATTTGAAAAAAAAATAAAGAAAAAAGAATTTGTGCGTTTGGTTTGCCAAAATATTTATCTTAATTGAAATGCTCTTACAAAAAAAAGAAAACTATGAAAATATATTTAGGCTCATTTTCTATTCAGTGTATGGTAAATGGAACAATGTATTGACTTAATGCAATTCTGGGCTAGCAAAAATTATTGACACAAACAGTTGACATCAATGAAACAAATTTTTCAATTCTAGGGAAAAGGAAGCATTCCCTTTTAATGGTCTACCGTACAAAAACTAACATTACAGTGAATTTTCATAAATTTTTACCATTATTTTTGAACACTTTTCTGAATTATTCATTACCGGACTTGGTTCGGCTTTAGTTCTTAGTTCTTTTTTAGTAATTTTTTTTTTAAATAATTAGTCACGATTTTTGCATAATATTCTTTATTACTTTATAATACATACATACATATATACTGTACATACTATTTTTGTGTTTTTGTAATTTTGGACAAGCTTATACACATAGCCAGCGTGCTCAAAACGCTCATTATATATTGTTTTCGTCGTCGTGGAAAATTAGGTGTGGCTTTTCCACCACATAAAAAGAAAGGCGTTTTCAGTTTTTCTTTGCCCAATACTAAAACGGAAAAGAAAAATTGCCTAGAATCATACTATAATAACTTAAGCTTAAATATAGTCGCGTTCTTTCTAGGAATGAACTTTATTAAATTACATGGCATTAACAAATTCATGAAGTTAAATTTCCTCTCATTTTAGCAGCAGTCGCGTGAAAAGACAAAGTACTTGGTTTTGTTTTCTGTTTGCTCTCCTTCTTTGCATTTTAAAGGCGTTTTTCAGTTTTATTTTATTTTTCAACCACAATTTGAAGGAGCACACGTGTTCGTTCTTAGTAACTAATCATTCCTACTCCTGCTATTGCAGTTGAATTTTACATTTTGTCTATGTACGTAAAGGCCAAGCCCAAATTTGTTGCAATTCTATTGTTTTAAGTTAACTATAATATTTTAATGTGTACCTATCCGAATCTGCTAATCCTAAAGATAATAGAACATAACAATGAACGAACCACAAATTTAACTACGAATAGTCTGTCAACACTTTTTATTGTTTCGTTGTTGCCAAAACTGCAAATTATGTTCAACATTTTTCAATTTGAATGGAATTGATTAGTTAAAAAATTTTTATAAAAATACAAACATTGTTATGTAGGAATAACTGACTACAGTAAAAGTGATTTGCAAATTTTATGTAACTACAGTAATAATTACTTACAACATTTGTTAAGAATTTGAAGTGTAATAACTTTATGACTGAAAATTTTCAGACTTACTGTTTTTCATAGCATCTTGTTAACCCAGATAGACCTTCAGTACCTTCTTTTGACTGTGACTTTGATACTGTGCTCCTAAAATGCAAAAAGTCTACTTCTCCCATAATTGTTTGCTTCCGACTTCTCTGGCGCAGATTTTTTTTTAATCCACCTGAAATTATCTGCCCTTCGAATGTATCTGAGTGCCCCTTTTGCTCATTTTATATTTTATACTTTTTATTTTTGGGCAGCTGTGACTGTCCTCGGTTTTTATGTTACAAAATGCCATAATGTTTTAAAATTAAACTGAGACACACTTTGACTTTTCCGAAGAAAATCGGAATATTCTGATATCAGTTGCAATATTCTAAAACTGATTTCGTAATTCTGCAATATTCGAAAACAGTAAACTTTATTTGAAATTTATTCTGAATTCAAATTTCAAGAATACGAAAACATATTTGGAAATTTGAATTCTGAAATCAAGCCGATTTATTCTGAAATATTTTGAAATTCTTTTGAAGTTTTGTGCAATAAAATTATTCAGAAATCAATTTGAATTATCTAGAAATATCTAAGTTGAATATTTCAACTAAACTATCTTCAAATATAAAATTTTTCCACGAAAAAATTTTTAGTTTGCAATGAATTTTTTTCATCTATTTGAGGTTGTTAGATGTCATTTTCAGTCTTAACATTATTTTTTATGCTATATACTATTATTTTTCTCAGATAAAAAATTCTTTAATTAACTTGAGATCTTGAGATCAATGATCAGTGAATTAATTGGAGAATTAACGTCATTATACTCTGACTTTACTTATCATTTGGTCAGCGATATTGTGCTGGGCATTTCCACTCTGACAATGATCTTCTAATTAAGTAACACCGATCAATACAAGTGATCATTGATCAGTACCACTGATTACAACCCTTTGATCTTAATAAGTAAAATGTATATCTAAAAAAAATACATTACTATAAGACCGATCCGACTCAATCATAAATTTATGGATTAAATATGAAATGTATGTGATCATTTATATTGACCTAATCGTTTCTGGCCTGAAAGTGATCAGATTTTTATCATTGGTCACTGATCAGTACCATCGACTAAAGATCAGCATTATTGTTGAATAATTACCATATACTTATAACTGAATATTACCATTGATCACTAATCCCAGCCTCTTGATCTTGATAAAACTTATGTGATCAGTAACATAGTTCCGGTGATTATCATAGCCTCATGATAGCAATATATGAAAATCGTATTCAAAATCAAATCACGATAGACTAATCGAACTCAGTAAAATGATCATTCATTATTTCTGTAGGTATTTATAGTGATTAAAATGTCTTGAGTTCAATATAGGATTATTTGACTTACTCTGACAATAATTTGATCACAATTGCTACAAATATATGTATATTGCAATTTCGAAAAGCGAACAGATTCAGGAATTTTAGTTTAAATTGAAATTAAAACATGTCAACTTTTTTCCCGATAATCTCGATCTTTAGCATATACTGGAATATTTTCATTAGAATTTGTCAATTATTGTATGAGATTATTTTGCTGGACTGGCTGTCATAAAGCATCAATTACACACATGACTTTGACCCTTTCCAACTACATACAATACAAGTATAGAGGCATCCCCTTTGCCAAATTTGTTTTATTGCAGCTAACGCAAGAAATAATAAAGCCATTTATTGTATGTTGTGCTGCTGCTGCTCCTCCTATTGATATTCAATAATAATTACAATTTTTATGCAGTCAGCAATGGCAGCAACACTGACAACAATGAATGATGATATTGTTATTATATGTTCATATATCTGCAACAGTTAGTGAGTGAGTGAGTGGTTGAATTGTGTAGGTTGTACTGTGCACGAGGATAATGTTGCTGAACATCATGTTCAGCTGTTTAGTTGCAGCAAATTGAAAGTAATTTTTATATTGCAACGACCCACACTTGATTTATTATGTGCAATTTGGCGAAATAATTTTCATGTTTCTCCGAAGCTTTACTGTAATCAATACAAAAAAGAAGATTTTCTACTTCTTTCGTATTAAAATTATTTATCTTTAATATAAAATTGCAATCATTCTCAGCGAACATTTTCTGAACATAATTTTCAAGAGCATTCATTATATTTATTTTTCTATTTTCCTCCATTTCAGGTGCTGTACCATGAAATAGTTTCACATGCTCGATTGGTTAGCGCTTGTATACGTGTAGCATCTGAAAGAGATCAGAAACAACAACTTGAACTACAACAACAGCAGCAGCAGCAATTAGAATACGAACAAGAACAACAAGAGCAATCACTTGGCAGCAACACCAGCACTATTGTTGACGGACAAGCAAACTTTTCACTGCAATCGATTGAAGAACCAACAGCAGGCTTAAAAGTTGATGCTATCACTGAAACTGGTGTGAAATCATCGGCATCACCCGCTAATTCTTCGTTCGCATCAACAACATCAACAGCATCGTCAACAGCAACCACCGTAATAGTAAAGAAAAGTGGTGAAAGTGGAAATCTAGAACGCTTACAAAATCGTTATCACTTATTGTATTTGAAAGCATTCGAAGTGCAATTGTGGCTAGACGGTTTGTTGCGGAAGAAAAGCTGCTCGTCATCAGCGGTAAGCGTTTGAATAATATTGTTAAATACCTTTTAAAATACGAAATCCAACTACTTGAATGCAAATCCAAAAGATTGGATCAACACACACCCATGCAGAGTGACCTTAATCGTTTCTAAAGCTTACGAAAGTTCATGAGCTTTTACATGCACTTCCGAGACTAAAAGCAAACTTCATTAGCATTTTTTATATTATTTTTATTACATCGTAAAAAAGTAAATAAAATCGAAAAGTTCAAAAACACAAACTTCACGAGCGATGAATAGCAGAAGAAAAAATGTCCAACTTGAACTTGAAAGGGGGCACAAGAATAAGTGAACGTAAAAGAAGTGGGGAAAACGCATTTAGTTTTGTATATAAATTTAAAAATAACAACCGCATCATGTTCAGTGCAGTCTTGTGCTTTCAATATTTGCTTCATGCTACTACGAGTAGTTGCTGCAGCTTTGTGTAAGCAACCAACAGATGAATTGGGATTCTATTTTTAAAACTGTTGCTTTTCTTTGGTCGTCGCACTTATATCAAATGAAAGCATGAAAATTCAGCTATTTATTTTATTCAACGTGTTTAGTTTAGAAGAATTCCTAAGAAACGCAAATTTCATTTCATCCAACCGAAAGGCCTCATCAATGTTTATGGTTGAATGACGATGTGCACTCACTATTGGCGGCATTCACTCCATTGTTTCTCACTTAGGCATGAGGGGAGCTATATGCTGCTCTCTTTCAATATCCGTAAGATTGAAAAAAATAAGAAAATTTTCTATTTCATTGTCAAGTTGTTGCTTTTTTTTGTTGTCGTCATTAATTGCAATTTATTGTGGAATTTATTTGCTAGTTCTTCTCTCATATTGCTTTTTTAATTATATATTTCCAATTAGAAATTTATCGTTTTTGTGCAGTTTTCATCTTAAATATTTAGAAAATTCAACGCAAGATTTTTCTTTATTTTGTGTTTTGGGCTGGCCGCGGTTATGTTTGAGTTTTTAATTTTTTAGAAATAGTTGTACGGAAAACTGTATATGCTTTTGCGGCTGGATTTATTTAAAATCAATCATCAATCAAAATTAATTGATTACAAAAGAGAAAATTTTTCCTTTCTAAATAATTGTATTGAATATGTGAAAATAATAATTTTTGTTTATTGTTATATTTTCAACTTTCTTGTCATTTGATTGGAAGAATACAACAGTTGTTTTGAATACTTTTGATTTGAACTTCCTTTTCATTCTATATACATAGAAAATGTATTTAAAATGTCAATTACTGATCTTTAACCAATTTTAAATTGTTTATACATTCTCGTCAGGGGACCGTGTTGTTTCCACTCACGGTGCTTCATTTCTGCAAAAAAAAAACTCACTTTTTTGGAAACACAGTACTCAGCTGGAAAAAAAAATTTGCAGTATTTTCCAACGTTGTTTAAGTGTAATGCGATTCATTTTGTTCCGTGGAGGTATGATACTGAATGACAGTAAAGATTTCTAGTGGGAAAGAGCTGTGTCAAATACTTATAACTTATGATTCAAAAAGAAACCACTAAATGAGCAAGAAATCATTTTCTGTAGTAAAAATATACTGCCTACATTAAAAATATTCTGAAATAAAAGTATCTATGGTATGAATTTTATATAGTGAAAATTTTCTGAGTAAAAATCTTAAATGGTAAACTTTTTCTACAATGTAATAAACATTATCTAAAGTAAATAGAAATTGTCTTTGGATTTTCTACACACTCAATATTTTTTATAGTAGCAAAATTTTCCTTTTCTATAATCAAAATCTTGAAAAAATATTTCAAAAGTTTTACAGCAAGATTTTCTATTTATTAGTGAAAATATACTAAATAAAATTATCTACAACAACATATTTTCTATGGGGGTTTCTACTGCAAGTGTTTTTTACATTGTAGTAAAAATTGGTTATACATAATGAAAAATTTTCTATTATTAACTTTTCTGTACACAGTAAAAATTTACTGTATTAAAAATTATCTGTAGCATAACTAACTTTTACATAATAAAGATTTGCATATAAAACTGCAAAGTTTTATAGTTAAATTTTTTATATACATATGCATGTATTACTAAATTCTATGTTTAAAATATTATATAGTAAGAATTTTTTATTTAAAATAAACATTTTAAAAATTTACTCTATTTTACTAGCCAAAAATTTGTATTTCTAAAGTTTTGTAGTAAGAGTTTCTATAGTAAATATTTTTTATAATCAAATTGTCTAAAGCAACAGTTTTTTTTTTTTTTTTTTTGTTTAGATATTTTAAGTTACTCTGTAGGATTTTCCTAAGAAAAGGTGTAGAGAAAAGCAACAGTTTTTTATAGCAAAAAATCGAGAAATCTTAGTTTGGAAAAAAAGACTACTTACTACTTATTAGTTTAAATTTTGTTTGCTTCTTTTGTATAAAGAAAAAGCTTTGCTTTCATTAATCAAGATTCGCTCGCTAAAATCATAAACGGTATTCACGCTTTGATGCAAATGGTCTCGCATCATTAGAATTGCAAAATTTAACGATAAGCAAGATGCAAGAACATTTATTTTTTTCGAAATTTTTAATTTATTTTATTTTAATAATTAAAGTTTACTTCTCTAGAATCGTTTTTTATGTTTATGCCGGGGTTATATAGCATAATCGTCGCAGCGAGAATGGTCACGGAAATAATGTGCAACGTCCTCTATCATCAAGTATGATAAAAACTAGATTGATAGAGGGCGCTGCACATTAGTTTCTAGACAAATTTTTTTCATACTCGATTGACAGAGGGCGATGCCCAAATTTGAAATTTCAAAAAAAAAATTTGGCATTTCAAACAAAAACATTTAGAAAACCCAAAACGCAAAAGTTCTGAAGAAGTAAACTTTTGCAGGGTGCCCCACTGACACACACAATTTTTTAATTATTAATTTATAATAGAGTTATTTTAAAGATACTTAATTACAAAATATGCAAAACTTTAATTGAACACTTCTGAAAATACAAAACTTAAATCAAATCGAAAATAAATTCCTAAGAATCACTGTCCATTAACGAAAATGTAAATAAAAGTTTACTGCATCTACTAGGATTTAGTAATACCAGAAATTACGCCCCCCGATTAATTTTAATAGTTGAATAGCTTTCACAGAATTCCACATAAAATTTAATTACACATACGAAATCCTCAAACACAGACATGCCTTAATACGGATATCAATAACGTAATCATTTGATTGTAGTAATAACTATATAGTCTACAAATACAAAAAACCAAGACGATCGAATATATTAAAATTAAAATTTCTATCGCAAAGCCCAAGCTGTTTTTGTTGTTGTTTACTGACCGTTGATCAATCAAATCATAAGATAAAGTTTATGATGGAAAAAATCTAGCATACAATAAAAATATATTACATACTCCCATTTTTCTTGTCTGCTGCCAACGTATAATTTTCCTTTTTTTTTAATAGAACAGTTGCAAAAATTGGAGCATATCTACATTTTATTTTTTTAACTTCAGCTTCAGGTGTTTTTATTTTATTCTTACGAGCTGCACCAGCAATCAATACTTACAGAAAGAAAGAGTGTTAAAAATGACTATGATCAGAACAGCCTAGTCTACTAGTGGTCATGTAAAATCTCCTTCGTATATATGTACATACTCGTAGATTCTAAAGATAATTTTAATAAACCAGTGTGTTATGTGTGGCTCAACAAATCTCGCACAAGATTTCAATACAAAACTCTATTTTCCTGTCAATTAAAGCGGTGAAAAAGAAAATAAAATGATTTCAGTTTTCTTCTCTTCCTTTGGCCAAAACAGAACAATCTCGAGCGACGATCGTTTGTTCGATCGTTGCTTCGATTCCATTGATTGATCAGGCAACTTCATTAGCATGATGGCATGCATTTTAGTAATGATTCAGTTTTTCCTGACGACGGACAACGACGACGTCGGCCAGTCAGTCACTGAAATGAAATGGAAATGCCTTTTATTTCAACATATGTAAGTAGGTACACAGTAAAGCTATACTATGTTAGTACCACCACCGCCATTGCTCTAATTTTGTTTCCCATGCCGCTGTGGATGCTTCAGTCTCATGTTATAAGTTGGTTTAAGTTTTTTTTTGTTTTTTTTTTTTTGTACTTCATAGAAATTAAGTCATGAATTGTTCCATAACCTGAAGGCAGCACGTTAACAACACAACGAAAATGGAATACGTGCAGTATACAAAAGTGTGGCAAATGTGCTTAACCTATATATTTCCCATGTAATTTATTTATGCAGATACAAATGGTAAACGTAAAATGTTATTATTGTTATTGTTTAACAACTGTTAAAGTGATGGATCCATCTGTTTTATAATCTGTGTTTATTATAATTTTGTAAATAATGGCATTTTATGTTTTAAATTTTTGATAAATAATTTTCTCCTTCTGGAATAATTTTTGGCAATTTTCAATCTACTTACAACTCAATATTTTGTATATACCACTAGATGGTGCATTTGTAAGAATTGCATACTCGTAGCCTATTGAAAAATTAATGTTGAGGATGTGAAATTATCTACTGCCATTTCTGTTTGAAGATTTCAAGGTTTCAGATTCTGAGCCGGAAACGAAAAAAATAAATATAAATTAATTAATTTGGTGTTGCATTAATTTATTTATAATTTTTTAAGTGGATAAAACAAGACTTGTATGCTAAAATGTTCACTTAATAAATTTATTTTACAAACCACACCACCATCAACCATCAAAAGTTAACAGCAATAGAAAATTAATAGTAAATGGACATTTGTTGCATTTTTGTTATTGCGGCATCACATACAAAACATTTTTATCTCTTATTATTTTTTTATTAATTTTCGGTCATCATTACATCAAGTAAAACAAATAAACATAGGAAAAAACATGCGATGCATACAATCAACAAATAAAAAACGAAAACACACAACAAATCGATTTTTATGAAGATCGCGCACGTCGTAAATTTGATTTTTTGTGTTTTTCTAATTTGGGTTTTGGTTCCAGTCAAAGTTACGCTAAAATATTCAAAATTGACTTGCATTGTTTTTTGGAAGACGAAAACATAAATTAAACTTTTACTTTTTGATTTAATGGAATTTAATTTGACAATTCTCGCTCTCCTCCTCCCCCTCGCTACTACAGTTTTTAATATTTCAATATTAACATGATTATTTTATGTGACCAGCAAACTTAATTTCCATGCAACAATAGAGCAAGATAAATTTATAAGTTAAAAAAAATGAAAAGCAAAATCAACTCAAGATGCGGCAACTTGCATAGGGATAATTTTTTTTATCGTATGAGAGAGAAAATACTTAAATACAATGTGACACTTTGGCTTTGTTGTCCATTCACAAAACCAAGCCATAAGTTACACACACACACATGCATACTTACAATACAGAATTGTCAATAAGTTTTGGGAAGTGAAAAAAGCAAGTCAATTCAATAGCAGTAAACGAAGCAAAATAACCAAAGTTAAATCTAAATTGACATTAAACATGATATTATTGGCCAGGGCTTGCTTCGTTGTTTAATTAATGATTAAAATTGGCATTTGCCAATTTCATATGTGACATTCAACATATATTGGTTGGCAAGCTGTTGCTGGTTGTTGTACTTGTATTTATGTTGCCAATAATATGTATTATATTATATATGTATAGAGTGGTACTGACATTTAAATGAAAGCAAATGAACACGATTTTTTAAGGTCGTTGCCCATTGGCGATTTGGCGGAATATCGTATTAATGTAGCTGCGGTCGATCCTATTTTTTTTTTGTTTAGTTTTATTGATTGATGTTGAAATTATTTTTTTTTTTTGTTTTTCATGTGCTTGTGACAACTTTCGAATTTAAATATATGTACATAGAAGAGTTTCTTGTTGACATTTCTTTTTTAATGTAATTTTGTTGAAATAGATTTTAGGTCTCACAGCAATGGCGCAGCAAGTGGTATATTGATTATCACATACGAGTATGTTTGTGGGTAATTGTGTGTCTCTTCAGTGTCATACCTGCCTTACAAAAATGATATACCTGCAATAATTTTTCGAAAAATCTGTCTAATGTATTTATCCCCACTTACCCTAATTTTTTTTTTTGTTATTTTTTTTTTTGTTATTTTTTTGTTGTTATTTTTATTTTTTTTTTTTGAACAAGGAGAACTTGTTAATTATATTTCCTTCACGAAACTTGAACATCTCATTAATATCTAATTGAATAAAATATTTTTCATATAAATACCGGTCCATTTAGCGCCGGTTAGGTTTGAGAAGAAACCATGCGACCTAAAAGCTTGTTAACTTCGAAATCATTTCCAAATCGAATTCAAGAAACATGAATTTGAATTGAGAAATCATAAGTTTTAAATCAAATAATCGTCATTTAATTTGGAATAGTGAAATTGATTCCAGAGAGCGTTAGATGTAATTTAGGTATCTTGCTATCTCAAGTATAGATTCAAAATCAAATTGAGTTCAGTAACAAACATTTTCAACCAGTTTCAAGATAATTAAACAAGAATATTAACTTCAATGAATTCAAAATATTCAGTTTCAAAATCATAATACATATGCCATTTCATATTCAGAATAGTTAAATGGAAGAAAGCATCAATCCGATTGCAAAAAATCAAAGAGATTTCAAAAATCATAGCAGAATAATCAAATTTATTTCTTTAAATCCAGAATATTTAAGTGAATCCCACTCAACATCATCACATTCATCATAATTCTAATCAATAATTCATCAACTTGAATTCGGAATAGTTAACATAATTTTAGAAAGTGTGAAATGAATTCAAATTTCAAAAATTATGTACCTTGCATTCGCAATTTAAATTCATTTAGTTTACGTTTGTATGTACGTCATGATTTTCTATCTGAGACTAGGTGTAGATGAGTGAGCAATAACAAAAATTATACGTACCAAAACTTTCGCCTTAACAACAATTGGAAAATACTAACCGGATATAAGATAGTTTTTGTTCGAATTTGGGATCTTCAGTATTTTCTCGATACTGTTACAATTATCAGAATATCACATTCAGAATTACATTATATTCACATCTATATAGCTACAACAAAAAAAACAGCATTCACAAATCATTCATGTTTGCCAGCTTGACAACGGCAATGTAAAAAGGGCAATAATTTAGCAAAACAATCAGAACGCGTTTGAAAAAAAAAATTACAATAAAAATTTATGCGGCTATTTTGAACTAATAATAATATGTATGTAGTAAAAAAAGGAAAGCTTGAAATGTGCAGCACAATATTTTAAGGTGTTGCAACTAGTGGGAAATATTATGATAATAGTTATATGGCTACAACAACAACAATAATACCTTGGAGGTCGTTTTTCAAATGCTGCTGTAATGTCGTGCATATGCTCCAATTTACCAATTTATATCACGAAAAAAAAAATTTTTTAAAAAATTACAAAATATGAAAAGTGGCAGTTTTAAATTACAAGAAAAATTAGTGTTTTTTTTACCCCCATTACACTCGAGTTATGATTTAGTTTATTTTTCTTCTTTTTATTTTAAATTTTTTATATTTTTTTATTTAGCTTTAAGGAAATTGTCGACTATTTTTCTAAGCGCCTTTTAAGTCGACGCAAATGCGGCTTAAAGTTGCAAACAAGAGTCAGCGTCATTAAAATTAACGGCGTCCAATGAATTTAGTTAAGCCTTTAACGCCACAAATGCACAAGCGTTGCGTTTTTTTTATCATTGCTAATATTATTATTATCTCTTTGAGTGTTTATGTGTATTCCGTAGTTTGTGTGTGTGTGAGTCAGTGTAACTTAATTGAAAAGTGTAGTTAGTTAAGTTGTTAGTTAATTCATAGTAGAGTAATAAAGCTGCTGGTAAATTTGATATCAAAAGTTGTTTCTATTATTACTAGGTAATATAATTTCTTTTGTTTTTGTTGTTGCTTAACTTTGCTGCTGCTGCTGCTGCTGCTTTGTAGTTCACCATTGGCGTAGCAGTTATAAGGATATGAATTTAGTTTTTATTATCGTTCCTCAATAAGACATGGTCTTGTAAAGTAATCTAGCTTCCGTATTGTTGTCTCGCTGTGTTTCTGTCGCTCAGTCTGATTGTCTGTCATTAATATTGAAAGTAGCATTCATGTAATTGATTTGATGTAAAACTATGTACACTTATACTCAGTATTTTATTGGACCACCAAGGAAATAAATTAGATACTCTCATTAATAAAAGACAATGCACTCTTTGCTTATACAATACTTAGTTACACGAAACCTACAACAAAGTAGCAGGGCAATATGAGATTTGCTTTTCACATTTTGTATTTTATCCATAAGTTGTCACTATCTTAAAAAATACTATAATAGCTTCTTTTCTTTTGATGTGCAAATCATGTTTGATACTTTTGTTATTAATCGGATTTAAACCTATCTAATATAATATAATAACATAATATTTCTATCTACTTATTTCTCCATTAACTGTCATGCCGTTTGGGGGGTTTTCTGCATTTAAACATCCAATGTTGCTCGATTCACAGTCGATTTAAATTTATTTAAACATAAGAGAAATAACTCGTATATTGCTTTTTATTTTTTTTTGTTTCTAATCAAAAATTATTTGTTTTTATTGTTGTTAACATTCTTATTATTTTTTAATTGTTCATTTTAATGTTTGCAACATAAATTATGTTCCATTATTAAATAATTCATCAGTCATTGCTATTGAGTTGTAATATTGATGGTTTAAATTTTTTCACTGATAATTGTTAGAGCCACTTGAAGCATAGCATAAAACCTTACTCCCGTCTAGCTCAATTTGAAAAGTTTGGGTGCACTCAAAGCGAGAGGATTATAGTGTATTGTATTTTGTCTTTTTCCCTCGGAACACTTCTCCCGATGATGATATTTTCCTCTTATATTGATTGGATCCTTGAGATATACTAAGTACTTATATTTCAAGAACTTTAGTTTTGCAGGCGTAATTCAGAAGTAATTACCTCCAAGAAGAAAACTTTTTTCGGACTTGGAAGTTTGCTTCTGTTCAGAGCGGAATAATGATTGATAGCATTATCGCTCTTCTTGTCCCTAGCATAGCTCAATATTTACTGTTGCGATAAAGATAGTTCTATGGAATATATATGTTAGCAACAAGTTACAGAATATACTGGCCAAGTCGTGACAGAATTAAGAAGTGATCGGATTAGTCAAAATATTTTTTCGACAAAGAAATTCAAAGCACGGTTACATTTTTCTTCACTTCTTAACGCTTTCTTTTCACTGAATTGTCTTTACGTCATCAATAGTCAGGAAGTCGGGGGTTCGACTCCCCTTGGTGTGGTGGTTAATTCTAATAAAAGTTTCTTACACTTCTACCAATATGAAGTGAATGAGAACTGTAATAAAGCGTATAGTACCCCTATTGTGATAACAAATTTCCACCGGCATTCAACTGTATGTCTAATCATGTGGTATCACATTGGATCGTTCTGTCGTAAGTAAGTGGGCAGCCACTCAACCAAACCCTATAGGGACATCATAATGAACCAATTTGGCCACGTGATCTTACACATCAGTTCTTCCTGAGCACTTACCTTCACCTTAAACCTACTGTTCCTGTTTGGTAATTTGCTCTATAATTTTACTCTAAAATTTCCGGCTTCCTCGATGATATCTATCTATAGTTCGGTATAGAAGGATCAAGCTGGAGTCCTCTAATATTTATGAAGATGAATAAATCCCCTTAATGTTGATTTAGAGTTTTTCACTCATTATATTCTACAGGTTTTTTTTCACTTTTAAAAAATTTAGAATAATTGAAAATACTAAAAATAAATATTAGGCAACACGAAAAAAAGAATAATGACAACATGCTGTGCTGCCAAAGTGTTGCCATACAGATTAAAACAGCTTAAATGGCGTTGTTGTCGTCTGCCGTCGCCAACAATATTAGGCAATCACGCTGCTGTTGTATTGTTAAGTTGCAACCGAAACTTCAACTTCAAAATGTACCCGCATAAATCAAATTGAATGCAATGCCCCAATGCTTTGACTTAAACACCAGCGCGTCACCACCAATGCATCTAAATATCTCTGTAAGCTAAGAGGAAAACTTCTGTACACTATAAAAAACACCAATAAAAAATTGAAAAGAGAAAAAAAAAATATTTCGGAAGATTAATGTTTAACAGCAATAGCAAAAAAAATAACTTTATCAACACAACTGCAAGCAACAGCCAACAATGTTGGTGGTTAGTTTGAAATAATTTCCCAAATGTTGTCGCTGTGGTAGTTGTAACAAAACTGACATTTGACAAATGTCATATTGTGTTTTTTAACTCTCTTACATACTTACCTCATACATGGTGGATAGATGGTGTAGCTTAGTTGGCGGCTTCTGCTTACTCACTTGCATATAATGGTAACAATTAAAATGAATTCCTCATGGCAACAATTGGCTACAGCCAACATCAGTACCACCACCAGCGCCAACATTGTACATAATCATCTTCATAATAACAAAAACAGCAGGTGTTGTTGTTTTGTTGTCGGGGTGGTGATGTTGACACTTTTGTTTTTAGTTTTATTTGTTTACATTTTTTTTGTATTTGTTGCAATTTTTCTTTAAAAGTGTTGCCATAGTGAAATAAATTAGTAACATTTACCAAGCTCACGCTTTGAAGTGGTATTCATTCACCGTTAGTTGAATAGTGGCTGCTGCTGCAAACTTTCATATTCGGTTGACAATTGTATGTTGGCTGTTGCGGCTGTTGTTTTTATATCTTTGCAGCAATTTCGCTATCGTGTCTTCATTCCACTCTGTGGCATTTTCTCACAGTCTTTCACACGGCATAAATAAAATCGTAGAGTGAGTACAATGTAATGATGATATAAGTTAAGTTTTTTATCAATGTATTTCTGTTTCGTATTGTGTGTGTGTTTTTTTTTTTGCTTTTTTATTTTCATCTTTATGCTGTTTTCGTTTTTTTTTTGTTTCTGATCTTGTGACACTTTGCAGCAACATCTTGACATCTTGAATTCCTCTGCTAGCAATATCTCTGATGTAAATTGTCTTTTAATGTTACAATAATTGTAATCTCTGTTAAAGTTATTTTGTTTTTTTTTCTTGCTGCTGCAATATGTTTCAACAAGAATTAGGACATTAATCAAAGTTTAGGATCAAATATTTTGTAGTATAAGATCAAGAATGTTGCAGAGAAAGATCGTCTCTGCACATTCTCATACTTTGATTCTTTTTTTAATGGCACAACTGCCCTTAGAGTGTCTAGGCCAAGCTTTTTGCATCCACTCACGTTGTACGTGTTATATTTGTACATGAATGAAAGGAACCTACAGTTTTATGTCGACTACCAACTAAGCCACAGCCAAAATTTCTTACCATTTTGATTGCAATTGGATAATTTTACAAAGGTTCTGTGTGCGGAATGCGTTTAGGTATGGGCTTCTTTATACTGCACACTTTTTCGAACTTGGAATTTTCTCACCACTTCACTAGGTTCTTCAAGTTCTGGGAGAAATCTTTACGAAATTTTGGTCTTATATGACCCAGTAATTCCGTGTGAAAAAGTACTTTATTAGGCAATATATTTTTAAGCTATAATCTTGAATAAAAATAAATCCAATGAAGAATCTAAAATCAAGTTAATGGTCGAAAAGCTTTAAGGCGATTCTTTATCGATAGTTTGAGAAAACTTTCAATACAGATTCATGTGAAAGTAGATTCACCAACTAACTCATGCGTTCAACTGCTGCTCATTGCATTCACACACATTACATTAAACTAAACACATTATAAATTATACAATTTCACTTCATTTAAATGCATTTTCCCAAAGATGTCATCACCAACAAC
Organism: Palloptera scutellata; assembly: GCA_958295655.1. NCBI lineage: Eukaryota > Metazoa > Arthropoda > Insecta > Diptera > Pallopteridae > Palloptera > Palloptera scutellata. The sequence goes on along the minus strand of OY282449.1, from coordinate 14,782,375 downwards.
ACCAGGCCAAAGTCATTTAGGTACTTACTTGTGCTCTTTATCAAACCTTTCTCTCTTCTGCCGCCTCTTCCCCCTTTTCACATTGTGCTCTCCTTTTCTTTTCTACATTTCTCTAACTTCAATTTCTAAATAAATATAAAAAAAAAGTTGACAACCCGCATGTCGTCGTCGCCTGCTGAAATGTCGTTTGCCGTTTTGCTTTGCATACCTACTTCCAAACTTATACTTGTATTCGTAGTATTGGCAACATTTACGTACTAAACATTTCCTGGTACAAGATTTTTGTGGTGAAGCGACCAACGATGGTCTTCGTTGTCATCATCACACAATACGCGCATTATAATGCACTAAATTTAGCAAAAATCTTCAATAAGTCCGCAGAGGAGACCCCAATGCTTACACAAAACATATAAACATATGAAAAAAGATGCACAGGCAGACAGACAGACAGGCTGGCAGGAAAATATACTACGTATGTGTATGTATGAGTGTGTCTGATTGTAGCTGATTCCATTGCAGTTGTGCTGCTGCTGCTGCTGCTGCTGATGATGCTCATTCACCACAAGCAACCACAAGAGGCAATTTGCGTTGGTCGTTAACATTTGCAAATAATATCAGCAGCAGCAGGCAGCAGAAACCACAGCAACAACATCATCTTTTTTAAGAAAAAGAAATGCTGAGATCCTATGCTAAAACTCGGAGTTTGTCGTCATCATCGTGATCGTCATCGTTGTTGTGTGCTGTAACTTTTCTACTTTGTGGATTACCAGCAAGCTGACGTATGTACTTACTCTGAAATATACATATGTTATGTGTTTTCACTGCATTGTTGTTGTCTCGCTCATGTTCCCTTGCTGCCTCAAATGAGGAGGTTGAAACTTGTATGTAAAGCAAGTAATAGTTTCTTACTTAATGCAGTGACCACAAATTAGTTTTCATACTTATTTTTTGCTTTCTTCCTTATGTTTCTTGTGTTGTATAGTAAAAGAACATGACCTTCTTATGTTGTCAGCAGCAATTGCAACTACAACAGCAACAACATACTCTCGTTTAGCAGTAGATAATTCTGCCTGTGACCATTTCTGTTGCATGCTGCTATTCTTTGCTGTCCGTCTCTGGGTTTTGTTGTTGCTCTCTTAATCTTGTGGGTGTTGTTTATCATCATCAACATCACCATTTGCGTGGTTCGCTTCATTTGACTTTCTTTATAGAGCCTTTATTCTTTTTTTCTTTTTCGTTTTTTTGTTAATCATTCTTCATACATAATTTTTTCACTAAATGCATTGATAAATCTTTTAAATTGTAAGTCCGTCTGTCTGGCTTTCTGCTTGTTTGCATCTTACGTGCACGCGTGCTTGTTCATGTAAATTATGCATTTTATGCGTTTTGTGTTATTTGTTGTTAATTTGTTATTACATTTCATATGCCAGAACTTCTTTTTTTTCCACTCCGTCCTTTTGCTATCATAAAATATGTAAATCATGCGGTTTTCTTTTACTTTGTGATTTAAAATTCAAATTAAAGGCATTAAGGCGTTCTTTTAAATTTATGGATGAGATTTATTTGAAAGTGCACATCTAGAAAGAAAATTATTAGTTATTATTCATATGAAAACCTTAAAATCTGTAGCAAGTGACGATTTTTAAAGAAACTATGTTCATATAACCATTTTCATAAATCATTGAATTTTTTAATGGCATGAAGCCAAAAACCTGAAGCCTGATTTCTCGTTACACTTGGGTATACACTGAATGTTTGGTAAGCTGAATACTGTTTGAGTCTAATTTAAAGGATATTATTTTTGATGCATGGACTCCTGAATTTTAATTGATACGAAAAATATGAAGTTAACATTCCAAACAATGAGTTACGTAACAACATTTTTTTTTCCTAATTTTGAATCAGTAGAATTTGAAGTCTTCAAGCAAATTGAATATTTTAAGCCTTTAATAATGCAATTTTGCAATTTGGTAAAGAAATTAGCGTTATATTATCTTTTCAGATTTTGAAATGATAACCAACGACTGATTTAAAAATATGTAATTCAATAATTTATTTAAATTTTCACATTATGGAAAAATAGGTTAGGTACTTGCTCTTTCTCCTCTCCTCGGTATTTGAATTACATATGATTACCGAGCAAAAAATTTATCCTTGCATTTTAGAAAAAAACCATTAACTTTCCATTTATCTGGTTTGACTTAAGATCGCTCAAGCTGAAGCTTTCCTAGTAAGTGAAAATTCTTTCTTCTCAAAATTATTCCTTTTACATTTTAAAACATTTTCATTCAAGAAAAATCACGTTGCGGTATTTTTATTTCAATATAATTTTTTCTTTTCGGCATTTGGTTTTTATTATTTTTTTTATGATCTTCCTATTTAAATTTACTTTTAAATATGTACAAAAAAAGAAAAGAAAAGGTTCGTGGTTTTGATATAATCACACTCCGTAAGAGCTTCCTTTGAATTCAAGTTATTGCTTTAAGGTTTTCAGAGCACGAAAAAACAATCAACTCAAAGCATAATAACTGACATGTTAGACACGATCTTTTGTGTATTTCGAAATTATTCTATAAAGAAAATGTTTGACAAAACCACAAAAAGAACACTACGCTTGTCATTCAGATTGCCAGAAGAAGAATGCCGGCATAACTTATTTTTTACTTCTTCTCTCGAATCTTTTATATACATATTTATAGTATATTTTGAGTAATAAATAAAAAGTGTTCAACGACCGCAATCAACATTAACCCAACCGGCATTTCAAGTGTTTTATAATTCATTGTATTATTATGCATACATATACATATATGTAGTGATATATGTACATACATATCTTTATAGACGGGCAGACAGACTGAGATACCATATACATACAACGCACACAATATACTTATTCTTCCTCTCTACCAGTTAGCACTTGCAATCATGATGTTTTCAACTGGATCACCATATAAACTATATGCCAGCACTAATGACTTTGTTTATGTGAATGTGTGTGCGTGTGCGTGTATGTCACTGTATTTAAAATGAAATTAAGTTCCAACTTCATATTCCTTCTCGATTCTTTATAAGTATACGTGGTTTAACAATTTGGGAGGAGTTGGTGGTAACAACAAGTACCAGCAACTTGAACTAACTACAAACTAGAGTCAATTAAAATTGGTTTCGAAGCGCGTGCTTCTGCTTGCTGCTGCAGCACGTGTTTCCTTCAACTTTTAGTTTTGCTTCCACCACCACTTCCATCTCTACCGCTTACCTACCACCACAACACTTAAACTTGTATGTTGCTGTAATATTACGTGTTGGCAACTTAACACCTTCTTTTCTTAATGTTTTTTTTTTTTAATTTTCAAGCCAATGTGTTTGCCGCCAACTCTATTATTAAATACAGATACATCATGATGATAAGCATCTTTCTTCGTTTCCTCCTCTTCCTTTTAAGTATAGTACATATTATTAGCGTAATGCATTTTTACTCTCACCATGAAAATGTCATAATTTCATTTTTCATTTTTATGTCACTTTTCAAAAACTGTTTTCTATGAAAATATGCCTTGCCTTGCTGAAAATATGCATTGCCTTTTAGCATTTTCCAGTAATTACAAATTGTACGTGTCTGAAATTTTGTTCCTTATTAATATTTTCTTTTTCTCGCTTGCAATTTAATTGTGTGAAAAATTTATTATTTTTGTATTCGTTCGTTTTTTAGTTTGTTTACTTTTGCAACTGTCAAAATAAAATTATGAATTTTTAACACGCAAACAATTAATAGCCGCACTTTGTTCTGTCATTTATTCACCCAATTACAAACGCTTCAGAAAAACGTGATTGTACTTCTTTGTTTTGTTTTTGTATATTCATTGTTAAATTATTCATCGGTGTAAGAAAAAAATATATCTATATGTAAATATCTTATTATGTAATGATATTTTAATACACATATAAAGTGATCGTGCTTTTGATTTTAAATACTTGATTAAAAATATTATTGATATTCATGTTGTTAAAGCAATCGGTTGAGTTTATTGTACTCAGAGTCGAGCTAGTCTAACGCAAAGCCGGCCGTCAAGCTGTCTGAAGAATTAACAGACTACATGCGACGGCAATTCAATCTTATCTATAGTTAAGTGTTGGAATCTTAAGTCAATTCTCACTTACTTATATCTAGTTGTTTATAGCAACTTTTATCAGATGGACTACGGATATGCCAGATCTTTTTCTCCAATACCTTCCGACTGTCAGAAATATGTAAGTACTCTTCTTTCTTTTTTCTTTTAATGCAGGCCCTGCTCATGCAGGGCCTAGGCCGAGCTTTTCACATCCACTCATATTGTGCTTATTATATTTGTACATGAAAGGAAGGAACCTACAGTTTTATGCCGAAACCGAACTGTGAAATGAAAAACTTTTCTTGGGCAATTTTTATTCTTGTAGGTTTGCCATTGCCTGCCAAAAAGTGGCACGGTGTAGAAAAATGTTTTTTTCTACTTTTTGATTTTACCTGCGCTAAGATTTGAGCCAAGGACAGCATGCGTAGCAGGCCATCTAACTACCAACTACACCACAGCGTCCACAACTAAGTACAACCAATGCAAAAAATAGCTAAAAATATTTGCATATGGGTTTTCCAAAGCTGAGCTTTTGTTTCATCAAGTTCCTTTTTTCTAAGCAATGCTGACGGGTGGCTGGAAGAACGAGGGATTCCTCCATGTTCCATGTTCCCGGATCTTCAAAAGCGAAAACATATTTTTTAAATATCTGTTGAAATACGAGTATACTTATTTATCCATGTTTCTTTTTTGTCAGCTGTAGTCACTGAAAAATATATGATGACCTGCGATGTTATAATTTCTACATACATCAAGTGTGTTATTTTATATAAACGAATTTACAAATTTTTTGTAGATTTTCAAAAGAAACTTCCAAACATGTGTGTTTACCTGTCCTTTGGCAAGGTAAGACCTAATGATTTTGAATTATTCAAATGCAATTTGAAAGTCAGAACATATTAGAAAGCCACTTAATAAGCCACTTTTAAAGAAATTTTGTAAATGTATTTTTAACGAATTGTCAAAATTGCTGTTATATAAAATACGAGTAGGTTAAATTACCTAAAGTTTACAGACTTAGTTTTACGAGAACTTTTTAAAAATGAGGGGTCTTTAAGTTTAACATCCTCTTCTGCTCCCGGGACTCAATTTTCTCTCCATAATACTGCCTCTAAGAAAAGAATCGACAACGACACTATAATGGAAAAAAAGTGTTTCATCGAATGAAAAGTAAAATGAGAGTTACAAATTTATTGAATACTTAATTATGTAACAATGTGTAGATTAATTTTTCAAAATCAGCAGAAATAAATTCAGAAATATTTTTCATATTTGAAAGTCCATTGACAAAGAAAATCCATTGGAATAATAAAAATGTAATTGATAATGCTATTATAATTCAATTTAACATATACTGAAAAAAAAACAAATTTTTTAAATTTCATATCATTGATAACGATTATAATAATTCTCTTTAATTTTATTATCACTACTTTACTTTATCTAATTAAAGTAACAAATTTTCAATATCAATAAATGTAAAATTAGATTTGCATTGAAGTTTCTATAAATGTTGAAATAAAGCAAACATAAGCATTGACTCAGAAATAAATATCGCTTTTAAAGGACCCATTTCATTGAAATGGAAAAAGCATTGAAATAATAGAAATTTCCGTGCTAATGTTGTCATTTAATTATCAAAATGAAAATGTTTATATTCTACTTTTACTTCATTAAATGGCTCATAATTATGGAAAATCTGTATACCATTAAAGCATTAAATTCGCATTAACAAAAAGATTGAGCTTTCATTTACATTGATATTTCTGTAAATAATGAAATAGAACGATTATTAATCCAGGAATAGGGCCATATTAGATTTCCGGAGCAACTTTTAGTTTTAAAGGGATGAAGCCTTTAATATAGGAAAACATGGAATTGATAGAAATTTAGGTTCTAATGGTAGTTTAATTCTAATTGCATTGGAAATTTGAGTGTTAACTCTACTTTACATATCATTATTAGCACCAATTCTACTTCAGATTAATTATCATTAAATATTCTTTATTTCATTAAAGCATTAAGTTTTCAATGACAGTGAAATGAAACGAGCATAAACATTGACATTTTCAATGCATTTTACAATGATAATGAACTTTTCTTGTTTGAAAAATTTTAAAATATATGAAAAAGACATTTCTTTCTCTACCCACGTGAAGGTCTGCTGAGATGGGCGACAGGTCCGCAGTTTTTATAGGGGCCTTTGTATGCCCTTTCATAGAAATAAGAGGTCTATAGCTGATCATCCTCGTCCCCCGGTACCCGCATTTTCTCTCCACGGCCTTGCCCACTTGTATTTTAACTTTTTACAAAAAATGTTCTTCAAACAATTTTGTATTTTTTATATTGTATCAATTGTTAACATTTGAAAAGCCCTTAAAATTATAAAATGAGTAATAAATTCTGCTTTCGAATAATACAAAAAAAATATAATAGCAAGATATTAAAAACATAATGCTATTTCAAGAAAACAAATGTTATCCTTTTCATTTCAAATACTTTAAATTACGTTTTGCTTTTTGCTTAATTATTCGCTTTTAATATTCTAGAAAACACATTTACTTTTTGTTAATGAAGTCATTTATAATTTTTGTTATTTTTTTCTTAGACAACTGCAACATTTCTGATTAATTACTTACCATAGTTTAAGCAAGAACAGCAAAGATTTCGAAATTATTAGCACAACAAAGAATTGAAAACATTGCCTTTCATAAAAATTTCCACATAAATCACTACAAAAATATTTAGAGCTAATAGAATACGCCTGCCAATAAGGGCGAGGCCAATTGACCTAAGCACCAAAAATCTGCTTAAATTTATGAACAAGCAAATGAACTAAAATGTTGTATAGTTTCTATAAAAATTACACAATAAACTATTTTTAAATAGAACGAAAAAAAACAGAACTACACAAAAAATTTCAATTAGCATTGAAAACAAATTTTTATATGATATTTTTGCTGTGAAGAATTTTTTCTAGCCAACAATTGCAACATTTGCCTACATTTTACATAAGATCTTAAGCTAGCTAAATAAAGTGTAGTAATATGAGCCTATGCTACAACATAATTTATGAGATATAAAATTTTAGAATTTCATTTTTATTTTTGCTAACATTTGTAGCTGTACTTTGGTCTTTTGTGTTCTTCTCGGAACGCTCAAGGTTAGAAAGGAAAAAAATAGGAAACAAAAAATTGTTTATAAATTTCGAGCTACTCGTAATTAACGAGTAGTTGATGGCTACTTAAAATGTAGAATAAACGGAAATTACAATTATCGATGTACGAGTTCCTATGAATTTAATTATTGTAAATACATACAATACAATTTTGCATATACAATATAAAAAGAAAAAGAAAACTTAAATTATTTTAATGCTCATAAATTCCAATTATCTTGATGCATGAAATTATTTTTCTCGCTCTGCGATCTGCCAATCAAAAAACATTATTAAATACAAATTTAATTGAATCAAAATCGCACAACAATACTTGGTTCGTAAGAATTATACGACTAGTGTATGAGAGTATATACGTACATACATAGTATATGTATTTATGTATATGAATATGGGGATGGAGCATGTGCTGCAAAACAACGATGACAACAACAATTCGAAATGTACTGTGGGCGTATGTGGGGCTCCTTCAAAGTGATAGTGGCAGCAACAACATTTGCGATGATATCGTAAGTCAACAACAGCCAACAGTAGGCGCAATGTTGCCAAAATGTTGGCACAAATTCTAAATATAACCCTTTAAGTGGTTTATATTATTTGAGATTCCAGTTCAGATTTGCAGTTCTTAATATTTTTTGATGATCTTTCATTTGAAATTCGTCGCTATTAAAATTTTGTTTTTTTGTTTTTGTTTTTGTTTTTTTGCAAAGTACATTTTTTACTCCATCTTACGAGGAGTTCTCGCAATCGGAAAATGGTGTATGGAACCAAACCCAGTGATCAAAAGTACCAGCCGCAGAGACAAAATTAAAAAAAAAAAAAAAAAAAATAAATTTTAAAAACCAGTTTTCTTTAGAAAAAAAACTTCTTTGATAATTATTTTTGGTGTGCTCTTCTAGTTCGGAACTTTATAAATTCTTCACTTCAGTAGACGTTTTTTGTTATATTTTTTAACTCAGGATTTGGAAGAACAAGAGGGATTTCCCATTCCTGGCTATTTTCAGAACTTGATGAATAATTTGAATTTTAAGCCTAACATTTTCTATAGAAATTCAGTACTATAGCAATGAGATGACAGATTTTCCTATTTGAGCTAGCTAATTTAGATATTAGATTGAACTTTCTTTATTTTTTGATTGTTTCTGAATAAAGATCAACGCCGATCTCGAAATTATTGCCGAATTATTGAATTTTATTAAATTTGTTGAACACCTTACCACACTGTGCAGTTAGCAATAAACAACAACAGCGAAGAAATATGTCAATTGGTAATTGACAACAAGACAACAAAAATGAAAAATGCAAACAACGGCAGTAAAAAAAAAACGAATTGCATTTGTAAAATTAAAATTTCATATGATTTGATTTGCTGTTATTGCTGCTGCCCAACCAAACAACAATCACAACAACAACAAAAACATTAGTACAAAAATATTGCACACGAGCAGAAAACTCTAATTTTGTTTATCAAACTTTTGAGGCACGTTTTGAAAAGCCAGAGTGTATATGGATGAGTGTATGTATGTGTGAGTGTGTGTGATGGGCTTTTTATGGAACTAAGTAAGTATAGAAATTTATTCAAGTGCATATCACACACATTCATAACGCTTTCATATTGGTAATCAATTGAAGGCTGCCAGATTGTCTGTCAGCTTGCCTGCTTGCCTCGCTGTCAAATCTATTAGCCCGCTGGGAGAGCGTGTACCACCGACCTGCAATGAATACTATTCGCTCGTAGTACAGTACAGTGACATGCATAGTGGAGTTATATTGGCATTTTTTAACCTATTGCTGTTGTTGTTATCAAAGCATATGCATCTGTTCAATTCCAATTAAATTGTGTTTTGTTATTACTAGGTAAGCTCACAAGTATACATATAAATTTGTATTTTGAAAGTTTCTCTTCTTTATTGAATTTTATTTCTTGAAGGTTTGCATAAAAGCATAATTTATTTTTTGATGATACTATCAAATTAGCGAAACAACTTTATTTCAATAAATATTCACTTTATTTCTCTGCGTTTCTGCTTCAGCTACGTAAGTCAAATTATTTAGCCAATTTTCTTATACACAGTTAAATCATAAATTCGATAAATCCTGGCCAATTATATAAATACGTTATTTTTTCGAATTACTTGTTGTGCACTCCAGACTCCTTCAAAGCATGTATCAGTTTGTTGTGAGATTCTTCTATACTGTGAACGAAAGCTCGTTGGTTCCATGTATCACAAACACAGGCATCAATAACAACAACAATAACAGCAACCGATAATGTCAACTACGTAAATCCAAAAACAGAAAAACATTTGACATGTTAGTTAAGCTAATTTTTTCCCCTCACTATTTTTGGTAAATTTTTTAAGTTGTTAACTTTTCATTTTCGATGTCGCGTCGTTGTTTCTTCGTTGTGTTGTTGTCTGTTTGGTTTGCAACATTTTATTACAAGTTGTTGGTTTGTTGTCTACTTTTTTCTTTTAGCAAATTACTTTATGCATTATACGCTTTTAACTTGTTAGAAAAAATCTACAAAAATAATAAAAACAAAAGAGTTAAGTAACATACGCGTTTTTGTTGAAGCCAATAGTTTAAAATATGGTAACACAAAAGCAATAATATGAGTTTGAAGTCAAAGTTCAAACGTGATATTTGGGAAATAAATAAAAATATGTCTTATTGTATTTAGCACATCCTTTTTTTCGGTTGTTTAAATGCTAAACGTTGGATTTATCCAAATTTGTAGAATTTAAAGAAACCATCACCATCCAAGCCAAATATGGATTTAACATTTGATTGCCATAAAAAAGAGTTAAAAACTTTATTAACTATTGAAATATGCTGACATGAATATTGCACAATTTTACACTATGATGTATGTATATAAATAGGTGTACTAAATAACTAATTGGTCATTTTACACAATTGACATTTAAATAAACTAAGTAAATGCTGAAGCAAGTAAGTTGAATTTCTTAATAATTATTTCTTATCTTTGGCATTAATTTTTAGGGTTTTCTTTTTGGCTTTGCCATACGACTTTATGTAGAAAATTAATTTTAAGTGGCTAATCTTTATGAATATTCGTATGAAAACTATGGTTTTAGTTATAAATATTCTTATTCTTTTTAGTTTCAGTTTACATCCAGGCGTAAAATACGTCTGTTACATCTTCAACAATTTTCATATTTTTTGTTTTTATGATAATAAACTGGATAGTAGTAGGTGCCTGGCTTTGGCCAATAATTTTGACCTTTACCTGTAGTTATTCTTCAGAATAAATGTAATTTTGAAGTAAAAAGAAAAAAGTATATTACAAAAATTTTAAGAATGTTCACCAATAAAACTTAAAATTTAACGAGAATGTAGGGGAACAGAGTAGAGTTTGCTTATATGCAAATATTTAGATTTTAGACACAAATTTAACAAATGAGAATAAAAAATTAATATTCTTTGAAAGAGCCAATCGCCTCAGCAGCCTAGAATCAATGCGTTAGACTTCCTTTGTCTTTATGTGAACCTATTTCTTTCTCTTTGTCATCTGTTTCACATCTGTCTTTAATAAATGTCTTATTGTCTTTCTATTTCAACTCTTTCATCAACCGCTCTCTCTCCTTTTCCGTCTTCCCATTGTTTTCCCCTTCTCAACCTCTGCTGTCTCTTTCATACTAACTCCTTTTCTTCGTTTCTTTTTCATACTCAATTATTTTCTGAAAATTGTACTCCCTCATTCTTTTTACCCTTTACCACTGTCTCCCTGTCATACTCAATCCCACTTTTAACCTCTCTTCATTTCCCCCCTGTGTCCTCACCACCCTTTTCCACCTTCCCTGCCCTTTTCTGCACTGCTTAACCTTATTTTCCCTTTTTTCCTCTCGCTGTTTTTCCTACCTGCTTTTCCCTTTTTTCTTCGTTCATTTCTCTCCTTTGTCCTAACTACCCTTTTCCATCGTCCCTGTCCTTTTCCTCCTCTCTCCCCTCCAAACACTGCCTCGGCATTCTCACTCTATTCTTTCTCCTACCTATTCTTTACCCTGTCTGGATTTGTCTTCTCTCTCCTTTCCTTCCTCTTTTCCTTTTCTCGTTTTTCACATCCCCTTTTTTCTGCTTCCTTTTTCCTCTCTGTCCTTTTCTTCCTCCATTTAATACTTATTATCTCTGCTTTATGTTTCTTTAACTATCCCCCTCTCTCCCTCTACTTTTCCTCCTATGTCCCCTTCTCCGCTCTGCTTTTCATTTTCTGACTTTCTTCCTCTCTTTTTCCACTAATAAAATGATTTATTACAATAACGATAAAAAATAGGAACTTACTTTACTTTTAATGGCACAACAGCCCATGGAGGGCCTAGGCCGAACTTTTCGCATCCACTCATGTTGTGCGTGTTATATTTGTACATGAATGGAAGGGACCTACAGTTTAATGCCGAATCCGAACGGCGAAGTGAAAAGCTTTTCATAGCAATTTTTACTTTTGTAGGTTTGCCATTGCCTGCCAAGAGGTGGTGCCGTATAGAAAAATTGTGCCTGTGCCGAGATTCGAACCCCGGACACTCGGTGTAGCAGTCCAACGCACTACCACTACACTGTGTGATACGAAATCAGAAATTTAGACGTCTGCTGTCTCTCAGCCTACCTGGCAGTCAGATTATATCGAGTGGGGATAACACATTTAGCGAAGAATTTCAAATTGAGCAAGGAGTTTCCAAAGAAACAAAACCGATCCGATTTTATATATATACAAGCTGACCCCCTTAAGTTAAAACAATAATTACATAGTGTTAAAACAAGCACTCAACGAATCGTTTAGGGAAGCTCTTTGCGATCTGTGAAGAAACTTGGCAAACAGCAACATGTTCTTACCGTAAAAAAATATATATACAAAGCCACCATTTTAAATGAAGCAGCATGCTAATATCGAAAGTCTATTGATTACGACCACACAACTAAGATAAACCAAGAAAGAAAGTATAGACTTCCTAAATTCTAAATTTTACAATACCTAACCTTCTCACTGACTTATCAAATAAGTTATTACACATCACAAATGCTTCCACAACATTGTTAAATAGCCCAAATACTTAAATTATATTTTCATAATTGTGTAGCAAAATTATTTCATAAACAGCGATATAAATGCGATTATAACATACAATGAAAATTATCCCTTTTCTCGCAGACAAAACTAGCTATATTTGGTTCTATAGCTGGTTTTCTATTTTTCTACAATTGTACACTTTTTGAATAAATAAATAATTTACTTATATGAAGATTAATTTGGAATATACTCAGCATAGAATTTAAATTCATATTAATTTAGAAATATAAATTTCGCTACGCATTATTAAAAATTATTATAATTATTTTTACTTTCTATTTATTGTAGAGTGTTTTGAATGACGACGACGACGACGATGATGATGACGACGATATTGTCGATGTAGAGGATGTTGAACAATTTGTTGATTCCTCTGAATGTGATGATGCCACTGAAGATGATTTAAAAGATGTTGCTTCTGATTTAGAAAGTGATGTTACAAATCATTCAGCGTCATTTAGCAATTTGAAACGCCGTCGTTGCAACAATTCAACCGAAAACGAAGAGGAGGAAGAAGAAAATTCATCAAGAGCCGCCCAGCAATTGCTGCGTGATTGCATTGAAACAAAGGTGAGTTTTATAGACTAAAGAGAGTAGAGCTGATTACGTGGAATGAAATCGTTTGTTGTTATTGTGATTTTGATTTTGTAATAATATGCATGCAGTATTGTCAACTGTTTTGATGAAACAAAATTTTATTTTCAATTACTAACTGAAACAAAAAAAAAAAAGTTCACTACTAACATCTGAGATTAAAGATCAAAGCCAATATATTTTTGTTAGATTTCTTGGCCCAACCCAGCATAAATTTAATAGAATTCAATTCATCCTGCAATTTCCTCTGTTTAATTCCTCTGCTTTGAACTTAAATAAATTGAAGAGTTGACAACACTGAATTTTATTCGCATGTAAGCGTTATTGTTTTTTTGTTTGTCAAATGATACGCGCTCCGCTCTTTTGTCAAGTTTGATATTAAAATAATAAATGTAACAACACTGAAATAATGCCGAAATATATCCACCCCTCCCCCATCAACCCAACTCATTCATTCCTTTACTCTTGTTGCTGTCAATCCTAACCAAACAAAATGAATATTGTAAAATTACACAATACAATACAGGGTGACTGTGAAGACGGTGACGACGAAGAAGAGGACGAAGACGAAGTTGACTCACATCATCGCGATTGGACCAATCTTGGTTACAGCGCTGTATTGATCACGTATGATAAAGTTGGCAACGTTGGTGGTGGCAGTGGCTGTGGTGCAACAACAACGACACTTACCGACTTCGAGGCCGATTCGGAGAGTAGCGATTTTGAGTTTGCACAACATTTACGGCGACAACGTAAAGCCGCAAACGATTTACGTTATAACAACAGCTGCAGCAGCAACAATTACAGTCAGCAACAACAATTGAAGGTACCAACTGCCAATTTTACTAACACAGCAGCAATAACAACATCATCATCGTTGTTGACAACTAATCACACGACGCACATGCCATGCAATGCAATAGCAACCGCAACAACAACAGCACTGCCAACAACAATTAATCACCAACACAAAAATAATAACGCACTTGATACTAACAATTTTGATGCTGTCACCATTGTAACAATTGACGATCGTGATGATAGTTTAAATGCTGACAATTACAATTGCAACATATTGCGACAATCACAAGTGAAAACATCAACAACGAACACGACGAAAATGAATGTGAATATTGTTGCTAACAACAAAAACAACAGCAGCAACAATAGGCACGGCGGTGAACATTTATTACATTATAATTCCAATAAGATGCCAACAGCAGCTGTCACAATGTCAGCAGCAACAACAAACAGTGTTACCACTGAAGTTGGTACACAAACGCAGCACCTACAACAACAACAGCAGCAACACAAATTGCAAACCATACACAACAACAACAGTAATAGCAAAAATATTGCTACTATTGCCACACCCATTATTAAACAAAAGAATATTGCCATCATCTCGCCAAATAATAGTCACAATAATATTGTTGTTGCTGGTGGCGGTGGTGTTGGTGGTAACATGAATAAATCTCCCACCGTATTGCGCAAACGTCAGCAACAACAGCAACGTCACATTGACATTTCGAAATTCAATCGCTCCAATCGTAAATCGAAAAATTGTGCCATTTTCTATTTTAAACATATGGATACTGATACCGATGGTGGCACCACCACCACGACGGGTGGCGGTGCTGGTGATGATCGTAGCGGTGTAGTATCATCGTCCGCGTCGCAGACGAGTGACGTAAGTATCTCAGTTGTAGTATTTTTCTCCTCCTTAACATCAACATCATCACACTACATTCAAGTCAAGCTGCACACATTATGGTGTCAGCGTGTTGCCTCCATCGGTTTTTGGATTTGGTGCTGGAATCAAATTTCACTTTCATCAATTCCCCTTAGAAACTAAAATCACTTGGATTCGGGTTATTTTGTTCTTGATTTACTTATACTGTTTTGAATTTACTGCGCTTCATTGACAATTATGCTCTTTATTTAATTTGATTATTGTTTTTTACTAACTAATGTGATGTTTCTTGTTTAACTTGTTTAACAAAATTCTGTGAAATTTTAATTAATTTCGCATGTTTTGCTGTTTATAATTTCATAATTCATTATTTTTTTTTTTGTAAATTAAACAAATTAACCAATGCAAAAAATGTTTTCTTTCATATTTTATAAGAAAGCTATTTATGCTGCAAGTCAGTAAATACTAGTTTCATACCTCTTAGGTAATGCTCTACTTTTTAGATGCAATCTCATTAAGATTGCTGGAAGTTCAAAGTCGTATTAAAATTGATTGTGGTACCTAATGAAACCACAGTAATTAGTAATAGAAAGGTACAAAGTTAAGGCCTTGAATAGAAGAATATTACAATTTTCAATCAATCCATGGAAGTTTCAAAAATTACCGCTATAATACACTTTCCATTATTTAGTTTTGCTGTGAAAAAAAAAGTGTTGTACCAAGTGCAATTTTAATACTCTGCACTAGGTGCCAATTTTCAAGTACGACAAGTAAAAAAATCACTATAACTTAAGTCATATTTCAGCAATTTTTAAGAAGTTTTCAACAATTGGAACTGAGTCTTTAGAGATAAAAAAATATCTCTTGAGGGTTCCTCACATAAAATGTAAAATGGATACATATAAAATTTCATAAGAAACTTTTAAATTAACTTGCAGTTTTCATATGAATTAGCAATATCAATAGGAAGAAGCAAAAATATAAACATGAATTGCTGCAACTCATTTCCAGATACATGCAAAAGAACTAAATTTCTTTGAATGAAAGAAATGTTGCAAACAAATACAACTCATACATAGATACAACACTCATCATCACCATGGTCATCATATTTACAATAGAAAATAATCTACAAGATTCATACTCATTGTCATATTTTATGATATTGTTGTTTCTTCATTTGTACAGAAATGTCTTCTGTATTTTCAATAGCACCAACAGCAACATAAGCTTTAACATAGTTAGTTGCTGCTGTTGTATCAGTTGTTGTATCAAGATACAATTTGCCATTTGTGCAAGTAACGCTAATTAAGATTAATTTTTTTTCCACTTCTCCCATGTCTTTATATATGTATATATTTTTTACATACATACCTACATCTCAACTAAGGAATGGCCACGCGGGAACCCGAAATCCCGGGATCCCGGACCATTTTTACCCATCCCAAAATGTCGGAATTGGAACTCCGCGATCCCGGGATTTGTTTCTTTAATTTTTTCATCATAAAATTAGAAACTTTATTATTATTTTTCGTTCATATTGCAACCCTGATTTTTACATATTGTTATTGTGTTTCGTTTCACGAAATCGCACTAAAATTTAGAAAGGCCCATACTCAACCGCATCAAAAACTTCCAAATCCCGGATTTAAAAAAAAATTTAGTTATAGTCTTTCTAATTTGAGGTAACGATATGTAAAACTTAATAAAATAGTGATAGTCGAAGAACAAAACTTTTTGATGGAATTAAAATTAAAATGTTTCTTGAAATTTTTTTTAGTAGCTGAATTAAACTAAGTGTCATTTAATATATATGTACCTACATTTTTTTTTTGTTGTTACACTATAAACTAATTTTTTTTTTATAATTATTATATACAAACCTATATAAAAGATTTCAACTACAATATTCCAATAAATTTCACATCTGGACTAAGTTGGCCTTCACAAACGCTGTATTTTTTTTGAAATTTCAAATACAATTATCTCGTTTTCTTTACTTGTACCATATAAACATACCGGTAAAATCTTAGTGTTCTTTTTTAAATTTTTTACATACATATATTAAAATTGAGATTCCGAAAAATTTTGGGTATTACAATTTCTGAATCCCGGAATCGTGGTATTTCTTAAAATGCTCCGGGACTCCAATCCTTAATCTCAACATATTTTTATATTATACCTCTGTGCAATTTTCTACAATTTCTTATTGTTTTTCTTCTGCTTCTCCTTTTGTTTTGTCATCTTTATCTTTTCCACTTATGCCGCTTCACTTCAACTTCGACAACTTCAACATCATTATAAATCTCAATGCAGTTACTGAAATCCGCTGATGCATCTTCGGATGATGACGACGAAGGTTGGCTATATTCATCGGCGGCAACATCAGCAGCACAAGCAATAATTACAACAACAGCAACAACAACAACTGCTGCATCAGTTGATGGCAATAGCTGCATCATCGATTGTTTGGAATCCAATAATAGCAATAATAACATTTCTACATTCATTGTTGATATTGATGGCTTTCAGTCATCGACAGTGTCATCTTCCACATCAACAACAACAGCAGCAACAATAGCAGCAGCAGCAGTCGATCAAACAGACGTTGCGATCGTTAGTGGCGACGATTCTGATAAGGAGAATAAGGAAGTTACTGGATTAGCCGCAACAGCAGTAGAAATAGCAAATCATCAAACACAAACACAATGTTGCCACATTAACAGCAGCGGCGACAGCAACAATTCAACACAAATTTCAATTGCTCAAATTCAATTGGCGTCAGCTGCAGCAGTAGCAGCAGCATCAGTAGTTCCATCAACATCAGTAACAACATTTGTCGCTAATAGTAGCAGCAGCTTGAATAGCAGCTATAGCAGCAGTTGTTCATCAAACGATTTGCTCACAGAGACATCGGCCACAACAACAACACAAATTACACAAATGCATGTACAACGTATGCATCGCACCGAAATGGAATTTCAAATCAATGGTGGCGGTGGTGGCGGTTATGTTGGTGATGTTGGCATTACTGGAAACAATAACAACAACAAGTCAATGCAGAAAAGTAATTGCACCTCAAATTTCCACAACACCACCAAAAATACAAATAATAGCAAAAATACTAATAATAATAATAATCATAGCATTGATATGAAGAATGTAAAACAATCGCATCCATCACATCAACAGCAGCAGCAACAGTTGTTGCCGCTGTCGCATTCCGATGATTCAAATGGGAATTCACAAAAGGTGAGTAACATTATGAGGAGACTACTACGAGTTTTTTGCTCTTTTTATTAGTGTGCTGCAAAAAGTTGTGTGGCAAGTGTGAACTCTGGTCATGAAACAAGTGTGATCTGTATGGATGGATGTTATGTATGTGTCTGACTTTCAGTGTATTATTCAGTCAAGTCATTTTCTTTTAAGTGGAATCATTGATTCTGGGTAAGATAACTTGCTAGTACTCAATCGAGTACTCATCGTTCTTGTTATCGCTGAATTAAAAAATATTTGTAGTTAAAAAAAAAAAACTTAGAAAAAATTCACAACTTCCAATTTTGAATTCAACCAAAAGTCGAGCAGAAGTGTGACGAATCGAACAAGCCAATTATTGATTTATATGTAATATTTCCATTACGTTTAAAAATATTTAAGTTGACAGAGAATGCTTATATGTGATACTCACTGTAGTTACGTTAAACTATAGTTCCATCACTTTGACAAAAATCTCTTTATAAAATTTTGTTTACTCCAACTACCAAGTAAAATGTGATCAAGATTAAGTACCCAAAAATAATGAAAGCAAATCATGCACTGCATTGACTAACTTGACTAACTACTAGACGCTGACAACCTATACCATATTTCCCATCTTACCATTTACCAAATCTCAAATGCTACCAATGCTACCATGTACGAAACAGTGTGTGTTTCTCTATCTACTAGCAACTTGGCAATATTTGTTAGTATGTTGTTTTTTTTGCTTGTTCTTTGGTTTGTGCTCCTCATCACAAAAGGCCATCTCGATAGGTTTTCATCAATGACGATGAAAAATAAAATGGTATTTAGGAAAAAAGTTCAACTCTCCTCAAAAAACTTTATGTATACAAAAGTAAAACGAATTGTGTATTGCTGGAAAACAGCGTGTGATTTATTTCTTAATCCAAAAACAGAAAAGTTTAAAATGTTTTTAAAACCTTGACTACCCCTTATTCTGTCTTATTATAAAATGTTTGAATTTGATTGAAAGTATTTAATGAAGTAATGAAAAATGATTGATTGTTTCTTTCTTTCTTACTTTTGGCAAGTAGGAAGTGGTGAAGTGAAAAAATACTTTGATAGTTTATAAAACTGTTACTTTGTTCTTTAATTGTGTATTTAAATAAAGTATTTTTTAAATCAAAACATATTTCTTAATCACTTTTTCTTACCACCGCAGGACAAATTGTGCTTCTACACACGTGCAGACATTTGTAATATTAGCGTTAGACCCAGTGGCACGCAATTGGTTCATAGTCCAGGAAAACGTTTGCCACCACGTTCGCCCGCAAAATCAGGCAAATCATATAAATCCAATGGCAGCAGCAGCAACAACACAACAATGGTAAGAATATAATTAGCTGTATATGTAAGTAATAAGAAGTTTTTAATTCAGGAGCAACGATCAAAATGTATAGGTTTTCTATGGGTTTATAATTTATTTTGTAACTCAATATCAGGAACTTGTTCGAAAATCGGAATTTTTTAAATTATTTTATATTTAAGTTTTAAAATTAATAGGGAGAATCCAAGCTCCCGACTGTCACTCAGCTGGCTGGGAACTTTTTAGAGCTTTAGGCTCTACTTTAGCTGATGATTTAGAAATATCAACAATGCAATCCAAGAATCAATTCTGGCAAAATATGAAATGCCTTGTTAAATGCAATTTTGGTGTGAGTAACGAGGTGGTTCAAACATTGCCTGGTTAGGAAAACCTAATTATATTATTTAAAAATTTACTTTCCTTCTCTCGTAATTCTTAAATACTGACCTCACCTTTTCCTTCGCTTTTGGAGAAAGTCTTATAATTTCCTCAATTTCTGATGTAAAAGTTAACTGCTGGTGGAAATCTATCGCTTTCTTAACTAATAGTGTAAAATCTCACGCTTTCCTTCACGATTGATGGAATATCTCTTCCTTTCCTTAACTACTGATAGATCTTAGCTATCCTAAATAGGAAATACAGGGTCTAGGGAAAATTCTGACAAAATTTCCCACAATAATGACTATCACACTCGCAATATTTACTCTATTTTTCAGATTGTGAATACCGACTTTGACATCGTTTAAAGTTCTATCATGGTCCTGAACATATACTCGAACGTGATCATATTTGAGTATGAGAACAATTTTGGTGGTGCTTTCACTTATCGATAGATTTTCGAGTGATTGATGTTGTTGTTGTAACTGCAGTTACTTTCCTCCCTAAATGGGTCTCTCTGTTTTTAGTTTTTTACTTTTTATGTTCTGTTTTTATTATTTTTTTATCTAACTTTTTTGTTAAGGTTTTTTTCTTCATATTGTGCCACCGATCAATGTCGCTTTTGACACGCAGAGCGATTAATTTTGTTTGCAGACGCCACTTGAAATATTGCAAAAAAAAAAAAAATCTATATTAATCACAGCACGTAAACAATGAAAACTCGAATTTGTGCAACAGTTAAGTGAAAAAAACCAAATTAGTGCATGCAATATGTTGCACACACAAATATTAAACTTATGTGAAAATCCACACCACCAACGCGCCTAGTAAGTAAGTGATACTCATTTGTCGCAGCGATCGTGTTTCATAAACGTAAACGCTGCTCTGCACATTGTTGGTGGTCTTGATTTCGCTCGCCCCTATATCCCACACACACCACAAATATACTCAAGATGTGCAACATGCATACTTTTGCCGCATATCGGTTGCATAGCTGCATATTTTTTCAAATTGTTGTAAAACAACCGTTTTAACACAATTACTGACACAACAACTTCAAATGCGATCGCTCTGTTGTCGCCACATATACATACTGTATATACTAAATACGAAGAAATGTTTGGTTGAATTTTTAGAAAATATTAAATGTACCACTAATTTAAAGTAAAAAGTGCAGGTTACAATCAAATCGTTCAATCTCACACTTTTGTCTGTCGGTCTGAGTCTCTCTCATATTGCAACAAACTCATTGTCAAGGGGAAAAACCGGTAAAAAAAAAAATTATCAGGCATGTATGTTGGATTATCTGCTAATATGCCAAGCATGCTTTTTAGTTTTTATTGTTTTTCTATCACACATAACCACAGTGACAATAACAACAGCAATAGCTACAACAAATGGCAGTCAGTGACATGTGTTAATTCGATATCATTGCACTTGACCGCTTCCAGTGCTTTGTGCTCGAAGTATAAAAACAAAATTCGCATAAATATAGCCGCAATGAAATATTTGTATACATTGAGTTATATTAACTGAAAATGCTAAGTACCAAGCCTACATTTGTAAAACAAACTGATTGAAGAGATTCTACTTGTTTTAATTGAATTAGATGGTATCGGAGATTATGTGGTCTGTCGAATGCCTGGCATCATCTATAAAAAGCATGTCGGTCTGTCCAAAACCTGTTACACTATTCTAATATAAATTTCGTTTATTTATTTTCTCAGTTTTATTTACCCTTATACTTACCTGTAACAACTCTTGTCGACTCAACTTATATATAATTATTTAAGAGGGTGTAAACTCCTTTGTTTTGAAATATTTTTGGAAGTTTATTAGCGAGTCAAAACTGATCACTTTTTCATCACTGATCATTTGTACACTTTATTTATTTTATATTTTTTCTTAGTTGCTTATCAAAACCAAGCATAAGTTTCTTATTTTTATTCATTTTAAATTCGAAAGAATCTGAAATTTCTTATTTATTTCTTCTTTTAATGGCCGAACCTTTTTCGCATCATGCGTGTTATATTTGTGCATGAACTACAGTCTTAATGCCGAATCTGAAAATCTTTTCGTAGTAAATTGTTACTCTTGTAGGGTTGCCATTGCATGTCAAGAGCTGGTGCCGTGTGAAAATATATTTTTTTCTAATATCTGCTTTAATGTACCGATGCATGTACCGAAACTAGACCCTAGACGCACTACCATCTACGCCACAGCGACCTTAAACTTTACAGGCTTAAAAGTTCTTTAAAAGTTTATTGGCATGTTGTAGACCTGTAGCTTCTTTCTATTTCCGTAAATATTTTTTTTACGTACTTATTGAGACCTAGTTCGAGAGTCTTACTTTACTTTACTTACTTTTAATGGCACAACAGCCCATGCAGGGCCAAGGCCGAGCTTTTTCGCATCCACTCATGTTGTGCGTGTTATATTTGTACATGATTGGAAGGGACTTACAGTTTAATGCCGAATCCGAACAGCTAAGTGAAAAGCTTTTCATAGGCAATCTATAAAGCTTCTTAGCTTAGTCAAAACCTGGAACACTATTATAAAATACATTTCGTATATTTATTTTCTCAATTTTCTTTAAATTCATACCCAAGTCAGATCTTGTCCATTTTATATTATTTGAGAGATTATAAATGTCGTTGGATTTAAAGCTTTTTGGAAGCTTTGTAGCGTGTCAAATACCGAAAGCACTTTTTCACATCTCATACAAGAGTGTGTTCTTATCCATACCAGATTTTTAAGTAGGATAAAATTTTTCCATTTTATTTTTAGTTTCTTATCAGTTTTTCAGTTTTGTATTAAAATAAAACACAGAATAATGGAGAGGTATAGTACACATGTTACATTTAGGTATGGAATTCGATATGAACACTACTCTTCCACACATATCAACCGGAACGTTGGCAATATCGCGTTAGATATTGTTGCTAAGCTCCTCTAACGTGGTTGGCATAAACCACCGACTTAACGTAACCCTATAGAAAGAAGTCCAACGGCCTTAAGTCGCATGAGCGAGGTGGCCATTCGACAGTACTATTTCTCGAGATGTTGCTCTTTTTACAGGTATTGGTAGGTACTTGTAATAATTATGCTTTTTACTGGATTGATGAATTTTTCTAACCTTCTTTATCTGTAAATGAAAATGCTCTCAGTTGCTTCTTTAGCCTTTACCTGAGTCAGCTATAACTGATTTACAAGCCACTTCATTGCCCACAATTCCAATTTCGCATTGACTAAAGACTTAAAGCTCGCCCAAATAAAGTTTTACACTACAGAATATAAACATAATTGATTAAGTATATTATAGAAATTGCTCAAGCTTTGCTTTAGAATTTAAGAGCTTATTTAACATTGTACTTTATGTAATTGACCCTACGAGACTCGAATTGAATAATAATTAATTGAATTTTACAGATACAACAATTTTTCATGATATGTACATATGTAATACTAATATTTTATGTTGAGTGTGATTAGTTTTCAAAACAACATTATTAATACACAACATGTTAGTTTTACAGTACATCAGCAACAAAACATGTTACATATTGTTGCAACAACAAACAAATAATTTATTGCTACCAACTTTTACTTATTCCTCCCGACAATTTCTTCGTCTTCTTTCTTTCTTCTGTTGCTGTTTTGACTTTTGGCGTCACTGTGTTTTCTTTTGGTGTATTTGCAATTTATGTGCGTGTGATTAAAATTTAATGCAAATTTGTGCGTTACATACATCATTGCTGTAATACAAAAAATATTGGAAAAAAAATGTATGTAGTACGTTACTTGTTGCATACCTCGTACACATTTTGCATTGATTTGTTTTGCACCTCTCTACTCAATTTTATCGCACATTTCGATGACGTTCGAGTTTTCCTTTCTTTCTAATAAAAGCATTGAATTGAATATACTCGTATGTATCAATCAGTCTAATCACACGTGCAGACATTTTAATACTTAAATAAAATAAAAAATTAAAAAAATGTTTAATAAAACAATATTTTTTTTTGTACTTTATAAATGAAGTGATTAATTTATATTAAAATTATATTTTTAATCAATTTAATGATAAATGTGAAGTACCAATGTTTTGTAGGTACCCTTTACTGAATTGTTTTGGTGGCTAGTTCAATTTATTTAATTATTTGGTAACTAAATATTTAATTTGAAATATTTACATATAGCAGCTAATCCTTTTTATTTACATACAAAATATAGTGATATTACTACACAGTGCAACAGCAAAAGAAAATGCAAGAACTTGTTTTTCTATATAATTTTTCTATATAATAGCTAGCCAATGCTATTCACCACAATGAATTTGGGGTTTCTAAAGGGTGATTTTTTTACTACTTGGTTTTTGACGTTTATACTTTAGACAGTTTACGCGTTATTCTTGACATGTGTCAAAGTAAAAAATGTTCAGTTTGGTTTTGCCATTTCATCATGAATGAATTGAAATTGGGGATCCGTTTTTTTTATCGCCAAATTGTCTTCAGCCGCAACGTTACCGTCAATGGAGAAAGTTTGGTTTGCCATTTCATCATGAATAGACTTACGCATGAACAACGTTTGAAAATTATTGAAATTGAGGATCCGTTTTTTCTATCGCAAAATTGTCTTCAGCCGCAACGTTACGGTCAAAGGAGAAAGGCTATGTAACAGCCTTTTTTCCGAAAATGCAAGAATTATACTCGGCCGACATAAGGTTCCAACAGGACGGTGCCACTTGCCACACACTATACGCAAAACCATGCATCAATTGAGAGGCGAATTTGGTGAGCAGTTAATCTCTTGTTTTGGTGCAGTCAATTGGCCACCAAGATAGTGTGATTTGACCCCGTAAGACTATTTTTTATGGGTCTATGTTAAGTCTCTTGTATATAGCGACAAGCCAAGCACGATAGCTTCTTTGGAAGTCAACATTGAACGCGTCATTGGTGAGATTCCGGCCGAAATGTGTGAAAAAGTGTCCCAAAATTGGACCTTCATAATGGACCACTTGAAGCGTAGCAAAATTTGATAGATCTTGAAAATGTACTAATTTTTTTTTTGATTTACATTAATATTGACAAAGATGTTGTAAAAATCTGAGCAAACGTAATTATTTTTCAAATCGATTTAGAAAAAATATTTGTCATATAGAAAAAAACTGAAAACTACATCGTGCTTAATGCCCAAATTACATAGAAAAATACAACTATATACGAATATGATACACTGTTATACAATAAAAAACTTCAATAACAATTGAGCACCCAAGTTTATATGTATCAATTTAAAACATGCACCTATGTTTTTCTTCACAACTGTAGTTTTTCATAATTAATTCGCTTTTCTTATCACACTCTTATAGATACTCGTATTTTTCATTACCATTTCATCTGTTGTGTCTGTATGTTAGAAGTAAATAAAACTGAAAGACGAATTGACGCAGAGAATATTAGTCGCATAAATTACAACAAATAACATAATCGATTGATATTTATCGAAACCAAATGAAAGATAAGAACTGAAGAAAAAGATATGAACTAAAAACGTTTCTACAGGAAGAAAAATAAAAAATTGTCATAACTTATAAGAACTTGGAATAAAATTTAATACATTTTATAAATAGAAATAAAGTAAATAAGCACAAAATAAAGAAACCTGATATCATAGAGTAGACGTTACATATACAGACACTAATATAATAAGAAACAATCCGTGATTCTATCCTAGTAAAAAGAGCAACAGTTTTTTTTTTTTTTTTTTTTTTTTATTGATTGTTGAATCAATTTACTTATTAGGGACATAAATACTGTTACAACATTGAACACACCCATTCTAATAGCAGAATTGAACATACCCTGTTATTACCACATGGTTTATGAAAGCTAACCTCTATAGCGTTAATCTGTAACGGAAATTCAAAATTGAGTCAGATTTCACCATGGAGTGGTAATAACCGTATCGCTATTATAGCACTTTTTAAGTGTGAAATGAAAAAAGGCGATATTTTCAAAACGATCCGCCCACTAGGGACTAGTCGCATGTTTGTCTACCGGTGCATAAAACTGTTTGAGGAGACTAGAGATATAAAAGACAGCCACCGGCCGGACCGTCCACGCACAGTTCGCACGCCGCCAGCCATCAAATCCGTCAAATCAAGAATTCAGCGAAATCCGCTCCGGAAACAGAAAATCATGCCCCGAGAGATGAATATCTAGCAAAAGGGCATGAGTCGAATTATTAAAAAAGAAGCACGCTGATAACTTGCACAGAATTTTTTTTACCGTGCAGGAAAAATTTTACAAGCAAAGTGATAGCACGGTCATCTAAGGAAGCATCTGAACTGATCCCACGAGTCGAAAAGGGTCATCACCCAGCTTCATTCTTGGTTTGGTGGGGTGTCTCTTACGATGGGGTCACTGACTTGCATTTCTGCGAACAAGGGGTCAAAACTTCGGCCAAAGTTTACCAAGAAACCATTTTGGAAGCTGTTGTGAAGCCACTTAACCATTCCCTGTTCCAAAACCAGCCGTAGACTTTCCAGCAGGATTATGCGGCAGCCCATAAGGCAACCCAGTTCTGGCTTCAAAACAATTTTCCAGCTCTCATTTGCTCTGAAGAATGGCCGTGCAAGGTGCGTGGCTCTATTGATGATTGGCCAGTACGACTTAATTCGTTCGTGAAGGCCAAAGGCAGGCATTTCGAATAAGTAGTTGCTTTTTATATACAATATATATCAATAAATATATTTTAAAAAATTGTCCGAAAAAATTTAATGTTTTATCAACATCAATTGTGTGTAACCGTATTTATGTCCCTACTAAGTATAATTAATGTTCCATTTCTTAGATAGTCATAGACTGTTTTATATATGGTACCGTTAGTATCACGGGAAGTATTATATATATTTTTTTATTATTTTTAACCAAAATTTCGGAATTCAATGTAAACCATGAATTTTTCAGATTTTCGAATATTTTTGACTTTTATTGCTTCCAGCGTCTGTAACACACATCGCAGCTCATAACCGGAGCATTATTATGAAAGTTTGGGGAGTTCACTATATAATATGATAAAGTTTGCCTCCAGACTACTGATCTGTTAGTTAGTACACCCGTTTTTCTTTGGTTCTAAGAAATATTTACATATTTATATTGGCTATACTTGTGTATATTTTCAATATGTAAGTCCAATAAGTTGTAACTTTAATTTATTTATTATAACTAAATTAAGTTCAGAAACAACATAGTGGACTTAGTAATGTATGTCATTGGTAAATATTATCTATATTTAATCTATTCAATAATTGCGAATTTTAATGTGTTTGCATGTATGTATGTATACTTAAAAAAAAATCGATTTTTGATATTATTATCTTATCACTCAAACACAAAACAAAAATAAATAATATCAATTATAATATTAATGTTAATGTTTGATTTTCAATTTGAATGGGGGAAAAAAGACTCAGCAAAAAATATCGACAGCAACAGACACCAGTAGCGGTACAGCTTTTCTTAAAGGCTTTTGCAACGAGTTAGTGATCCGATACTCAAATCATTCTATGTTAAATCAACAGAAACTAAACTTTACTTTTTTTCTCCTGAATAGTATCTAACACAATTCATCTCAGTTTGAGAATCAAGTTCATGATCTATTCAAATTTATCTCTACTACTTTCTTCTCTTTAAAGAAAAGATGTCTTTTCAGATCAATAAAAACTGAATTAAACTCTATTTATAGGTTTCTGTTGAAAGAATCGACCAATCATTTCAATCGACGAATAAAGTTCATGGTAGAAAACTCTCCAGATTTCTTCTCTTCTAATTTTTGTTTCGATAAATAGATTGAGTCTATTCGAATAGATACTATTCATATTAGATGTCACATGCCACATGAATGGAAGGGACCTACAGTTTAATGCCGAATCCGAACGGCGAAGTGAAAAGCTTTTCATAGCAATTCTTGTAGGTTTGCCATTGCCTGTCAAGAGGTGGTGCCGTGTAGAAAAATTATTTTTTCTACTTTTATTGATTTTGCCTGTGCCGAGATTCGAACCACGGGCACTCTGCGTCGTAGTCCAACGCACTACCACTACGCCACAACGACCACATATTCCATATTACTATTCAGTAAAAATATTGTCTTGTAATTCTCATATACTTTACAATATTTTCCACTTATATGGATGAAATAAAGAATCTATCACTGACGAGAAACCGTGGTGTGTTTCGAAACGGTCGTGTTATCTATCTGCCTGTTCTATGAAAGTGGCTATGATTTTGGCATTAATATTCATTATAGATAGCTAATTTATTGTAATAATAAATCGGTAGTAGTTTGAGTATAATGTTAATAGTAAAGCCGACATCAGTAAAAATTTAAGTCTACTGAATTCTCATTTTCTGAACAATATTGGCACACGAAATTTTAATCTGCTCAGTATTTTGATAAAATTTATGCACTGTTAATTCTTTTTATAGTAACTTATTCCAAAATATCGAGCTTCTTTATTAAAACCACAACTCAAATCCTGATCCGCTACTGCACCGAATGTAGCACTTACAATTGTTTCAAATCAACCGGACGAATATTCTTGTCGGTAGGTTGCTGTTGGTCGATCTCTTGTTTTGTTTTAGCCTGATACCTGAATACAACATGAACAGAAATGAATGTTCATTGTTGTATTGGTAATTACAGGGTGACAATTAATAAGTGTATTCAACAGTTTTGGTCATACCATACAAAAATTATTGCAATTAAAAACGAAAAACAGACCGAAGAAAAAGATACCATAATGAATGAGTAAAAAGATTTTCAGCCGGTTTTGTAGTGGCCACCCTTGGTACGAATACACAGTTTCAAACGCTTGGATAAATTTTTGGCATGGACCGCAGTTCCTCCTCCGTTATCCAGTCCCATTCACGACCTAACGACTGTTTCAGGAACTTCAACAAATTTATATGACCTTTAGCATAGACCCTGGCCTCTAAAATGGACCATATGCTGTAATCCATCAGATTAAGATCCCGCGAACATGGTGGTCATTCTTGAAATAAAAATGATAAAATCATGAAAATGAGCCCTGCACGATCGTCTTGGCTCTGTGAACTTGCATGAGAGTGAGAGTCTAAATAGAACGTCCAATCATTATAGCCAAAGTACTGTCCAAAATTTTACGGCGGTACACTTCTTGTTTGATTTTAACTCCTTGTTCCACAAAAATCAAGGGACTTACTTTACTTTTAATGGCACAACAGCCCATGGAGGGCCTAGGCCGAACTTTTCGCATCCACTCATGTTGTGCGTGTTATATATGTACATGAATGGAAGGGACCTACAGTTTAATGCTTTTCATAGCAATTTTTACTCTTGTAGGTTTGCCATAGAAAAATTATTATTTTTTCTACTTTTTGATTTTGCCTGTGCCGAGATTCGAACCCCGGACACTCGGCGTAGCAGTCCAACGCACTACCACTACACCACAGCGACCACAAAATCAAGGGACGGACTGCGGATTTTGGCGATGTTTAATGGCGAATGATGATCCAAGAGTCCCTGTTAACCAGCTTCTGTCTTTTTGACGGTTATGCGCTTGTTCAACAATAAACAGCTTTTCATCTGCGAAGACCATTTCTTCCCATCCAATTGCCCGACGTTGAACTAGGCCACATCTTGGGAGCCGTACACGCTTGTTTTCATCCGGAACTGGCCTTTTTGGAGCTTGTAAGCATTGAGTCTCAATTCCTTTTTTGTCGAACTGATTTACGATTGATGCCAGTTTCGTGAGCAACTTTTCTCATGGGAACCATTACGTTGCACAAGCATTTCACCGTTCCCTAGGAGTATTGAAGGTGGGTTTTTCACCTCTTCCTAGATGATCACCTTCATGACCCAGCTCCTTAAACCGTTTAACTGCACAAAGAACTACCGAACGAACAATGTGTTTGCCTAGCTGGTGCAATGTTATAATAAGTAGCTGACCGATTATTTGACATCGTAAAATAAATAACTAAATGAAATCTAGACCACAGAAAAATTAAATCAGATGTCAGATCTCGATTATGTAGAATAATGCAAGAATGTAGAATATTGCAAAAAAAATACTATACTTCTTCTATAGCGCGAAGAAAGTTTTATACACTTATTAATTGTCACCCTGTAGTTAGTAGTAGCTTGTATTTCATGGGTGTGCGTGCTTCTGTATGTATGCTGTGTGCTAGATACCATTTTTGTTTCTGTAGTGCATTCATTTACAGTTAAAACAGTATTTGCTCACTTTGTAAAAGTTAGTGCTAGCTTTAAGAACAAATAGCAAATAGCTACTTAAACAAAAAAAAAAGATAGCAACAATTTTAAAAAACTTTTAAAAAAAATTGGTGAATAGTTTTAAAACATTGTGCAAAAAAAAAAAAATTAAATATATGTAAAATGCAAAATAAACTCAGCAGCAACTGAAATTAATTTGTGAATTTTTTATTTACATAACTGAAACTGTTTGCGATCTTTATAGCAACTTTTCGGTTTTAGCACACCTATTTGCAACTTCAAAATACGCCAGTACTACAAAAAAAAAAACCATGTATCTTTAAGATACAATCAGCAACGTGAGTGACTTGTTGTGTTTTGAGTTTGAGGCTGGAGTGTGCGTGTGTGTAAGCAATTAAATACAGTGTGTACGTCGAAAAGTTTTCAAAGCATTGAAGGCACTGACTGAGGGCATAAAAAATGTGTGCAAAATGTTAACAAACTTCTTCTATTTTTATGAAATTTATTGCCACTTAAATTGACCAAAAAGTTGCTATAGTTGCGGTTGTTGCTGCTGCCATGAAACCAATTCAAATTGTATGGCTTGATCAGCAGCAACTGGCAAAGTGTTAAATTGTTAAATATGATTTTCCTTTTTGCCACATTTTCACTAAATAAATATAGAAATACATACATACGAGTATGTACATAAGTATGAATATGCCTCGCATCGTTGTTCGTCCACATGTGATTCAATAAACATAAATGAAGCAATTGCTGCTGCTCCTGTTTGCACAAAATGCATTTCTTTGCAATTATTGCACACACATGTAGATAACAGCCACCACAACAATGTTGTCACCATTTGAATTGCGTGTTGTCGTCATTCGTTTACTCTTGGTCGTGGTCTTGGTTTGTTGTTGGTTTTTCTTCTTTCTTTTTTAGCTCTTTTTTCCTTTTTCTGTTTTGTTTTCCTTTGCTTAAGCATTTTAGCCTTTTGTTAATTGGCAATTGCTGCTGCTGAACTGCCTGAATTGAATGTTTAACCACGCTTCTTGCTGCAGCTTAACTAATAATTGTCATTAATTATCACAAACGCCCAATCGCTTAGCTTCTTACTTTTGCTGCTGCTCTTTTTTCTTACAATTTCCCCGCCTTATTTCTAGTTATGTTGACTATTTACTGATGTTTATCAATTTTTTTTCGTTGTAAGCATTGACTTGTTCACTACATTCGTTCAGTTTACCGTGTATGTGGTAGAAAGTCAAGTTCTGTGTGGGAAATTTGGAAGTAGCTCGAGAGATGAAGAAGGACTTTTTGAAAATATGAATTAACTTTCTTCCTGAGAATACATTTTACTCAAGCCAGATATATCTAGAATTGCCATTTCTTACCTTCGAAGTAGCGTATCAAGACCTTGTCTGTTTCTGCCCCAGTATTTTTTAGCCAAAACAGTGCAACACGCGTGACTGCAATAATGCATCAGCGTCATGATACCATCAATTTTATTATGGCTGGGCAGTGTAGGTAAGATAAACTTGTAAAAGACAAAAAATGAAATGAGATCGAAGCACTTCTTGATGTTTGATGCTTGAAGTTTAAAGAGTAAGACGCTGCTGATTTTAGGGTTGTGGAGTTGAGTGGAACTGAGACATAGACTGAAATATGGATTTATATAATTACGTTAAATAAAATTTTGGTTTTAATTTTGCATCTGTTTTCAACCTTTTGTTTTAGAAATCAGCAGACCTCCTACCTAAACTCTGTTGAACAAAAAATATGGCATTTCCCACTGCGATCAGTAGAGCAGTGTTTCTCAAATTCTCCGTACCCTAAAACTCTTTCCAACAAAAATATTATTATTCCCACTTTGATAAGTATATCAGTGATTTACAAACTGTTCGTAGACTTAAACCTCAAATCTTTCGAACAGAAAATAGGTAGTGTTACAATTTTGTAAAAACCTTGAGTAGGGTATGGTATTATTCGGGCAATGTCTAAAACTCAATACAGTATACAATATACAATGATTGTTAGATTTTGCATTTTACCAGCAATTTCATTTGCGTTTTCGATTTTTCATTTAAGAAATTGTTTCCGTTTTTTTAATGCTGCTGGTTGTTGTTAGTTTTTTATTGCCTCCTTGTTTGCATGCGCTTTTAATAGTTTGCATAAACGCAAGCAATGCGTTTTAGTATGGCCACTTTGCTGTTGGCTTCACTCTGTTTTGCATTTACAAGTGCTAGCTGGTGTTGCTGGCTTTCTGCGGCTATCTTGTTGCCGATGACGATCAATGTTTGAAAATGTAGACATGTGCGTAATTATTGAAATTTTCTTTTTCTTTGTTTGTTTATTTGTGCCTCTTTAAATATTTTGTGGAAATTGCTAATTAAATATTAAAGAAATGTGAAAAATTAAAACAAAAGGGAAATGAAAATTGTTTGTGGTAAAAAATAGAAACGTTTAAGTTTTACTTATATATTTAAATTTTACAAAATAAAGGAGAATCTCTGTAAATTTGAATGAATTGTTTGGTGGTGATTTATAGCATTTTTCTCCATATTTGTAGAAAATGCAAAGCTGTCATGCTATGTGACTAAAAGAACAGTAGTACAAAATCCTATCAGTAAATCGTAACCTCAAAAACGGACACACCAAACTATCAAAGAAATTAAACAAACAAAAAAAAATAATCATCAATGAAATCAAAAGTTTTTACAATACTTACAAAAAAATAATAAGAGAAATCGTTGCTCACGTACTGAACCTTACATAAATCAATCTGTACGTTAAGTCAAATCAGCTAAATTCCCTACGCCCTCTAACGCTTTTTGTGTTGTTTCTAATTCTTTAATGCCTATTTTTTTTATTGATGATACATTCAACACACAGGGTGTACCCATATAAATGCAGAGCATGGTGTTGATTGGAAGGAAGATTGATAGGTGGGAGGAATAAGGAGGGAGAATGATGTAGATAGGTATGTCTGATGTCTAATCATCAACATATTGTAAACATAAACTAAAAAAACTCCTACCCTTACCTACACATGCCTAGTTTTATATTATTTTTTCTTTTTTTTCTGACATTGATAAACTTTTTTAAATCGTTATGGTTTCGAAATTGTTTTTAAATCATTGATACTCACTGAAGCATGTTGTACTTATTTATTCTTTTATACCCGTACTTTTATAAAAAAAAAGTATTTTGTAGATATAATTTATGCTCTGATTACGCTCTATTTTATGTAATTAAATTTTATGGAATACCAAAATAATTTCATTTAATTATTACGTTTACTGTGTATTTACTACTCACTATACTTTCAAATTTAACTAGTAGCTACATTTTGTAATTGAAGTATTTGCATATATGTATTGCATTGAATTTCTATTGGTGTAAAAATAGCAACTCGAATGATCACTTGTGAATCTTATAATTTTTTCAACAATGATTTGCTGAATTTATTTCAATTAAATTTTTGTAACCACTCGTGACCTTAATGAAAATAAAAAATAATGTTTAGTAAATGTTAACGTACAATGGATCAAATTATGGTTTTCTATTGTTATTCTTCTTTTCCTACTCAAACCCTACTTTCGAGTTGAAAATTAGCTCATTATTGCTTTATACGTAGTTAAAAACCCACAAAATGGTGTTGTCAAAAATTGTATTATCTCGGGATTGGTAGAAAATAGTAACTGACACAAGTAGAAAAGCAATTTTTTCACAATACACGGCACTAGCTCTTGGCAGACAATGGTAAACCATCAAGAGTAAAAATTGCCTAAAGAAAGCCACCGTTCTATTGATGTACAAATATAAAACATACGAATAGCTTGGCCTAATACGTATTTTGATAACCGGGACAAAAAGCTTTTAAATCTTCATCTGAAAACTTCTGTCAGTGTCACTGATTTTTTTTTTTTAGAAGCAGGACGTTTTTGAAGGAATATTATTTGACAGGTTGAAAAATACATATTAGTCAGTAATAGTATTAAAACACTGTCATTCTCAGGTTTCTTGATTTTAAGAAAATTATTTATTCATTATTCATTTAGAAGGTGCATTTTTAAGACTGCATAACTTATCAGAAAAAATAAGTAACGAGCAAATATCACAATTAATTGATGTTACTCTTGGTCAAAGTTCTATCTCAGAGGGCATTTGTAACGTTTATACACCCCTTTTTTAAAAAATTAACGAGCAAATATCACAATTGATTGATGTTACTCTTGGTCAAAGTTCTATCTCAGAAGGCAATTGTAACGTTTATACACCCCTTTTTTAAAAAATTAACGAGCAAATATCACAATTGATTGATGTTACTCTTGGTCAAAGTTCTATCTCAGAGGGCAATTGTAACGTTTATACACCCCTTTTTTAAAAAATTATTTACTCATTTATAGACCCTTTATTTAAATATAAATAAATACACAAAAGGTTACATACAAATATGATTTTTTTCTGTCCTAGTATTTTTTAATTGTAAAATCACATCTATTTAAAAAAAACTATTCACTATTCACTTTTTAAAAATTAACACTATATATACTTATTAAAGAAAAATTTCACCGAGATATGGCATCTTAAATTTCTTATATGCAAATTTCATTTCAAATCAATGATTAGTTTACCAAGTCTTCAGTATTTATAATCAATTCGTTTCTATTTTGAATCGCAATATAAAATTCTTTGTTTTCTTATTTTTGAAATTGGTTAAGGTTGGGTTAGGGGTTGCTATTTGAATCGCAATATAAAATTCTTTGTTTTCTTATTTTTGAAATTGGTTAAGGTTGGGTTAGGGGTTGCTATTCCAAAGCTTTCCACTTATGTTCTTTTATTCAATTACAGTTTTTTAAAAGGTGAGTTGCATTGTCTTAGAGAAAATAGGTCAAGCTTATGAAATCGTTTTCCCTTCAGGTATTCCCAATTTGATGCTCGCATGCCGTTTTCAGCTTTACGTATTATATCATTTTGAAAATGATAGCGATTTGACAACTCGCTGATAAAGCTAATTTGAAAATTATCAATTCCTTCCTGCAATGCAAAACGATACCAAACTTTTATTTTCCCCAAGCGGTTCTTGCCGGAAAAACTTATCGCCTAAGGTTTCGTAGTGCAACTAGACAGCGGTCCAAAACATTCACCCTTCTTCTTCGTTCTTTTAATGGCAAAACAGCCCATGAAATGAAAGGGACCTACAGTTTTATGCCGAATGCGAACGGCAGAGTGAAAAGCTTTTCATAGGCAATTTTTACTCTTGTAGGTGTACCGTTGCCAAGAGGTAGGTGCCGTGTATAAAAATTGTTTTTTCTACTTTTTGATTTTTCCTGTGCCGAGATTTGAACCCCGGTCACTCTGCGTAGCAGGCCACTAAGTACTACTAAGTATGCCACAGTGACACTAGCATAGATTTCTAAAAACTAACTGCTGAAAAAGCAACAAAATATTTTTTAGACAAACTTAATCGTCAAGTCAGAAACAGTGTCCAACTTTAAAAGACTGAACTATAATGTTTAATTATAAGGAGCTCGGTAGTGTACGCATATTTAAATTAATTTTTTTTGGCAAAATGAATGAATTAATGAGTTAATTCTTTTTAAATAGAAATTAGGTTAAGTAATGTAAATATTTGTTTGCGAATTAATATGATTTTCTAGTTTGATCTTTTTGTGGGACGTTATGTGTGTTATATTTTCTTCAATATAAATATAAGTACTACTGTGGGCAAAACTTAGTAAGACTTTGTTCATAATTTAAAATTTTTTTATTCATTCTTCCAAATCTATTTCGTCCCCTTCAAAGTAATCCCCCCGGCCCCAATACACTTGTGGCAAAATTTTTTCCAATTCTCGAAACAGTTGTTAAAGTCAATTTCCGGAAAGCCTTCAATGCGCTTAGCGATTCATGTTTAATGTCTTCAATTGACTCAAAACGGTGTCCACGAAGCGGTTTTTTGAGTTTAGAAAATAGCCAAAAGTCACACGGTGCTAAGTCAGGCGAATAGGGTGGTTGCGGAACGATATCAGTCGAATTTTTGTCAAAATGGTCTCGTCTTAGGCCCACTCTTCTTCTTGGTCACTCTTCTTAGGCCCAAATGATGTTTTAAAATGGTTTTCACTGATCCTTCCGATATTCCAACGATGCCAGTAAGGTCTCTGACTGTTAATCGTCGATTCTCGAGCACCAATTCCTTGATTTTATTGACGTGTTGATCATCAGTTGATGTTGACGGCCGTCCTGGACGTGGTTCGTCGTCAACGCGTTCTCGACCATCTTTGAACAATTTGTACCAATCAAAAACACTTGCCCGCGACATACAATTATCCCCGAAGGCCTTTTGTAACATTCTGAACGTTTCGGCACCAGAAATTTAATTCCGCACACAAAGTTTAATGGAACTTCTTTGTTGAATAATTTCACTCATTGTGAAAATCGCCGAATGCACTTTTTGTACTTCAGAAAGACAAGCGTATACTAAACACATTTGGCAGAGATGTCACCGACAGTCATACCAACCTTAAAAAAATAATATTTTGATGAATGGGTTTCCGCGCGAAATTTAAATTAAAAAGTCTTACTAACTTTTGCCCGTAGTAGTACTCTAAATCTCTATGAAAACAGTCAACTTTCAAATCTTTTTCTATATATTTCTAAAACTCCTGAAGAAAGTATACTACGCTGTCTTTTCAGCCAATGTTTATCAAAACAGCTGACAGATTCTACAGGGTTTATCTTACTTTCCTAATCACTTTTATCCATCTTTCCTGAGTGATAAAGCTGACAATAAATGCGCTATTACATAGAATACCAACAACATCATTTATGAACCCCAACCAAATCTGATAATTCAATTATGCAATGTGTATTTGAATTTTATAAATATCAAAATTTCAGCCCTTCCTCTTCTTCTTCCATATCCTACAGTCTATGCAAAATAATACAAAGGTTGTATTGGTAATTAAGTAGATACTTTCTTTGTACAATTGTATTTATAGTAAGTAGATTAGCAAAGAACTAAAATGTATATACGTTTCAGCGAAATTTTTATAAAATTAGAAATTAGAAAGTATCTACATATATAAAAATAAAAAAAAGACAGCACGAAGCAAAAACATGAAAGTATGAAAATATGAAAAATAAGATAACACAAAATAAATTGAGTTTGCATGTGAATTTGCATTTCACACCCCACAATTTGATAGAGCACGTACCAGAAGAGCAAAGTGTTGGTATTGGTATTGACGCAGATAAGCAACTAAAGGCGCTCACATACGAGTACTCCTTCGCACAATGGTTGCGTCGCGCGATAAGAACCTCTACTTCCACTTCAGCTTTTGCATGTACGAGTAATACCGAGTAATTCTAAATAATTGCAAACAGCCAGTTAGTCAGACTGACAGCCAGCAAGCCAGTCACTTCATTCATTATGAGTGTTTGTTTGCTTTTATTTTTATTGCAACTCTTTTTTTTTTTAGTTTTTGCTTTTATCGCTCACTTCTCATTGCTGATATTTTCTTTCTTTTCTTTGTCTTTGCAGTGTAATATATCGAATGAATCCATTAAGCAATTGGTGCTCGAAGCGGAGCATTTAGTACGTGACGAAGCGCTGCTCAAAACGCCAACAAAATCTAAGCAACAACAAAAGCATTCCATGGTAAAAATTTCATCGACTGTTAAGAAACGTGAAGTTGTTATGCCAGGACCAATAAAGCAACGTGTGCAGGTGAGTCAGACATGAAAATAAAATAGGGAATGTAGGGACAAATTAATTAATATAATTTTTCTTCTCTACTTTGTCTTTTATATAGGAGTGGCTTGAACACCAACCCTCTCATGATATACTGAGTCTGAGTAATACTTCGTCGCAGCCAAATGCTGCAGCAGTCACACGTACCGATGATTGTGAAGCCTCGGGCGAAGGATCCGATGATTCCATCCCCCAACCCGGCTCTGATACATCTGAAGGTTTTACCGATTCCATTGCAACATGCATGCAAACAAGCGCAAATTCCTATGGTTGCAATTCCACCGAGCGCATTGGTGGCTCAGCTGAGCCCATCATTGGTGGGTGTACGTCCGCCATTGGACGCGGCAGCTATGGCGGTAGTAGCAATCAAAGTCTTAATGTTAATATGAAAATAGTTAAGCGCCAGCAGGCAGTACGCCGCAAATCTGAGCGTCCTTGGTCAGTTTCATGCTTGTCGCAGCTAACCACCGATACTGCTCAGTCAATATCTTCTGCAAATGTTAAGAAAACTGTAAGCGATGTACAGGCAGGACTTGCAACACATTCAATAAGTGAATCTGCATTGGATTCTCTCTCGTCGGTACGACGTCCACGTGCTTCGTCTTCCACTACGCATGTTGCTGCAGCTGCTGTGGTGAATGGGCAAGTAAAAAATTACGATAGTAAGGGTTCACTTAAACGTCGCAAAACGCGTAAGAAGAAGCTATCCATTTCCACAACAGTTGGCGCATATTCAGTGGGCAAGAAAAC
Organism: Palloptera scutellata; assembly: GCA_958295655.1. NCBI lineage: Eukaryota > Metazoa > Arthropoda > Insecta > Diptera > Pallopteridae > Palloptera > Palloptera scutellata. Next base: position 14,743,989 of record OY282449.1, on the reverse strand, counting down.
TACTGATTCTGGTTCAGAAGAAACTACAGAAATGCCAAAACTAACGCAAACATTATTAATGAAATCATGTGAATCGATGTCACCCCAACAAATACAAGAAATCACAAATACATTGTTGAATTTACAGAAAACTAATGCTTCATCTACGGAGCAAATTTCTGCAATGCTACCGCATACATCGCAGCAGCAGCATCAACAACAGCATTTATTATTACAACAACAACAACACCAACAAGGTCAGCCACAGCAGCTGCAGTCGCTGCAGAAACAATCATCACCACAAGCTGGTAGCGATGTAGAATCATCAGAATTGATGAAACCCAATTTCCGAGTTGGTTCCTATACCACCGCATACATGAGAAATGAAAAACGTTTGGGCTCATTGGCTGCATTAGCCACGTATATGAACGAGGAGGAGCAACAAGGAGGTAAGAATTGAAATTGCTAAATTAATAAAATGTTTTTATTTATTGTGAGAGACTCATAAATATTTTTATAAACTTTTTTTGGTGTCAAGCCACTTGCTTCTTCTTTTTTTGTTTGTTCTTTTTTATTGTGTATCTGTGAGTTTTCACAAGTTTTTAATTTTTTTCTTGTGACTTAATACTTTTGCTAATTTAATAAATTTTTTTTTATTTCCTTTTATTTTTATTTATTTTTACATACTAACTTTACAACTTGTTTTTCTGTACTATTGCAAGCGGTTACACCAGTGCCACAGAAGCGAGGTATTCTGTTTGTTACTTTCTCTTACTCATGATACCTCCCTCAAATATATTTCTCCCTTTCTGTTTATATTCCTAATTCTTTATCAGTGTATTGCAATGGAATTATAAATCTCCCGCATGCTTTTTTCCGTACATTAATAAAATGTTTACGTTCTACAGAGATTAATGTTTATATCATACTTAGAAATCAGATAAGTTTGTTACCTATTTATATACAAAAAGTAGTTGAAATTCTACTTTATCTAAGTATCTAGAAATTTATCAGGTCCGTTTACTTTTACTCGCGAGTAAACTAGTCTGTGTCTGTATTCCATTTACTTGGAAAAATTATGACTTTGTAACCCATCTAGAGGAAAGATCGCTTAGTGATCCTCATACCTGGAAATTATATTAGTTTCACATTTATAACAGGTTTATCATAATTTATTCCTCTACCTAGAAAGTAGATCAGTTCCTAATCATTATCACTAATTCAGTCAGTTCGTTTTCTACATACCATATAGCAAGTATGCATATAAGTTTATTGTCATTACCTCCACAATATATTTAAATGTGTATTAAAATAAGCAAATTATTTTCATAAAATGGTTGTGTTGGTTGTATATGTAATATATTTATAGCTCATACATTTCAGTTTTGTAATACTTTCTTTATTAAAATGAAATTTTCTATAATCTCTTCCCCGCCCATACAGAATACACCACTGGCACTGAGGATCATCATAGCTGCTTCTCAGAAACAGCCTGGGATAACTATCAAGAGAAATATAATTCAGAGAATTATTCCGAGGGTTTTGATTCAGATGCAGCAAGGCGTCTAATGGAATTTGGCGATGATTATCGGTGAGTAGCAGTGACAGTGCCAAGAAACTCAATATAAAATAAATAAATAAAAAATGAGAAATTTAAGTTAAAAATTAAATTCAAAACAATAATAATGTGTAGAATAAATAAATATGTTCTTTCTGTTTTGTTTGCACACACACACAGCCAGTTCATCGACTCGCAATCTGATTGCTGTTCATCGTTGTCGGCTGCCAATAATGTAGATTCATTGTCGCCACCGCGTATGGATTCATTGCAGCAAAATGAACAGAAAATTATTACACAAGACACGGTTGTAGTAGTGGATCATGCCAGGCGTCGGCGAGCACTCGAATTGGAATCGGAGCGCAGACGTAAAACGCTAGAAGTGCGACGTAAATCGTGCCAAGGTGAGGCGAAAAACAGTTTTTCACATTAATTTTAATTTAATTTTCTATTTTATTAAAACTGTTTTCGTTTGTGTGTTTCAGATTCATCGGACAATCAAAACAATCCACGTAGTCCTACAATTCCGCTTTCATCATCGTCTAATACACTAACACCCAAGAATAGTGCAGATAAATTTAATTTCCAACATCATCATCAACATAAATCAGATTTGGCAAATCGTAAGTTGGAATTTGGTGGCCACATGAGTCATTCAGCTCAGTCGCTGCGTCGCACTTCGGAGAGTGACACGTCAACTCGTCGTCGCAAAGTAGATGAACGCCGCCGTTCATCCAGAAACTTGGAGAAATGCATTAAACTGATACCAGCTACATCCTCATCCAGTTGTGATGATTCGGATGATGAAAAAGAAATGCGTAATCTATTGGAGCAGAGTCGTAATCGTTTGGAGGATACGCGTGCATTGAAGATACGCTGTCATTTGTTGCGTCCAGAAGATTATGTAAGTTATAAGCACGTGGAAGAATTTTACGCCATTTTTAATCCTTATTTTTCCATTTTATTTCTTAGACTGAAATTATCAGTACTTGTCGCGATAATATACGCTGTCTCGAGTCGGTGCTACGCGGTCCCCCAGGCACTGTCCTCTCCACGCAGTGTGTCACTGTTACAAAAGGTGAGTTGGACATTTTCTTACACGTCAATTGCAAGTGTGCGCCCATTTCACACTTTATAGTGCGTACTATCGACTGCATTATGAATATTAGCAATTTACTAGAAAATTTTCTGCTCTACAGATTTTTTCTTAGTACTTTAAAGGCTTTGTATTCTTTGGTAAATGTTAGCATTCCATTTTTAAAACGATTTTTCTAATGTTATCAACTATATACATTTTGATAAAACATGTTTTTTAAACAATTTTTTTTTTGCCTTAACGTATGTTTTCTTTTATTCTAAATATTTTATTTTGTTCAAATTTTATTGTATGTATACCATATTATTTTGAGGAAAAAATATAACATGTTTTAATTTTATTTTTTTGCAATTACTCTTCTTTGTTGTATATTGTATGTTATTTTTCTGCCAGTAAGTACTTATTTATTTAAAAGTACTTTCCAAATATAATACGATTTTATTATTACTATGCATTTGACAAAAGCATATTACAAATTAACCAACAACAATAAATTAATAATCTATACTATATACATTTGTATTCAAAACTGTCATTTTTAAATAAAGATATCTTTTTTAAAGATAAAAACATACACCAGCAGTAACACATATAAATTGTTGTTTTCTTTCTTTCTCTTTTTTGACATTTTTTTCTTTTTCGTTTTTATAATTTTTGGTGTTTGTCATGTTAATTTAATTTAATTGTGTTTTGTCAAATGTAATTATATTTTTTTAATTACTAATTTTACAATAATTGTTACGTAGTAGGCTTATAAAGTAATAATCAATAAGTAATTGTAAAAACCGAAAGTGGTAATGGGCTCACAAAAATGTAATTGACATTTAAATTTATTCACATTGATTTTTATTAATTATACTTTGTACTGTTGTTCAGTGGCTAACCCAGGGGCGGCCCTAATTGGTGTCAGCCTATAATACCTCTCCCCCTCTTCTTTTGATTATAATATGTGTAGGTATGTACGATTATTTTTTATTTAAAAGTAAGTAGATAATACAGGAATTCATAAAGATGAGTGAACTTAAATTAATACGTACTTAATTTAAGTCACAAATAGGCCAATAAGAAAAATTTTTATTTACAGCATGTTCTTCTTAAAGATCTTGGAAGATATTTGTTTACATACAACTTTTTTTTTTTAAATCACTATATAAGTAATTGCTGTTTTAGGAAATTGATGTATCTATGTGAGTACATATTTAAAGCACCAAATTTACATTGCAATATATGAAGCTTTAAAAAAATATTTAAAAAAATTTTAATTTTTTCGCAACAAATACTGAAATAACATTGCCGAAATCTAATATGCTAGAAAATTCGTTTTCTATTGATAAAATGTCCAGGTCACATATCCTAGATTGACACATAGTTGGGCGTAAATATGACATAATTAGATTTAACTTTGAAAAACTTCTTTCACATGAAGCCACAGAGACACTATTAAGAACAATTGAAGAGCTAAAGATACGTTTGAAACAAACGCTATAAAGTCCCATTCTACAATAAAAGTTAGAATATCAAGCGTAGTCCATTTACTTGCGACTTTAAATTCAATGTTTGCTGCCTTGATTTGTCTACGAAGTCTTTGTACTTCTACTTTAAGTTCTTCTTCTACAACTTTGTCGTAGTGCGACGCCCACTTTTTTGCATTTATATTCAGTTCTTCATCCGTGCAAAACAGCAAGTCATTTGTTTTCACTATTTGAAAGATATCGGCTATATCATTGAATGCCAAGGTTCGAGACTTTAATTCTGTCGAGAAACGATCGATGCATTCAAGCATCGTCCTCTTGTTTTCTTCTTTAGCAGTTAAACCAATATATCGTTCCGTTTCACCCGGCATTCTTTTCTTGTACCTTATGCGCCGGCTGATGCTTATTCCGAGCTTTGAGCAAATAATACTAGCCTTCTCCAATGCACCTTCTACTAAACATTCCCGCTTTTCTTGTAAAAAGAGAATTAGGGCATTCGATTTCGCTATTACTTTATCGACAGTTACATAGTCCTGGAGTTTGCAAATATTTTTGTGTAGCATCCACTTCCTCCAACACATCGTGCAAAAAATAAATGAAAGTATAATTTTAAACATTCACACGTACTTAGGTAATTATAATCTTTATTTCGCTTTTAAGACATTGCGGGTGTCACCCCAGAAATGATGACACCCGTGGCGGACCCCGTAAGAAAACGGCAAAATAGTAGTTAAAATAATTTTGGTTGTAAACTCTTAGGTATTTCTTAAACAATTTTATCTGCACTGTGTAGTTTTGAGATTAGTTTTAAATCTGTGTGTTTTTGCATATTTCTATTCACACATTCTATTATAAAATTCTATAAAAAATATCCTGCTTTATTGCCTTTTTGCCACACATACAATTTATTTTTGATGAAAATTTATTTAAAATAAAAACTATTCAAACTTGTTCTAAGAATTATAAGAAAGTACCTGATACCTCCTTTCTTACATACTCATATTCCGAATAAGAATTCGAAAAAAGTTTTGTGTTCCAATTCCAATTTTGAAAGAAAAAATCCGTACATTAAATGATGTACGAATTTTCAATTTCGAGAAAAATATGTAATTGCAGGATATTCATAATCAAAGAACGTTGATATACTCTGAACATAGCTTACGAAACGAAATTGAATAAAAGTAAATGCTATTCGCGGTATAAAAATATTAACAGGGTATGAGTGTGTTATGTTGTTAGCAATATGAATTTTCTTTCTTTATTATTTAATAATAATAAAAATAAAATTTAATACAATACATTTCTTCCTTTCCTGTTGTTTGTCATATTCTTCTGTTTTTTTCTTTTGATTTTGTTATCTCGGTCTATGAATTATTTGTTTTCACTCATTTGATCAACAGTACGTATGAGTAATCTACATTTTTGTTATCTCTCTGAGAAAAATGAGGCGATTTCTTAATTTTGTGTACACTTTGAGAGTGACTCATTTTTTTTCTTTCGAAATAGCTTCTCATTCAATGAACTGTTGAGTGATTTTTCGTTGATTATTTATTAGCTTATTTGTTTATAATGTAAATGCACAAACTTTAGTCTTTTCACGTGGGTATTTATTTGTATTGAGTAGCAACTCGGTTTTATGTTTGATTAATTGACTTTGCAATTATGTTGCTATTAGATAGAAGAGCTCAATTCTCCCTAAGTGTGCAAATTAATCTGACACCACAATTTCTTAGCTCAAAACAAGATATCGCTTTCTATTATCAAAGCTTTTAATCGCAATAAAAAAAAAATTAAGATGTTGTTGGTCTGATGGTAAAATTCGTATTGTTTTTAATTTAACACAAATTTTAGATGATAAGGTTAGCTAAAACATATAATATGAGCTTGAAAAAGGACAGATGTTTTAGGTGATTATTCAAAAGCATATCATATGATCCTGTAAAATGGGGTCCAATGAGCTGATATTGCGAAAGTAATGTAATTTAAATTAACAGTGTGATTTTCTATGCTCTTTACCAGTAAATATTTTATATCAGTAATTACGATTTTCAGTAGTAATCGGTGTTATATTAAATCGGTGTTATATTAAAAACATAAAAAACTGCAGCGAGCTTAAAGACTTCAATGTATTACGTATGAGGAGTAACTTTACAAATCGACACAATTCCATCCTTCTGAAATGTTGGGTATTTGAAAAACTTTGTAGACACTAAGTTAATGCGGAATTTTAGCTTCGTAACAGTATACAAGTGGTAAAAATTTGGTTATTTAAAAATTTATGCATTAACAGTTAAAAAAAAGCTTTTAATAAATGATATGCACTTATTAAATCTCACAATTTTGATGAGTTTTGCACAGACAATACCCAAAAAGTATAAGTTTTTTGGCGAAAGTGTTTACTAAAATTTTTGCCAACATATTTTACCGTAAATAACGGAAATTTTTTATTTGTAGTAAGTTGTACTAAAAAATTTCTAATATTATAAGAAACAATGTAGCAAAACACCTTTCACCACACCAGAAAAGTTTTCACAATTATGTGGGATACAGCTTAAAGAAAATCCTCCAAGTAGAACTGATGAATAATCTATGTATCCCAATCCACTCATAGTACCTGTACTTACTGGTCTTGACAGATCTGGTTTATTCTTTAATATTATATTTAAGTTGCAACCTTAGGGAATGTGGCCACAATCATTGGTAATATTTTACACAAGATGCATCAATGCTTAATACTTTATGCGGAATTTCATAATATACCAACTAAATGCTTTGATTTTCTCAGCTGTCTGTGTTTTTTTTACTACCAATTTTGGGTCCATTATAGAGCTTCCTCTAGACAAAGTCAGCATTATTAAAAACACCAAACACCACATCGTACATCTGCTAATGGCTCTTTTGTTAGCATTCGACCACTTTATAATCAAATCCTTGGAAATCCTTAGAACATAAAGCAAGCACATAATTCATTAATGCCATCAAATTATCGGGACTATATTAAGTCTCTGCAGCTTCTCCGATCATATCACCTAGATATTCATTCATTTGGTTAGCCATGTTGGAAGCTTTGTAATACATTTTTACTTCAGTTAGTGGAATTTTACGTAAATGAGACTCCTTTTAAAGGATTAATGTTTAATGGTGGATCGCCAAGATTTATTATATGAATGGTTTTTGTAGAGTATACTTTATAACATATGATTAAAGTATAACTATAAACGTTCTTTAGAATTGCACCAAAATTTAAGCATCTATAAATTTTTCGTTTATTAACCTAATGTGGAACACTTCTTGGGCAAGAATTTAATGACTTTGTGAGAGCTTAAATTTTTGAAAAAAAGAAATTGCCTTTACGTACAACTTTGAGTACGCGACCTAACTACTTATTACAAATGACTTCGGAGATGAATAACACCTAACAATTGTTGAGACTTTTACAACAATTTTATATTTACAAAAATCGGAATTGGCGGTTTTTAGGGTGGTTCAAAAAAAATTGTTTTGAAATACTCTCAACATAAGCTTTCAGATAGGGGGTGGTTTTTTCATACTTTTTTTTTGTACCGACCCGCTCTAATGTACATACAACATACTTACTCTCGTTGGTAGAAAATTTCATTTCATTGCTATGAAATTGTCACGTTTTCATGCGAAGTAGTGTTTTTTAGTTTAATTTTATAATGAAAAACAACGTTTTCCATGTTTCACTGTATATTCTGAGATAGATTTCAGCCCGATGACATATAGGCTTTTTGGTTATGCTATTTCAAACAAAATTAAGATTTGAAAGATCTCATTCGGATCATCATTGTCGAGGTTAAATTCAAACTGCAAACGCAAATAGGAATAGAAATAGTAGCAATATAATGCAAACTCTTAATCAATTTATTCTTAAAATACTGTAATACTGACATTTTATGTTTGGACCAGTAACTCCATGTAAGTGAGACTTTGGTCATCCCTAATGCTTTTTAAATATTCATTTTATTTTTTAGATTGAACAAATAATTCAGAAAAAGCTTTTTGGTGACATGTGCCAATTAATATCACTTTAAACAATCAACCTTTAGATATCGAATACATTGTAAAAACAATTTTAAAAATATTTTTTAATCCGCTTTTTTTAATCGTCACCCCATCTTTAAGGTGAGGTGACCATTAGCGTCATTGTTTGTCCAACCAAAGACTGAGGTCAATTCTGAAAATGAATATTACGCGTATAGTTTCTACATGAACACTGAAAAATATTCTTTATTATACAATTAAATATTGCCATCAACCTTGAAAAGTTACTTAAAAAAAACATCACAAATCATAAACACAGTAGAGACGTATTAAATAAGAAGAACCAATTCTTAATATATTTCTTTTTTTTAATAAGTTTATTATAAATACTTAGTTATCTCATGCATGCAAGCAACAATAGCGAAAGTTAAAAAATTTCGATTCTTTGAAATAATTAAAAGCTTAAATGAAATACACAAATTGTTTGTTTTTTTTTATAGTGCTGCTGTTTTTTAAGTTATATTTAAAAAACAGACGTAATGGAATGAAAACAAAAACAAATAATATATGAATTTATAAAAATAAAGGCCTATTCATTGTTTATAAACAAAATAGTAAGCAGCACAACAGTTGAATGAAATACTTTGTTTGCTTCTGCTGTTTCTGTTTAATTTCATTTAGAAGCAAAAATGTCATGCTACGTTGAATTTCACACAATACAAATCTATGTGGTAGGGCAGCAGTAGCAATTTATGTTTTCCTCCACACGACACAGACGCTGAAGACTTCAGTGCTTTCCACATGAGTTGTTAGCATAAATACGTAAGTTCGTCTAACGCCATTCACTAGTCTTCTTCTCTTCTTCCTTCGTCATTGATCGAATCTAAAGCCAGCTACTCTGCTGAAGTCACATTCAATAATGGGACATCACATCACTAACTTTATACCATAGACTGCTCTATAACTAAAAATGTCAATACAAATCTCATAAAGTATTTTAATTGGCAATAGGAAATGTGAAAAATGCGTCATTCTGAAAAATCTATGGCATTTACGAGCGTGAAAGCTTTTCTCCTTTTTGTTTGTTTTATTTTAGTTCAGAAACAGCTGTTCATGTATAGTATGAAGAAACCGCCAAAGTAAGTACATGTCAAAAGCTTCTGCTTCCGTCTCATCTCTGTGCGCGTCTAAGTGATGTTGTGTCCGTGTGTACATGCCCGTGTATGTATGTATTGCACTAATTACAGTGTATGCGTTTTGGGGGTCAATTGTTTGTATATTTTGTAATAGTATGAGCCCAACTTTTCTTTCTGTTCCTCTCTGTTTTTCGCTCATGCTTATACACTCTTGTTTAACCACTTTTTTATAGCTTCAAGCTTGGCGCTTAATAGTGACTTTCAATGTTTGTCATGCTTTTTTTTACATATATTTAGTTTTCCTTGTGCTATGTCTACAGTATGACGTAGTCAACTTTTTGTTGTCTAGCAAGCAGTTCTCAAACTTTAAGGACAGAGCAATTTTATGAAGTAAAGCTTATGTACTGTGTCGAGTATGTTTAGATGAGGTTGACAGATATAGTTTATTTCACAAAATAACGTTTATTTTGTTGTAAGTTTATTGCACTGATACTTATTTGATAATGATTGTAAGATTAATAATTTTTTATGTATATGCTGTGAAGACTGCTTGGCATGATGATAGATAACAACAGAAAACCATTGTAATCAATTCAATTATTGAATTTCTATATTTATTAAATTTTTCAATCCAAAGAAAAACTAAAGGTGTATAAAAAATTTAAAAATCGAAAGAGAGACTGCTATCATACCAGAACCTCAAATGGCGGATATAATAAGATAAAAACAATTGAGATACGATACAATAATTATAATGACATCGAATTGCCTTTTAAGAGGTACTTACGTTGTTTCATTGTGTAAATAAACTGATACTCTAATGGCTTTTTAAATACTTAGCTTCTTTAATTCTTAAATTGTGTGACTTAAGCAATGATTGTTGGCAATGGTATCAGCAATTTAGAAGCTGAGATCCTTTAGGACAGTCAAATTTCTGGAACAACTCAAGCAACTAAACAAAGCACCAATATACTTTTTATTGAGTTAGAGAGGCGAAAGTAAGTTGAGGAAGTTAGAGAGAAATCATATCGCAGAAGTCAATCGCTAAAATGAAGCAGCACATCCTTTATGAGTTTTGAATTATTCTGAGCTCTAGGAATTAGTTCAAGCGCATCCTTAATGAGTTTTGATATATTCTGAGGTATAGAAATTAGGTCAAATTTACAAAGCGAAAAACTAAGCTATTAATTCTAATAAATTTTACCATCTCACTATAATAAATTGAGTTAATCACAAAACAACAGCTTCCTGTTGGATGGTATATGTTTTTTAGTGTTCTCCTAAAGTACCAACTTAAAAAAGTTTGTGTTTCACTGCACACTAGTATTGCGCACAGCTTAAAGCACACAGAAAGAATTGAATGGGAGAATTCTCAGTATGAATTCTACAAGCAAACATAGTGGTTGGTTTTTCAACAACAACATCTCAGTACCTCAAAAGCAAATTTTTCGAAACGAAATTTTTTAAAATGTTACTCGAAATATTTACGCGCTAAAACATACAAAAGAAAAAGAATCTCGGAACAAATATTCCTAAACTAAACTGTGATATTAAAACAACAATCCAAAAATTATTAACTAAATATATAAAAAATACAAATTTTCTATTGAATTACGCAGATTATTTAACAACATAAGAGCAGACCAACGAATAGTAACATATAATAAACGCATGTGTAAGAAAAGCTAAAGAGTATCGAAAAAAAAGAGAAAGAGAGTGTGCTCAGAATTTAAGAGAAGTAAAAATCATATGTGTAAAATAATTACTTCGTTTTTTATGCGCTGTTGATTTGCTGATTTTTGTATAATATTTTTCCCCTTCAATTGTTTACTTAAAAGATTTTTTCAACGTTATTGTTGTATAATAAACAAAAGCATATTTTTGCCATTCTGTTTTATTTCAACGAATAAATTATTTTTCAATAGCTACTTCTCCTAAAACAAGAAGAACCATAAGCAAACCAAGTGCAAAGAATATTTCTTTATTCAGTGTTTGGTTGGATAAAAAATAAAGAATTAATGAAGAAACGGAAAATTAAAAGTTAATTAAATATTTTTCTTAAAATATAAAATCTGTTTTATCTGAGTTTGGTTCGTACAGATAGCAAAAAATTTGTTTTTTTTTAAAGAAATGAGCTTATAAAATATTCAAATAAATTCCAATTAAAATGGTTTCAAGTGTTTTTCAAGCAAATATACAATTTCATTAAAAACAAATTAAATTAACTCATTAACTTGTGAACTCGTGTGTGTATGCTTCCAATTCGATTCCATCATCAGCTGAAAAAGTTCATTGCATGTGAAACCGACTCAAATTTGTAATACGAGTACCTGTGCACTACATATTAAAGTGGTTTTGCAGAAAGTAGGTCAACCTTAAGTAAACATACACACATTTTAAGGGTAGTTCATGCGTATTGTAAAGTAAAAGCTAATGTTTTTTTTTTTTTTTTGATTCTATACATGAAACATTTGTCATTATTTAAAAATAAAAATTACATACCTACTTCTATTTATAAGTATAAAAGAAAAAGTGCATACTTTCTTAATGTACAACTCTTCGAACAATTAGTAAAAGTACATACTTAATAGTTTCTCCCATCAAAATGAAAGTCGACGTTGCAGTTCAAACAGACATTTGTGAAATGCTCTACTCATCGACGAGCTCTTCAGCCAGAACATCACGTTCTTCATCGGAACTAGGTAAATAAAAAGAGCCTAAAAATGGGTTAAACACATTAACGGGCTTATCTACTTAATGTTTATTCTTTTTCTACTTACTGCTCTTCTCTTTTATTTATGTATGTATGTATGCTGTAACCACTTGAAAATTTTATCATAACTAATTGAAAACAACTGATAATTTCTTAAGGAAATAACAAAAACAAGCAGCGACTTTTTTACCTACTTCTGAATATCTTCTTTTTTTTTGGGGGGGGCGGGGGGGGGGGGGGGTTTGCAAGTCTAATGAGTTTAGTCAGTTGGTTTATCTGTCATTTGTTTCTTTTGTTGTTAATGTAAAAGTTAAACCTTTTTGTGTTACTGTGAGTTTCTGGTAAAAGTTTTCATGTGGAACTGCCAACAAAGACTGTCTGTCTTTCTTTCAAAACGTCAAGTTCTGCGTCGTTCTTTTTTTGTTTTTTTTTTTTGTTTCAATGTTTTTTGTTTTCCAAATGTGATTTGTGCATTTTCTATTTGACCTGAGGTGCATTTGTAATTAGGTATTATAATAACAAAACAAACAAACAAAACAAAAAACCAACAGAAATCTGCGGTTAATTTAATGCAACTAACGGTACTTTGTGTTAGTTTTTAAGGTACTGCAGACAAAACTGCAATTTATGCTGTTGCCGTTTATGACGTTGCGCAAAATTGTGATAATCTTTTTGGTTATAAGTAGTATACTCTAACGAATAAGAAATAAATTATAAATAAACAAAATTATAGCAGGTACTTACTCGTACTATAAGAAATTTATAAAATTAATAAAAAATACGTATGTATATACATATATCAATAAACATAGCATATTACAACGTTTAGAGTGCAACAGAGTAAAGCTGGTGAAAGACAATATTTTATTGAACATTTTTGCTGAAGAAAGTTGTAGACCAGCATGTTCCTCTCTCTTCTTTAAGGGAGCTGACCTACAGTTTTCTGCCGAATCCGAAAGGTAAAGGCAATTTTTACTCTTGCTAAGAAAGAGGTAGTGCCGTGTAGAAATTTTTTTCAACCAGGTTGGACTACGTTGCAGTCCAGCACACTACCAACTATGCCTCGGCGGTCACATGTCAAGCTGAGAATAGCCATGCCACAGTTATCAATGGCTAAATAGATAAAGTTCAAGATCTGGAGATTTAATTTCTGAGACCAAATTCTTACTGATGAAAAAATAAAAATGTTTGTTTTTATAAACGCTCTCTCTCTTTTTCCTTACAGACATTCTTGTTGGTTTTTCGTAAATTTTTTAAAACTAATTTTAGTATTTGTGTGTTTAATAAAAGCTATTAAATACTCTGTTGCAAATCAATGTTGAACTCTACAACCTGAAGCTTGAATTCTATCGCAACCTAAATTTGTTGAAATCACCTTTAATTCTATTAACATTGCATTGAAATAAAATTGTATATCAGAATAATCACTATCTGTGATTTTGATCTCTTTTGCTATTACTCCTGAAAGAATAATAAATCAAAGCATAATCCGTGCTTAAAACTTAAAACTAATGGTTTTTCCTGTTTTCTCGTGTATATTCTACTCGTTTTACTGAAATTGTATTATAATTGTATAAAGTGAATTATCGCAAATATAGTACATTGTTTCTCGTGCGTGTTGTTGCTGTTGCTGTTTCACAAAATTCATATAAAACTCACTAGCGTCATATCTCACACTTCATTAATTCTCTAATTAATAATCTACAATTTTCTAGTATCCTCGCGTATAGTTTTTTAAATATCATAAGTTTTATCTTTATTATAAAATATTCAGAACATAATTTATCAAAATATTGCTTCAAAACTTCGTGAATGTTATGCATTTTTTGAAGTATTTCTAATGATAATTTCTTCAGAAATAACTTTCATTCTTGTTTTGTTTTTATGAATCATTTCAAATATTTTAGATTTTAATGATAAAATAATAATTAATTGTTTGTTTGTTGTTGTGATAAATGCACTCTTTATTTCTTTATAAATTCTTTATTAGAATTTTATAAAAGCTATTCACAATCTGAAAATTGTGAATTTGCAAAGTATGTATAAAAATTGGAACACTCTCTTATAATAATAATAATATGTAAAATCTAATAAAATTAAATCTTCGCAACGGCTAATTTTCTCGTTCTTGGATCGAGAGTACATAAACTAAAAAATTATAAGAAAAATTATTACGAAATTGCTCACTGAAAAGTGTCACGCAGCAAACAAATACGTAAGTACGTCATCCATACAATCTGTTTGCATTTCACTTTTCTTAATTGCTTTAATAGAATTAATGCTTTTTGAAATTCAACAGCAGAAAATACACACTTAACCTTCATTAATAATTAATAATATCAGCAAATATACATACGTATGTATGTACATAACCAAGTATTCGTTCCCTATCTTGATTTCTGATCTAATTTGATCAGACTAAATTAACTAAACTTAATTATACCAAATTTTTTTTAAAATTATTACTAATAAATCACAATCAAATTCAACTCGATAGATTCCTCTATTTATTTTTAATATGTACCTATGAATCCAAAAGAAAATGAAAATAAGTATTAGAAATTATTCAAATTCAAAAGTTGAACCGGTTTGATAATAGTAAAATCGCAAAACTAGTTCTGGAAAACACAAATGAAAATGTTAGTAGTCATCGATACTCAATTAAATACACATTTTATGCATATTATTGTTTGAGTGTTAAGGTAGAATTTTATTGAAGCTGTTTTTATGTTCACCGCCAAAAGTTAATAGCGAAATGAAGCCGACGTCATATTCAGTAGAAACTAAAACTGAGACCAAAACCAAATAACAATAGAATTATAGAATTTAAATTTTTTTTGTTATTTTTTAATTAATTATTTTGTTTGTTGTTGTTATAGTGTGATTTTTTTTTGTGCTACTGCTTATTAGCTTGAATTCTTGTTACTCTTTGATTTTATTACATCATACTGCAATCCAATAAATTTTGTAAAATAAAATTCTATTTTAGAAGGGAATTGATGATTAGATTTTGTTATATATTAATTTTGTTATATTATAATTCAATATTATCTATAAGTATTGACTTATATACACCTTCACTTACAAGATACAAGTCATTGATTTTTTTTTCATATCGTATTTATTTCGTATAAATCACTATTACTGCTGTTCTGATGTTCAAAATTTGACCAAAAAACTCTTACCACAATCTACTTAGATACGTTTTCTTATGATCACTTGGTAGTAGCTTTTTGATTTTTCACTGATTTTCATCGAATCATTACATCTGGCTCAAAGTTTAGTCTAAGTCATATTTTCATTATGAGATATTTTTTCATAGCGAAAAAGCTCTTTAGGCACTTATGATTCAATTAACATCTTGACTTTCAAGTTTTTTACTTTTCTCGCTTATTATTTGATTTTACATGGTCATAATTTTTGAAATCATTTCAACACTTTTCAGTTTCCACCCACCACTTTGCTACTAGATTTATTGTTCAATGCTATCTTCAATCAATCATTACAATTTTTTATAAGCATACCGTTACTTAATTAAAAACTCAAATATTTTATATTCTAAGCTTCATTCTATAGAAAGCAATTACAATGTTCCATTAATTCTAGTTAGTGGTTGAAATAATTTTTTGTATTTATCAACAAATTTGTTCAAAAGAAGTAATTTCTAATAAAAACAAGAATGATCCCGCCAAAATATTACTTCATAATATTATGCCATTAACTTATTAATCAAATATTTCTGCAAATTAACACAAATATTTTATCGTGTTACACACTGCGACAACACTTTTCACACAGGTATGTGATCTGCCACAAATTTACACTAACAACTTGGGTCATCAATACTACTTCTACATCTAAACATGTGTTCATACATTTTTGGGAAACCTACAGATAAACTGAAGAATAATAATGGAAGGTAAAAGCTTTTGAGACAGCATCTGCCGAGAAGTCTCCTATTTCTAGATAGATCAGACAACGAAGTCAAAAAATGTTTAAGGGTTTCAAGTACTTATGTATGTAATAATAAGCTAAATCTTTACAGAAATTGTTGCTGGTAGAAAACTTGAACGAATATCTTAAAGCTCCCTACTTAAAGCTCCTCCAGTCAACTTAATATTGATTCTTCTTCGTGGTTTATCTCTTACTTTTTTTACTTTTAATGGCACAACAGCCCATGGAGGGCCTAGGCCGAGCTTTTCGCATCCACTCATGTTGTGCGTGTTATTTTTGTACATGAATGGAAGGGACCTACAGTTTAATGCCGAATCCGAACGGCGAAGTGAAAAGCTTTTCATAGCAATTTTTAGTCTTGAAGGTTTGCCATTGCCTGCCAAGAGGTGGTGCCGTGTAGAAAAATTATTTTTTCTACTTTTTGATTTTGCCTGTGCCGAGATTCGAACCAGGGACACTCTGAGTAGCAGTCCAACCACTACGCCACAGCGACCACCTGGTTTATGTGGTTTATCATGTCTTCCAATTTCTTATTATTATTGTCAAAGGTAGAGTACCTGGTGAGTTGATGATGACCATTTGTGTTAATGCTTTAATATTTGTAACTTCGTGCTATATTTCGCAAATACATATATTCAGATAGACATACGTAATATCTGTATTAATTTATCTGCTAATAAATCACTTGTCTAGCGCTAAAATGTTTAAAAGTGCATTGACTTTTCAACAATCGGAAAACGGAACACACCTTTTTTTCGTTATTTTCAATAGAATCACACTCCATTTTCTTTTCCCCGCACTCGACATGTATTTTAAATTAAAAATAAATGTTTCATTTGAAATTCATTTATTGTAGCATGTAAGGGTGTGGTTAACTTCTGACTAGCAACAAATATAATTAACTTAGCTATGAGTTTATATGTATTCAGAAAATAAATGAACGAGTTACTACTCCTTAGTTTTTACCGCGCAAATTATTTTAACACATATGAAAATTTCTTAAATACCACAAGTCACATATTCTAAAAATGAATAAACAAGTATTTATTCAGAGTTAGGGTTTGAATATACCTAATCATTATTTGCTTCGGCGTTTTGATGCTGTAAGTTTGGGCGTGCTGTTGTTCACACTTTGAGCAATCTACTAAAATTTTTTTTTTTTTATATTTCAAAGCTATGTGGAACTTAATATATGTACAGTGGCGAGCACGTGTGGGAGACAACATTTTTGAGCTACGATTAATAGCCAAGAATGTTACAAAATCAAAAACTATAATAAAGACAAAAAAAGAAAACGCCGAAAAGTATATACTCATTCCATTAAACAGTTTCCTAAAGAAGAAGTTTTTGTAAAAATTTATTCTTTTCATATAATTTTTCAGAAATTATAAAAAGCCACTTGCGGATTCAATAAACATTATTCGATTTGAAAAATACTTTTAATATAATAATTTCCCTCAGCAAAATTCTTGTAAATCAAAACTTATGGTCAATGTGAGACCCATGTGAGGCATTTAAATATTTGATTCCACAATTTTATTTCTTATATGTTCAATGGAATGAGTATAAACTTTTCTGCGTTTTTTCTTTTTAATTTCTCAACATTCTTGGCTATTTATCGCAATCCGAATCTGTTCTCTCATGTATCCATTCGTGCTCGCCACTGTACTCGTACGTTTAGATCTTTTCGTTTGCTTATCATTTGGGCATAGCATTTACACAAAAATATGCTTTGATGTTTTAATTTTTGTCTTATAATTTTCTGTCAAAGCTTTAATAATTAAATGTAATTAGCGGTCACTCACTATCGGGACAACAACATTTGGAAACAATTATTTTTTAGTTAACTTGAGATTTGAATAAAATATTTCGGTATTTAATAAACATATAAAAAGATAAATGTAGTAAAGGAACTTTAGATATTTTTGTATATGCAGCGTAGCTAGAATATAGTATCTGTGTTTTATACGCCAACTCATTTAACTTGTGCGAATAAAACAATCAATCAATTCGTTAACTCTCTTATTCTGTGTGTTGGTATTCACAAAAAATCTGCCCAATAACACTGGCAGCTGGAGGTGATTTTCCAGCACAAGGACATTTTTAATTGCATTCGTAACTCACTTATTTTCTCCGGCGGGCATTTGCTTCTTTGTTTTTGCCAAATTTTTCTTCTTCTTTCATTATTGATAGTTCACAGTAGGATTGCTATGGAAGCCAGGGATGCTAAACATAGTTAAGTATACATATCAGATATATTTACTTATGTATCCCATACAATTATCACTGCTAGATATACATAACGAGGAGTAAGTGCAGAATTACACGCAGCTAGTATTTTATTTGTCATTTATTTTTATATAAAAAAGTGATTTCAATATTTATGAATTTAGTAGCATACAGCGAAGGCACTGGCTGGACTAAATTAGCTTATATTATTGGTATATTTTGAACTTTGGAAGTTCGTTGCAGAAGCCCTACAAATCTACATTTTCATTCTCCATGTTCTATCTAGTTTTAGTTTCTATTTTGCAATGAATTTTTCTAGCGTGCGCCTTTCTTCAATTTAAAAAATTAAAATTTACTAGTAGAATAGTCATTAATACTTTATTTAGTACAGTACTAGAGGGAGGCATGCAGCAGGTGCTTTTTTTATGTATGAAACTTAATTCTCACAGCTGAAATTTGCTATAATTGTTGGTAGATTTCACTTTTTTAACATACAAATTTGCTTGGGATATATGTACATACATATATTGAGAGCCACAATTATAGTCTGCTTCCTTATCTTTACACTGCATTTACCTTGCGATGGGTAACTAGCTATTTACTTACATATATATTTATATAAATGAAAAAGACCTTGTCACATTTTATGAAATGTTTTTCGTACCTTAACTTTTGTATCTAATACTTATTTTACTATTTACATCAATTTTATGTTTTTTACTACTTAGTTTTATTTTTATAGTGATTTGTCACGCAAATCACTATTGTCATCCCTACAAATGTTTTTGTACATTACAAATTTCCAACTCAAGCGTTTAAATAGTTTTTTAGCCTTTTATTGTAAGGAAGAAACAAGAAAAATAATCGATTGCATGTTATTTCGAATCAAGAAAATACAGTAAGCCACAGTTAAATACCCCTCTCTCAAATGTCTTTCCCGCTTAAGTACCTGTAATTTACTATTTTTTTTTGCAAATATACAAAGAAATTTCCCCTTTTTAAGTGCCTCCCACGCTTAAGTACGTCAAATTCTGACATCTTCAGCGGAGGTACTGAGATTTTTACCGTAATAACTGGGAAACCCATCAGTTTCAATGATTACTAAATTCAATAAAATAAAATTTTAATAAATAAATTATTTCTGGCAAAGTATTAAATATATAAATATAATAAATATATATTTCAGTAAATACAATTTATACTTTTAAATTGATTTAACAATTACTGATTTATTTATTAATTTATATACTTACTGTTAAACTTATGTATTAAACATTTAAACATTTCAATATTCAGTTTTTTTCTTTTTCCACTCCTTTGGGAGCTAAGGGTTTCTACAAAGCTCTATATGGAAAATGTAATTAAATAAACCTATAATTTTTATTCGCAATTTTACCTGAACGCTCTTTAGAAACTCATATTAAATTTAAAACATTTACTACTAGATAATTTCAAAGCACCCACGTTCATTCATGTTTATTGTTTCAAGGTTAAAATTAATAGTATTTTTATACTTGGTGCATTTGCACCTTGTAAATGTGTCATTCGTGTGCATTTTGCCAAACAATTTAGTGGTTTTTGCTACAAGCTTTCAGTGGTTGTGCAAAGCCAAAGCGTTTGTGGACATTGAATTAGAATAAATTAAATATTCGATTCTTCGTTTTATAATTCATTGAAATTCTCGGTGGCCTAGAGAATGAGTGCTAGACTGGCTACTGACTGGTCTGCCTCAGGATTGATAATCAAACAATACTTACTTACTTTTACTTTTAATGGCACAACAGCCCATGGAGGGCCTAGGCCGAGCTTTTCGCAACCACTCATGTTGTGCGTGTTATATTTGTACATGAATGAAAGGGACCTACAGTTTAAAGCCTAATCCGAACGGCGAAGTGAAAAGCTTTACATAGCAATTTTTACTCTTGTAGGTTTGCCATTACCTGCCAAGAGGTGGTGCCGTGTAGGAAAATTTTTTTCTACTTTTTGATTTTGTCTGTGCCGAGATTCGAACCCCGGACACTCTGCGTAGCAGTCCAACGCGCTACCACTACGCCACAGCGACCAACAAACAATACATAAACGGTTATTTTTTCTAGAAAAGTATGCCACTTTAGTGGCTTGATGCTGCGTAATTGGTGGACTGGTGTTCCAGTTGCTTCTCGTTCAAGTAAATATAAATATATAAAATATTTTAAAACATTGGGCGAATTTTATTAAATTATTCAACAATTTAGTTTTATTATAAAGATAAGGATTTGCCATTATGTTTTAAAAACGATTTCGGGCAAGCGGCCGCCGCGGCTGGTTCGAATAAATTCCAGTCGAGAGACCCAATTTTCGACCACTTTTGCAGCAATTGGGGCCGTATGTCAGTAATAACGCGCCGAATATTCTCTTCCAATGCGGCAATCGTCTCGGGCTTATCTGCGTAGACAAGCGACTTCACATAACCCCACAAAAAAAAAAAAATAGCGGTGTTAAATAGCACGATCTTGGAGGCCACGCCACAGGCCCACAACGCGAGATAATGCGCTCACCAAAAGTTTCCTTCAATAAATTGATTGTTTCTTTGGCTGTATGGCATGTAACGCCGTTTTGTTGGAACCACAGGTCGTCCACATCAACATCCTCCAATTCACGCAAGAAAAATTCATTAATCATGGCTCTATAGCATTTCCCATTCACTGTAACATTATGACCAGCTTTATCTTTGAAGATATATGGACCAATGATTCCCTCTGCCCATAGAGCACACCAAACAGTGACTTTTTGAGGATGTAACGGCGTCTCAAAAATGGCTTGTGGATTACGATCAGTCCAAATGCGACAATTTTTCTTATTAACGTACCCTTTCAACCACAAGTGAGCTTCATCGCTGAACAAAATTTTCTTGTGAAAATCAGCATCGGTGGCCATTATTTTGGTAATAAATTTGCACAATTTGCAAACGTTGTTCAGGAGTAAGTCTATTCATTATGAAATGGCAAACAAAACTGAGCATAAATCAAGTGACAGCTGTCAAAAAACCAACCCCGAAAAAAAGTATTGCCAGATTGAAAACCACACTTCTAAAAAAAGACACCCATTATTAATGTGTACCCATAGTTTCTGTATTTTGTCGAATTTTTAAGAAATAAACTTATAAGCTTTATATTGGACAATAGATATGGATCTGCCCGATATGAGAATGCCAACTATTTTTGAATATTGGCGAAATAACAAATAGCATTCTTTGATATTATCCAGCTCTGGTTCGATCTAAAAGAGGGATATTTTATCGGGTGTTCATATCTCCTACTGTAACCTGATTAGACGGACAAGATACCAAAAATATCCCAGCTCTCATTAATATATTTAAACGTCCTGACGGTTTGGAGACAAAAGATCTTGGTCCATGACCATGATGTGGTCATGGTTCTTCATTATCTCTACGTATAGTATTTTAAAGAGCACTAAAGTCCAGAGCATTAAAGCTGCCTCCCCTTTCTTTCTAGTTTTATTCTTTCAGACAATAGGTTATTTCAATTTAAAGCAAAACGCAACGAGTTTATCGAATTTGGTTTACTTTCATATATTGTTTGTGTACCATTAACATTTAATTGGCCACCATCTGGTACTATCATTACAAGTATTGCCTTCGTAGCTTATAACAATGCTGAAAAAACAAAAGGGTCGGGCAAAATTCGAATATGAGTGTATCATAGTTATTTTCATTTATTCTCAATAGATACAATAAATAAATTTATTTGAAATTAAGTACAAAGTGTAAAAAGAGTGTAATTGCCATAAATTTTCATTAAATAAAATTTCACAGTTATGATTTACTGCTGCAATGAAAATTTTCACTTAAAAATCAATTAATTTAAATTTCTCACAATTATTTTAATGATTTTAGTTTTGTTTTTTTTTCGTTGTCTTGTCTCCATACAAATCTCAATTCATTACACGTTGACGATTTTTTTTTCTCCTCAATTCAAAGTGAAAATTTGTGCAATGTATCAAAAGAAATTAGCCAAATCCGGCAGCAATCGAACAATTCAGCTGCCAAGAAAATGTGAACATATCAAAGCCACTATTAACAGCAATAACGACGGCAACAAATATGCTTGCATGCATTAATAATTAATTGCAACTTTGCGCAGGCGCGCATTGCTTTATTGACATGGTTAAATTCACGCATACACGCAGACGCAATTCCATACATGCAGAAATGCATTGGTGCATGCATGTGAGTTGAGTGTCTTTCATTTTGCATACTTTCAAGTGCAAATTTTTGTGTGTGGCTAATTTCTATGTGCGTGTTGTTTTACCAACTTTTATATGTTTATGTTATTTTTTTTTTAATATCTGCACACAGCTAATTTGTTTTCTCTATTTTTTAATTGAATAATAAATGAAAATTGTGCAATAAATCAAGATATTGTTGTTGAGATTCGTCAAAACTGCTGCAAACCTGATGTTGCTGTAATTTTGTTTTTAAACAAGTTGTAAACCTTTTCGCCAAAAATGGGCAACATACAATGCTATGAAAACAAGTTGTTGGCTGAAATAAATCAATTGGCAATTTGTATGTTTGTTTGAGTTTGTCTTGATGAAGGTAAAGTCGTTTTTGCCTTTTGCTAAAATGCATTTAGTTCAATATTCTTATAACAAGTTTGAGGTTGAGTTTGTTTATTGTTGTCTTTGCCTTTTAAGGTTAGCAAGAAGAAAACAACACGTAAACGTCAACTGCAGATTAATTCTATAAATATGTACAGAAATTGTTCCCAGTTTTTTGTATATAAAAAGCTTAAGTATATAAATAGTTGAGTTATTTTTATTGCTGCAGCATATCACATTTTGTGTAGTCAACTTTTTTCGGTCTAAATTTCTGCTATTGGCACTACTCTTTATGTGCTGCTACTGCTGCCGGTGCTGAGCATCATTGCCAACGGTTTTTTTTTTCGTTCTTTTTTTTTCTTTTTGTCTCTTTCTCACTCTCTCTGTCTTACTCTTTGTTGCTTACATATATGCTATGGATTTTTAACTCGACCACTATTCATAACTGACGTTTATTCTGCTTGACTGCATCCGCTGTAGTTGAAACTCTGCGTCTCACTGCCCACTAGTGAGTAGCGTACTTACAGTGACACAACTTATTGATCAAATGAGGTGGAGAAAAGAGTTATCTTACTCGTGGTGAACTGTGAACTGTTAAATATCATTAAGTACCTAGTTTGTAGAGAGATTTTAGTAGTAGAGGTCAGAAAATTATTTCTTGTCCAAGGAAGTCTTTAGGATTATATATGTATGTAATCCCATTAGTGACAAGAGAAAACCAGACAAGAAGAATTATCAAGTGTTTTACACTCACATAATCAATCTTCCATACCATACAATAACTTACTTTTACTTTTAATGGCACAACAGCCCATGGAGGGCCTAGGCCGAGCCTAGGCCATACACTAACTTTACTTTACTTTTAATGGCACAACAGCCCATGGAGGGCCTAGGCCGAGCTTTTCGCATCCGCTCATGTTGTGCGTGTTATATTTGTACATGAATGGAAGGGACCTACAGTTTAATGCCGAATTCGAACAGCGAAGTGAAAAGCTTTTCATAGCAATTTTTACTCTTCTAGG
Source organism: Palloptera scutellata (assembly GCA_958295655.1). Taxonomy (NCBI): domain Eukaryota; kingdom Metazoa; phylum Arthropoda; class Insecta; order Diptera; family Pallopteridae; genus Palloptera; species Palloptera scutellata. Next base: position 14,720,226 of record OY282449.1, on the reverse strand, counting down.
TCAAGAGGTGGTGCCGTGTAGAAAAATGATTTTTTCTACTTATTTTTTTTTTGATTTTGCCTGTTCCTAGATTCGAACTCCAGACACTCTGCGTAGCAGTCCAACGCATTACCACTGCGCCACAGCGACCTCCATACAATAACACTAGACGGTAATTAGGTAGGCATACTGAAATTCATCAAATAAATGAGGAATTTAGTTCTCGAAATTCATCTAACAAATGAAGAGCTTAATTTTTTAGTTGAATTTCACTATGCTTAACCAGTTAACGTCTAGTGTTCTAGACCAGTAATCCTAATTCGTAATCTCGTAACTGAAATCTACTGAAGCAAAAAATCTAAAATAAGCATTATTGATCTAGATTGTTACCGTCCTGGTTAAAACATGAAAACTTTGAAATATTAATGTGGTACTCTTATGACCTGAATTCTAGCGATTAAAATCAAGTATATGTGAAATTTCAATGTTTTTTTTAGAGAAACTCCACTGCTTTTGAAACATTTGCTAATTTAGTACACGTAAAAGATTTCAAAGCATAAAATATTTCAGAAATATTTAAGTATCTACTATGTTAATTTCTGTCTTTTATCAGTAAGTAAGTGATAATATTTTCCGCACCAACATTTGATCAATAATATCAATCACTGTCGATAAGTAGGTACTACTGCTGGCGGAGGAGACAACCATGATTCAGCACCAACACAGCAGATACAGCAGCATCGAATCAGCCTGCAACAGAGAATTAACGTATATTTTTCCAACTGCAGCCAAGTTCACTCAACCAGTTTACATTTGTCTATTGCAGCGAAAGGTGCGGTCTTTTTATTTCGTTGCCATTTATCTTCGGATATTTTGCTCTTCAAACTAAAATAATATAAAAAAAACTTGTGTCCATTAAAGTTGCCTGGATTTGGCTTAAAATTGTTTGTTTTTGCCATAACTACTACTTTGCGTAATAACTATTTAAGACAACGCATATCTCTACGTGCGCAATTGTGTGGCTACTGTTTACGCATGCGCACTTGAAAATATTGTGCTGCTGCATCTGTGCTTAAATATTTGACGTTGTCGTGTTGTACTTCAATTCATCATTTTGGCATATAATAAAGTGGTACTTTTTATTTTTTAAATAGTTATACTGCTGCTGTTGTTGCTGCAGCATTGTTTATAGTGAAAGCCAAATTAATTATATTTCTTTTTAATAACTTTATGCAATTTTATTAATTTCATGAGTTTTTTTTACAAATTATTATTTTTACACAACATTTAACATCATTTGGTGACTGATCTTAGTCTGTGTTAATACTTTCTCATAGTGTATTTGTGGAGATTGTATGTAGTTTTGTGCTGCTGCCATTGAAAAGACATAAACGATTTAAAAATTTTAGAGCCACCTTTACTTGATATTATTAGAAAACGAACGGTAAGTTTATTTATAAAAAAAAAAAACAGGCATAACAGAATTCAACTTATTACATAAAAATATAATAATAAATTTATAATAATATATACTATACTAATAATATACATAATATATATATATATATTATACCGTCTATTTGTAATTCGTCTCGTCCCCACGCCATACGAACTCAAAAGCTGAAACTTCTTTGCCTAAGGGTTCAAAGAAGTTTGATATGGAAGCATACATGTTACTATTGTGAATTTATTTAGCTGTGTTAAAAGTTGCTTGGGAAAGTTTTTCTGTGTTAATAGAGAGTTTTCTCAATTACTTAGTAAGAACATAATGGTGTCTGCTGATAAGTGCAATTATTATCTTAGGCTCTAAGCTGTAGTGGTTGGAGGTATTGATTCTGAATTTCAGAAAGGTAAAATCCTCCCTTTATTTAGCTGCTGCTACACTGGACAATTTTATCTTAAAAATCTCTGCCAATTGTACGCACTGATTAGTCCTTCCATAGGATATTAGGACATTCGTTTTAATGTTAAAGTATTGTTGCCTCTTCGTTAGTGTACCCCTATGATTTTTGGCAGTACATCTCCTATAGTTAAAGGTTATAATAAACAATTAATCATGCAATGAATTTCTCTTGAAAAACCTTATTTCAAAACTAATATCCTCGCTATTATTCATCGTTCATATATCTACTTCATATATTCTAGGCCAAAAAAGGGTGCCCGAATCGAACCTCTTCACAGTCAAAGTCGAAAATAGAAAATACTAGACGAAAACACCTACTGAAAAGCTATTCACAGTTCAGATTCAGCAAAAAAAAACTGTTGCCCCCTTCCACCCATGCACAAATATAACTTACGTAACATTAATGAATGCAAAAGACCTGGTCCTCTATGAGCTGTTCTGCCATTGAAGAAGAAGATTCTAAGTATATCCCAAAAAGGAATATACCTTGAAAGTATGATATCACATAGAAACTAACTAACATATAACATCAAGCTGGATATTTCGCTTAAGAAACACTTTAGTTCCAATGCTGTTCTCTTTTCTCAAGTGTAGATATCAAGAGTTAATCATGTGGAAAAACGATACAAAAAAATATTTACGTTTTTTATAAATGATTTTGACATGAAAATTTATTTTGTATTTGGGTCATATGTTATTATTCTAAATAAGACAGCATAGGCAAATGTAAATGCTATGCTTGAGAAAGTTTACTACTTATTAAATTTACTAAATATCTTTTTGTCGATTTTCAAAACTATCTTCCAAAAAACAATGTCAGTCTTCCAAAAACAATTAAGTATCACCTTTGAGCAAGGTGATACCTAATAATTTTAAGTTCTGTAGAAGCAATTTTAAAATAAGCCTTCTACATATGTTAAAATTTTAAACAGTGATTACATTTTGGCGAAGTTTTAAAATGTATTTTTGACAAATTTTCAACGTTTGCTGTACGAAAAATCGTACAGATGTTCAAAATGAGTAATGTAAATCAGGTTGCTTAGGTTGCTTGGTTTTAAAAGTGGTTTGATGTTGGTTTTACGTCGACGGCTGCTACTGGATAGCTTGATATTATCGGCCGAGTTTCGGAATTTCCTTAAAAGAACTAATAACATAATTTATTAATATAGTCAAAATCAGTACATCTTCTACCATTTTAAAAGTGGCACATGATTGGAATCTGCTATCATGTGTGCATTGATTATCAGATATTCCCGATAGCTTTCTTTAAGATTGACATAAATTTTTTTATAATAAAATCTATATTTTCAATGGCACCTAAATTTGTGAAAATATCTTTGGAACATTGATAAAAGTTGAAAAAGTCAAGTCACTGATCTTAAAAAGTACATAATTTAAATTTTATATGTGAAAATTACATATTAAAATTTAGGATTGCCAAAATTCCATAAACTATAAATTTGTATGTAACTGTGTAGAATGCAACTAACAGCTAACTAAATTAGTAATTAGTTAGTAATTATAGTTTAGTTAAATATTTTAAAGTTCATTGCCCATCTACACAAATTAGGTATGAACAAACAAATATTTAATAGCATGCTTGAAATAATTACCAAAAATTACGAACTGTTTTTGCGCTATTCACTTGCCAACAACATAAATATACGCAATTGCTATTTCTTCGTGCTCACCAGTTACAATTTGTAATTTATTTATTTCTCTTGTTGCACTTGTGTACATAAATAATTAAAGCAATTGGAATAAAAACTTTCAGTTTTGTGTTTTACAATACTTTTTCAATAAAATTGTTCAATAAGCAGCAAATTGAAAATAAAAGCAAAAATAATAAGTACAAATAGTACATATGTAATATATGTATAAGTAAATATGTGGTAGTAGTAGTAGTCAAAGCTAAAAAAAAAGTGTAAATGTAAAACAGACAAACGCTACTGTGCACACTACACTGTGGAGTACTGTGTTATGATCTCTGGTTTGTGTTCAAAATGCAAAATCAAACCGCAAATTTTAATACGACAAATCAATTTTAAAAATTTCACTTAACTGCTGTTGCTGTTCGTGCGAATATTTTCACTTTAATGAAAATTTTGTTTGAAAACTCTAAAAGTGCAAAAAAGTCAAAATCAAACAAGCAAAGTTTTAGAAAGCGAAAGGCAAGCGAACGCGTGAAAAAGGTAAACTTTGTAAAGGGATACGCAAATAAGTAAGTACAGTGTTTTTAGTAAGAATGCGTCTGGATTCTTTTCCATCTGGTTGCTTGCACAGTTATAATGAACGACAATTAAATTGTGTGTGCATTCAATAGCCGATTTGGCAATATGGCAATTTGTGGTCTATTTATGTTAGTTTTCGAGGTGGCAATATCATTTCATTTTGTTTTTATTGATACATTCAACACACTGGGTGTACCCTTATGAATGCAGAGCATTGAGGTTGAATTGAAGGAAGAAGGAGGGAGAATGAGAGAGGGAATGCAATCACACAGGACACCGATAAAGGGATAGGCAGCCATTGTGGCAAATGTTACGCCTTTATCAGTGTCGACTATGACCGCATGTAGCGGCCAAGCACTCCACTCATGTTGTGCGGGTTATATTTGCACATGAATGGAAGGGACATACAGTTTTATGCCGAATCCGAACGGCGAAGTGAAAAGCTTTTCATAGGTAATTTTTACTCTTGTCGGTTTGTCATTGCCTGCCAAGAGGTGGTGCCGTGTATTAATTTTGTCGTTGTTGCATTTTTTTAAATATTTTTTTATTTTGCCTGTGCCGAGATTCGAACCCTTGACACTCTGCGTAACAGTCCAACGCACTACCGCTGCGCTACAGCGACCAGAAATGAAATGAGTGTTGCATTTAAAAAGCGATTTGAAATGGTGTGTTTTAGTTATCCATCCTCGGGATTCCAAAATTACAGTTAAGCAGGCCGTAAAATTTATATTTTTGTTTTAAAGAAGTTAATTCTGAGATATACTCGTAAACAGAATGGTAACGTGTACAGCGATACTGGTAGAGGTGCACCTCCGCAAAGCAGGACAAATTGATCTGCTCATTATTTGAAGAAAATCTGGGGGAAAATAAGGTGTTCGAGTGTCACTAAACACCATAAGAAGCAGACTTAAAGAGTTCGGAATGAAAACCAAGAGTGTACCTTCAAATCGCTGCTGACCGAAAAACATGTCGAAAATTTGTAGGTACTTACTTTACTTTTACTTTTAATGGCACAACAGCCCAATGGAGGGCCTAGGCCGAGCTTTTCGCATCCACTCATGTTGTGCGTGATATATTTGTACATGAATGGAAGGGACCTACAGTTTAATGCCGAATCCGAACGGCGAAGTGAAAAGCTTTTCATAGCAATTCTTGTAGGTTTGCCATTGCCTGCCAAAAGCCAAGAGGTGGTGCCGTGTAGAAAAATTATTTTTTCTACTTTTTGATTTTGCTTGTGCCAATATTCGAACCCCGGACACTCTGCGCAGCAGTCCGACGCACTATCACTACGCCACAGCGACCAAATTGGCCGAAAGTTGTACCAGACGATGCCAAGCTATAATAAACAATGACTGAATTTATTTGTGAAAAATATTAATGTGTGGTATAAAAAAAAAACCTCTAATTAACCCTATTTCTAACGCATATTTTTTAAAACACTTACTTGTTGAAAACACTGTAGATACTTACATTGAATTGAATACGCTGCAATGTGGTACCAATCTCTTTAGCCATTACAGGTAAACTTTAATCATTTTGCAGTAGCATTTATTCAAACGTATCTCATTTTGATGTTTAACTAAGTGAAAAACTTTTAATTCACCTGCAGTTGTTTTTGTTTTTTCTTGTATGCTTCAATTAACTTTAAATAGGTAATATTGCATAGCTGCTTCTTTAATTAAATACTTGAAGTTCTTTCCACTCCAATGCCTCAATTTAATAATTTTCTCTAATCTATTTAAAATTTGTTTCTTCTTATACTTTCAGATTTACTTGCAGCCTGGCAAGATTTATTAGGTTGGAGCGAAAATGCTGCAGCTGCACGTAAAATGCAAGAGGAGATGATTATATTGAAGCATCATCTAAGTCGTTTGGGTAATAAAGCTACATTTGAATTGTTAGATACAGAACCAGCTATACAAATTGCCGTTGAGGCATTGAAGGTAAGTGCTGTGAAATGAAGTAGTTCGTTTTAAGTATGTATTGTATTCAATGAGTTAAAAAAAAACGTATGTTTAGAGCAGTATAAAGTTAAAAAACAAAACTGGATTTTATATCAATGAAGGGAATGAATAAATCGTAGAGTCGTTTGCTGCCTGACACTTGAAATACAAAAAGTAAAGATGTCAATGAGGATGGTTGTGCTTGGTCATCTATTTCAATATAAGGATAGTGAGGAAAAGACGGTGGCCTAGTGTGAATGAGTGCTAATTTGAAATACCGGTAGCCTCAAGACCCACATGAGTGCGACGAGACTTGTGTCATAATTTTTCAGATACCTTCCTATTTGGAAGATACATAGATAAAACACCTTCAAAAACTCAACTGAACTGAGCTTTAAACTCAATATTGGAAACTTCAGTTTAGCCGCTGGATTGCTTTGCTAATTTTTGAAGATCTTACCAAAGTATCTCGATTAGATTAACATCTTATGATTGTGGTGGTTAGCCTTTTTTTCAAATACACCTACCAGTCTTCCTTCTAATCAACACAATGCTCTGCATTCATAGGGGTACACCCTGTGTGTTGACTGTATCAAAAAGAAATATAATAAGTAGAAAACAAGCTTTAAGTCGAAACAAAGTTTCTTGAAAATGAAATCTTAGTACAAGTTTTAAACCAGTTTTAATTTCTTTCTACGCGATCATTGCTAGTAGACTATTATTCCACAACTTTAGATCTAAATGTGTGGTTACTTCACGTAACATCATAGATATGTTAAGTCACTTCTCCATTTAAATTATTGAGAAAGTCAAGTGCAGAGAAATGGCATAGGTTAGGTTACGATCCATAAAATATTTCACAATATATATTCTAAACTGGTACAAAATAAACTGTGAAAACTCGATGCGTAGCTTTTTTAGTTTGAGGTCTTATGAGGTAGAAAGAAGGAATTTTGACCAGGTAGAGAAGGACAAATGGGTGCAGGAGAGGTTGTAGATCTGACTTATTAACTAAGGCATCAATAAATTCTGATAAGTAAAGACAAGCAAAAAAACTGCTTCGCTGAAAATGGTTTATTATCCCACGAGGTCTAAATTATGCATTATTCTATTAAAGAAGCTTAAAACTGTTGTGCCACTGAAGAATTACTAAAATTAAGCTCATAACTGTATTTTACCATATATTAAAAGCTTATAACTAAAGGCTTTAATTAGAATTAGAAGTTTAAAGCTCATAATTGCAATTTGCATAATGCATATGGTAAAGGTGAATACTGAATTTTACATTGGAAGTTTCAATCATACCATCGTAGATCTATTCAAAATACTACTCTTCTAGTGGCAGTTAGGCCTAAATAGATAGATATTAATGGATTTAGTTTTCTGCGATCAGTTTGTCCTAGCAGATGTTCTATTATTTACATATACCCGACTCGGTGAAGTAACTGCATCTTTTTTTTCTCATTTTTAAGATAAGAATTTTAATATAAATTTGCATGTGTTAATATTTCATTCCATTTGTTTCTTTCAGAATGAAAAATCCCAGTTGCAAAACTATCGCACAAATATGCTACGCTTGAATGCATCCGTTCACAGTTGGCTAACACGACAGGAGCGTAAATTACAAATGGCCTTAACAGAGCAACAGCTAAAAGAAGCTGCTGCTAAAGTAACAGAAGAATTGATGAACGAGCAACAGCAAAAGCAACCACAAACAAATCTTGATATTGCTGATGGTGCTGCTGTTGAAACAAAGAATCATCAACAACAAGAAATTGAAGAAGCAGACTCCAAACAAATAGAAATTAATCAACATGAACAGCAGCTGCTGCAACAAAAACAACAGCAACATGAGCAGATCTTAACACAAATAACAACAATCTTAATAACTGACAGCAATGGAAATCAAGTGATGGAATCGAATTCAATTGTTGACGCTGCAGCAAATATCGTAAGCAATGTGGGCACTAGCACTAGCACCACCACATCCACCTCCACCTCCACCTCTACAACGGCAAATGCAGCCACAGTGAGCAGTGAAAAAGTGTGGGATTTAAATACATTAATGAATTCAGAACATGAATTCCACAAGCATCTCAAAGATGAAGTTAGCGATATGTATAGCGCTTGGGATGAAGCCGATGCAAGGTAGTAATTGTTGATCTATTAACTACCCGCAGGGCAATTGTTTCGAACTAATTGCATTTCATTTCAGAATCAATACACAATTGGAGGTGCTAACCACATCATTGATTGCCTGGCGACAGCTTGAGTGTGGACTGTCTGAGTTCCAGCTGGCATTAGGGCAGGATCGTGGCACTTTGAAGGGTCTCGAAGGTGCTTTGGATAAGGGTCAGGCGACAACAGTTGAGCTGGCACAAAATGTGAAATTGGTAGCAAAACTACTTTCGGAAAAGGTGAACGTTAGCCAGGAGCAGGTACTAGCTTAAAAAAATAAAAACATTTAGCTTATTTCATGTGTAAAATATTTTGTTCTCTTTTAGCTTACTGCCGTGCAGGAACACCTCGATCCCAATCATATTCTACACATTGCCAAATTCACCGCTTCCAATGGTTCACTCTCCGATTCAGGCATTTCAGATGGTGGCACTACCTCCGACGGTGGACTGTCCGAACGCGAACGTCGTCTGGGCGTATTACGCCGCCTGGCCAAACAATTGGAATCAGCGTTGGCACCCGGCAGTGAAGCAATGAAATCGATAGCTGCACGCATGGAATCCGCTGAAGCTGAATTGAAAAACTTGCAAAACACTTGCCGTGACTTGATTGTGCGTACTGCAGCAACACATCAAAATAAGAAGCAGCTACAGCTAGAGCAGCAGCAGCAGCAACAGCAATTGTTGCTACTAGAGGCACAACAACAACGACAGAATCAGCAAGGTGAAAATACAAACGGCGAGGCTTGTAAAATTAATGCTAATGGTTACCTTAAAACAAATGGGCATGCAGGTGGCAAACAGCCAGCAGCAGCAGCGGCAACTGCTCACGGCAGTGCTAACAACAATCAACAACAGGAACAACGAAATCAACAGCAGAACTCCCCATCGAAACGTCGCAATAAGCGTAGGCAACGAAAAAATTCTAGTGGTTCAATGGCTGAAGCAGATGCTGAGGCCGCTGAACAACAACAGAAATCTTCCAATATAATTGGTAAAAAATCAGGCGCCGAAGCACCTGATTCTGGTGATCCCTATGATGATCCATCGCTAGAATTCAACATGGAATCGGATGAAGAACGTAAGAAATCAACACGTGGTTGGGCATGGCGCATCGCCAGAGCCGCAGTACCAATGCAAGTGGCACTGCTAACCATGTGGTGTGCTGCTTGCCTCATGCAACCCAACTGCTGTGACAATTTGAATAATCTGTCAATGAGTTTTACACCGCAATTACGTTATATACGTGGCCCGCCACCAATATGAGCCGCTAGCATTACTGCATGAAAGAGAATGTGTGTGCAGAATTGCAGCGTGTACTCGCAGCTGGTGCTAATACTGTCATCTGTACTGCTGCGATTGTGTGCAACATAACTCTTTAACTAGGAAATATATTTCGTTTAATTCGTATGTGTATTTAGAAAGTAACTAACATGCGCGGTATAAGTAATTTGTAAGAGTATGTTAGAGTACTGTGTCTCGTTTACCAGTGTTAAGAAGTAAGCGTTCAATCGATTTTTAAGAGCAGCCAACGTACAACGTTAGAGCCACGCCACTTAATTGTAGGCAACCAGTATTTGAAATGAAGCTCAATCAGCTTATCAACCTTTTTTTGTAAGGATTTTTCATTGTAATGAAGCCGGCCGCTGAATCGTCACTACACAGCCTCCTCCATTGTGTGTTATGTGCTGTAGATGATGTTGGCGTATAACTTTTAGTAGATGCCACCCACTCTTAAGCTTAGCTTGTTAATATTGAGGTGGTGAGTTTAATTTCTGTATTTTTTAACAAGAGATTACACTGAGATGGAAGGGAAAAATGAACAGCTGCACAAACTGTGCTGAAAACCTTTCTCTTCTTTTAGCACTTAATCGATAAATTTATCTTTACCTAATCCTATTTATGTTTCATTTTTAGTTTATGAATTACAAATTCTTTTGATATGCATTACTAAAATCGAAAAACAACTAAAAAAAAACATATGTTTAAAAATTAAGATACTTATTTTGTCACTATTTGTCATTTTAAATAAATTTATGTATTTGTGTATTGCTAAAAAAAAACACACTAAACAAAAACAAACTAACTACAAAAGTAGTAATTGAATATGTGGCATCAATTGAGCCCGAACAAATAATTGAAAAAATTATAAAGTGTATCCATGAAAAACAATTGAGAAACTTTATATTGTTGATTATTAAAATCAGCAGAAATGTGAAAAGCATGAAGAAATTGTACAAACATGAAACTGTGTTGTTGATTAAATAATCAAAACTTCAATGAAAAAAAGTTGCCCATTGAGCAGTTGAAGAAATTAAAAAAAAAAATCAATTCAAATGTTGAAGTCCAACATTGGCAGCTATTGTAAAAGCGATTTCTTAATAAAATGCATAGCATATAAAGAAAAGTATATTCTTTTGAAAATATTTTGAAATGATATTTAAAGACCAGGAAGGTCTAATGAAATAAATGTTTGAAAGATAGAATAGACATGTGAATACCAGTAATTGAAACTGTATGACTTTATAACAATCTATGAATTGAAAAGAAAGCAAAAAGTGCTCAAACTATTCATGACAAAGTTTTTTTTAAACCTTAAAATGATGGAGGAATGAGGAAACATAAGATGGCAATAAGCAATATCGGATTAAAAGTTCAATTGGAGAATGAACTAAGTAAAAAGTTACTTCTATTCAAGTCGAATAATTTATAGTCTGGACTTTTTATGTAATCCGCAATCAATTCCACATTCATAAGTCAAAGGTCCACTCCTAAAAAAGGCTTGCTTGAATTTCATCAAACAAAGATTCTGTGAGAATAAAAATAATTTTTTAATGTTCAGAAATATGTGAAGTTGCTGAGATAGGTAAAGCTCAAGAAGGTCTCAGCGTGATTGATCTGAAGGTTGCTCTTCATCTGTTATTATTATTTCCCAATTGAGTTTTCTACCAATAAAGGAGTCTACTTAATACGTGAAAAAAGAGATCAGAATATAATCCAAGTTCCCAGTATCAGAAGTGTTGGTGTATCCACACTTTATAAAATCATTTCATGTTTAGAAATGAACTCACCTTCCTTACAACTTTCTCCTCACCAAAGTGACTGTTCCTATTTTTGAATATTTTTTTTTTTTTAATCAAATTATGATTATTATAAATAAAATTGAAACCTGAACTTTTCACATGCTACAAGCTATTCTAAAATAAAACGTTTGTAAATTCCAACTGCTTGCGATTTCTCTGTGAAAATTAATGAGTTGTCTTCAGAAATGTAAATGAAAGGAATATTCATTTTATGATTAGAATGTTTGAGCATATCCATTGGAATTATATGGGTTCCAGAGAGACTGCAGAACGTTCTACATTCAATACGTTTGTAGAACGTTCACACCAACAAGAGCAGAGTCTTGCGGACAGTTTACCCAAAGGGGCTAACAAATTTCTGCTTAACTAGAGACTCCCGGTCTCGGACGAGAATTAAATTCTATTCCTAATATATTTTTAATCAAGGGGTATCGTAATAGACCTTAATTGACCGCGGTGATCATAGAACTAAATACCCACCTCTACAAAAATCTTATATAATCCAACTGGAGGCTGATAAATGAACTATCAACAACAAAACAACTTACTACTACATTAGGTGACAAAGCCCTACGTTCCAAAAGTTAATTTAAAGATTGCGCGCAATTTTATCATAAGAAAAACATTCATAAAAAAATCAAATTTAAATGATTGGAAAGCTCCTGAGCCAGCTTAAATGTTTATTAAAGGCATTTTTTAAACAAAGAAACATCAGGCATTAATTGAATTCAAGTTAATATCAGACAATGCTTGCATTTTAACATAAAACTTCCATCCACCGCATATAATCGTATTCTAAATACTGGAGTCCATCATATCGTAACTGAAAAGCTTAAAACTTGTAAACTTTTCATTAAGGTTTTTATTCTATATCTATTTTTTTTTTTGCGGTTAGTGTAACTTTTTTGTTTTTAAGAACACTAAAGTGCCTAAGAAAGTAAGATAAATTTAAAAAGAAAACTAAAGAATAAATAGAAAAAAATGTTTACTAAAGAAAAAAAAAAACAAAAAATGCTTGAAATGCTGAAATTTAATTCAATAAACGTAAAAAAAATGTTACATTTTAATTTTCCAATGAACCACAATCTGTTGTTTATATCAAATAGAGAAAACGATGGAGAAGAAACTATTCAAATGAAAAATAAAAGGCAACAGAGCTAAAAAGAAGCTACAGCCACATTTAAAAGAAACTGCCTAGTTCAACTACAACAACAAAACAAATAAAAGCATATATTTTTTATAAAAAAAAAACGAAATGAAATAATGATTTTTCTTAAAAGCAAATGCTATTTAATCATTTTCTTAAGCAATTTTAAGTGTAATGCTGTGTTGTATCCTTAAACAAAAACTGAAAAGCATTTTCCCTTTACCCCCCCCCCCCCCCCCCCCCTTATTTAATTAATTTTTCCAATTTTTTTATTTCTATTACATTAATAGGTGCAGCAATAGTTTCTTAAGTGTCTATAATCAACAAAAACTGTTTAATATTTTGCGCTATAATAAATGATAAAAGTCAAAAAAAGAAAAATAAATAATATTTGAAATTAACTTTAAAAAAAAATTTATTATATATTCCTGTATTTCTTAATCAATGCTTTAGTGACTTAAGTTTTAGTTTTACTTAAAATTTTTTTTTTTATACAACTTAAAATTCTTTATTTTATTTACGAGAATGTGTAACAAAAACAATCTCTAAAATACGCGAGTATATATATTTATAAAATATATATTTCATTATTTCATGTACTACTGCTTAAGTTTTTCTTTTACTATTTCTCAGAATTTTGCATAAAATTCTTCATGACATCAACACTACAACAACAACAAGAAAAATCAAGAAAAAAAAGAGAAACCCAAAAAAAACTTTAAATAAAAAGTATTTTTATGAGAAAAAGCAAACAAGCAAATGTGGTGTATTTAATTTATTTATTCCTGTTGCAGTTGGCGCATTGAACTTATTTTGATACTGCAGTCAAGTGAAAATAATCTCTGGTCTAGAACTGTTATAAGGAATCAATATTCAAGTTAACGTTTAATAATTTTGCCATGATTGAACTATGACTTTCAACTATTAGCTAAGACAAAAACCGTACAGCGGTTTACAGTGACTCTGAAACTGTATGAGCATTGCGCACATATTTGCTGTTAAATGGTGCTGTGTATAAATTATGAAGTCTAGTGATTTATTCACCCTTATCGGGCATTCGCCCGGAATGTTTCACTTTTCGCTTCTCCCTTATTGTGAATTCCGGGCGGAAAATTATCGTTTTCGAAAATTTTCCCTCATTGCAACACTTTTTTCACACGGAATATTTTGAATTTTTCACTTCACTTTTGGAAGCGAAAAAAAACGGAAAAATTTAAGTTTTACATTGTTAAAAAAAAGAAAATTGAGATAAATAATTTTTGTGTGTTGTTCAGTATTAAAACAATAAATAAGGTTCAAAGCGAGGTTCTACTGAATAGAATGCTGGAGAAACCTGATATTGCTAGAGGTTTAGTCAGGGAAAATCGTGAGAAAGTGTCGCAGTTTTGGAAGGAACGCACTTTCAACTATGTTGAACCCATCATCTTCTATGTCAGTATTTGAACCAGAAAAATCGCTTTTGTAATAAATACAAATATTATGCAATGCTGCACAAACATTAATAATTTTAACTGCTTTTGCAGGAGCATAGTATAGCACTCTTGCACCTAAGTAATAGACATCTCCATCCGTTTTTAAGAACACCATTAGTTCTTTCGATAATATTTCGGCATTTTGAGAGTACTTCATTAAATTTTTCTTTAGTTGAACCAGGTTCGGGTGTTCTGTAAGGCGTTAAAAGCCATGGCTCTAAGGGGTAGCCAGCATCTCCTATAAAAAAATTCAATAATACGGAAAATCTAAAATTATTTATCAATAAGTACCTAACAACAAAGCATTGCTCCGACCCTGTAAATAATCTTGTTCCATTTTACGCCTCAAATCACTCATATTCCAAATGAAAGAATCGTGAGAGGCGCCGGGATGTGTAGCATCTATATACTGAATTTTTAATTGGTTGTCACAAACCTATAAGACCTTCAACTTAAAAATCCAACACATGATTTTGAAAATAGCACAACTTACAAACAAAGCATTCAAGCTACAAGCTCCTTTTCTGTTGTAATATAAATGCTTATTTGCAGATGGATATATGATTTTTACGTGAGTTCCATCAAGGCATCCTGTAGCACCGGGTATTCTATATTTCATATAAAAATATTGTGCAATCTTCCGCTGATCTTCTCTCGTAGGCCAAACTATCTATTGCGAGCACAACAAAGGTTCAAGTATTCCCAAAACTTCAGAAAGAACTTGGCTGAATGCAGATTGCTCCAAACCAACTTCGTGATCTCTTCCACCCCTTTTTGGTAGCCACCTTCGGCAAAAAAAAAAAACGCAAACAAGCGCTAAGTTTTACAACGGAGGGTAATACCAAATTTTGCTCTTACTGGCGGCAAAACGTCAGTAAAGATATCAAGCAAATATTTGAAAGCGGCTTTGTTCACTCTATAATATTGTTGGACTCTGAAAACATGCATATTTACCATTTAAGTATTATTATAGCTGTAAATTGCAATCTTACAATGGCTCACGCAGCTCCAAAGGATTGGGAGAATCTCTTAAACGCCTTCGTACAGCTCGTTGTTCAGCTACATCCTCTTGGTTGCACAAAAGTTTGCTACAGATATTTATACTTTTTTTTCCAAACGTCCAAATAAACAATCAGTTCGAAATGCTCTATGCCATTCACAGTCAAATTTTGTTCGGGCGGAATTGCCAATAAGGGGAAAAGTTTCGGGCGAACAGAAAAATTCACGTGGAATATTTTTTCGCCCGGAACTCCCAGAAACTCAAAATAACTTAATATTAGCATCCAACTTTCTTGTTCTCATAAATTTTTTTATGTTTTTTAGCAGGATTTTGATGGATTGTGTGATGTGCTCGAATAAGGAGGCACGACAGAACCACAAACGCTTTCACATGCCAATTCAGTTGTCATTTACACTCATTGATAAAGCAGTCGATCTGTCAACGTACATCGTTGGAGCCGCGTACTTAATTGCAGGCAACCAGTATTTGAAATGCTACTCAATCAGCTTATTAAACATTTTTGTAAGTATTTTTCATTGTAATGAAGGCGACATCCTTTCTTCTTCCCACCTATCAATCTTCCTTCCACACAACACAATGCTCTGTATTCATAAGGGTACACCATGTGTGTTGAATGTATCAAAAAAAAAACTAATAAAAAAATAATATTGGTTCATATAAAAACTATCCGCGGCTTTTCGTTACAAAATTATGTCGGTACCCATAAATCTGGCAACACTAGCCCGATTATGTCAAACGAACACATGTTTGAAAGGTGTCATTTGAGGCTACATTTTGTGTGTAGACAATTGTGTATAAGTAATTCGTCACTAGTGTAAAAAGTTACATTGATTGGAAAATTAGGGAAATATCTGAAGAAATATTCTATGTGAAGCCCCGGACCCAGGAGTGGTTTACTCGATTCCATTTCAATATCAAAGATGTATCTCGCTCATGTCGGCTAGTCAGTGAAAAAGCCGATGAAAGTTTGCAGCTTGAGGAGCAAGATCGACACGCAAGCTGTCAGGAGATAGCGGAGGCACTAAACCACAATCACATGACATATTTGTGGGTACCAACATCATCTTGTTACAAAAAACCGCGGATACTTTCCATATGACCCAATATATGTGTCTTATTACGTACAAAATCAAACTTTGCATAGATCCTTGGTAATTAAAAGAATACAAGTAATTAAATAGGATCGAAAATAAACCTATGTTCGGGTGGTACATGTCCATATTGCATCGTCGTGAAATATCCATCGAAAAAAACTGAAAACAAATTTCTTGGTTCTAACTCGATAAAATTTTATTAAAAAACAAATATACCATACTTATATATAAAAACATAGTAATTTTATTTGATCCTCAAAGAAACATTTCTATTGAGTCAGCCCCTACATTTTTTGTTTGTTTTTTGATGTGACCAGGAGGGCCATATACTTTCTATAGCACTCAGTCCGTTGGATCATTGCACTTTTCTCGGCTTGGCAATTTGTTATCACTTGGTGCTTTGGCCATTGCCGAACAAGGGGTGTACTTGTCTTGTACACTTTCATATAATTATTATTCAGTTGAGAAAACCGAAACATTCCGGGTGCGCTCCCCGCCAGACTATCGAGGTCATCCCTAGATAGCCACTCAAATGAACCAACCAGCAATCTCTAAAACATTCATTTCAGTAAATGAGTAAATTTCTTAAATTTAAGCAATTCTTCAATGCAATTCTTCCTAATATACATAATTAAGGGTGATTTTAATAAGAGTTTAGCTTTTGAAAATGAAAAAAAAAAATAGAAATTATACAAAAGTGAATGAAATTTTTATTTGAACCGATAAATCAATTCCTGCCATTTACTTTTTAAAGATAATTTCACTTAAATGTTGCCCGTGGCCACGCTTCAAGTGGTCCATTCTGAAGGTCCAATTTTGGCTCACTTTTTCACACATTTCGGCCGGAATCTCACCAATGACGCGTTCAATGTCGGCTATCAAAGCAGCAACCGTGTTTGGCTTATCCCTATAGACAAGAAACTTAACATAGCTCCACAAAAAATAGTCTAACCGGGTCAAATCACACGATCTTGACTACACCAAAACGTGAGATTAACTGCTCTCCAAATGCGCCTCTCAATTGATGCATGGTTTCGCGTGTAGTGTGGCATGTGGCACCGTCCTGTTGGAACCACATGTCGGTCGATTCCAATTCTTGCATTTTCGGCCAAAAAAAGTGTTATAGTCGAACGGTACCTCCATTGACCATAACGTTGCGGCCTTCATCGTCTATGAAGAAGTACGGCCCAATGATGCCGCCTGGCCATTAACCGTACCAAACGGTGCATTTTTCGCGATGCATTGGTAGCTGCTGAATTGCCTCTGGCTGTTTTTCACTCCAAATACGGCAATTCTGCTTATTCACGTACCCACTGAACCAAAAATGAGCCTCGTCGCTAAATACTTTTTTCACAGCGTTTGAATTTTGATAATAAATTTCAATAATTTGCAAACATTGTTCAGGCGTAAGTCTATTAATTATGAAATGGCAAACCAAACTGAGCATAAATCAAGTGACAGCTGTCAAAAAGATCTACTCCGAAAAAAGTATTGCCAGATTGAAAACCACACTTCTAGAAAAAACAACCTTTACAAAATTTCACTAACGTCCTTCACTAGATTTAATTTCACTTAAATACTTAAATTTCTTTAAACGCATACTTCCTAATGTTTTGTTAATTTAAAATCGTCCAAAAAAAGAAACCAATAAATGTATTTAAAAATTTCAAGTAAACACATAAATTACAAATTAGAGCAAAAACAAAAAAAAAAGAAAAATGAGGGAGTACTTCTTCTTCCTTCATCCACAAGGACTTCTTTTTTTTCATTTACTAAATTTCTTACAATTGACTTTTGTTCATTTGAAATCATCTGCTGCAATATGTTCGCGCCCACTAAAAAGCCTTTATACACCTCCACATCTTCTCTACACCATAAAAGCTAAAGCGTTACGCTAATGAAATTCATAGAAAATAATTTGCATAGAAAAGACGTAAAAATGAGAGAAAATTAAGAAAAATAGTGGAAAGAAACTCCCGTCCATGTTGGGGCGGGAGTTCAACTAGTGACTAGAAAAAAGTCCGGAAGTTTCACGAAGGATATGCGTCGTTGATTTGTCCAATAATAACAAAAAATACTAAGGCGAGACTGTAAATGTTTAACGTTTTGTGAAAAGGGTTGACATTTAGTTGTAGCTGCATGAACGCAGCGCTACTGAGCTTCCTATTTAAAAATGGTCACAAAAAACCAAAAAAAAAAACAAAAATGAGTAGCAGCGCGTATAAGAATAAGTGGTGGTGACAACGGAAATTAGTGAAATTTGTTAACCGGAAAACGACTCCCACAGGTGCTGTCAATGAGTTGGGTAGAACGGAGAGTGGTTGAAGTGTTAAGAAATGGTCAGAATTACAATTACAATTTATAGACAGAATAAGTAGTCTTCAGTTAAGACCGAACGGTGTGGACTTGGGGTATACAAAATGTTCTGTTCCAGGAGTTGAGTTGATAAGTTATGAGGCCAAATAGCGAAAACCAATGAAGTTTGTCTTAATTAGTTTAGTTGAAAGAGGCTTTTTAAATTCGAGTTGTCTGAGATTAGAGTTCGAATCCGAAAGTCTTTACCAAATTTGGAAATTATTGAAAATGGGCAAAAGTATTCCTTTTAAATTCAAAGAGTCCACCACAATTTCGATAATCACTCGCTTTTTGAATATGATATTAAAACATATGTAAGTTCCTTTTCTTGCCAACATTTGCTCTTTCCCAAAGAACTACATAATAGCCTCATGCCCAAGCGAAAGAAACTTCATGAAGCATATCCTTCTTTAGCTTCTGCTTTAATAGGCAAATATTGTTCCAACATTTAAATTTGCATAATCAAAATCAAAAACATCATTTCCTCCCATCATTGTGTGCTTTCGTTCCTGTCCATAACGTCGTCTTCAATTTCTTCATCGCACTGAAGATTTCTAACTTTTATTGTTGTTATTGTAAATGTTACTCCAGTTTTACTGGAACGCCCATCAATATACCATAAACTCAAACAATGACGCACTTAACCTTAGCTCTTTAAAAGCCGCGAAGCAGCAACAACAACAACACAATTTCGTTGACAAATGAAATTATGTAAATTTAAATTTAGCACCACTTCTATATTCATGTCGAACAACTAGACGGACAGACGGACGGACGGACAGACTAATAGAGAGAGAGAGAGAGAGAGAGGGAGAAAGTGTGTGTCACGAAATTGTAGACAGTGCTTGCATGCGGGGGTTAATGTTAATCATAAATATAAGTAAGTAAGCATATTATTATAATTGTTGGCGGCTGGTGTTGAAATCGAATTTGCTGTTGTCGCTGTCGCTGTCGCTTTCATTGTTGTTCCATCATAAAAAAACAAAAAATAAAAATGTTACAACAACATTTCAACATCCTGAATTTCAGCCAAATACTCACTCACCCTCCTTCGGTACGGTTTGTTGAAAAGCCACTTTGATGTGATTCCATATGCACACTCTCCTTCTGGCACAGTTAAATTGACTTCTTCATCATCATTTTTCGCTCTTGTACTCATCGCTGGTGTTGTTTTTGTTTCAAAAATTATGCTACCCATTGTTCCTGCTCATTTCCGGAGCATATTTCTTCTGTGTTAACAGAACACAGTACGACCAACAACAACAGCAACAGCAACAGCAGCATCGTCAGTAGCACAACTAAAAGAAGAAGAAGAAGAGGAAGAATAAAAAAAGGTAGAAGGAGCATTTTCTGATACAAAATTTAAAATGTTAATTTGCGCTCTCGGGGTGAGGGGTGTGGAAATGAGTGAGCGACACACGTCAATCCCTTGCAACAACATGCTCGAGGGTATTTCGCTTGCTCTAGCTGTGAAAAAATTAAAATATTAAGTATTAAATAATATTAAATCATAAGATGTTGGCATAAATTAAAGCACGATTTGAAACCTCTAATTTTAATCAAATTATTTCTAGCATTTTATAGTAAGCGAATATTTGCTGGTGAAAAAATATGTGGACTGGAAGTGAATTAAGTTGACACATTTGATTTAAGAGACCTCGTTCGGTATTGGTATTATAAATTTCTATTCTGACAGTCTGATTAAGTTTTTTTGTAAGTTTGGTTTTAGTAGTTATACAGGGTGTTTTTTTTAGAAGTGTGGTTTTCAAGAAGAAATAAAACGCATATAATTTACTGTTATGGCCAAGAATTTAGCTTTATTATAAGGCTAAGGATTTTCCATTATGTTTTAAAAACGATTTCGGGCAAGTGGCCGCCGCGGCTGGTTCGAATAAATTCCAGCCTAGAGGCCCAATTTTCGACCACTTTTGCAGCAATTGGGGCCGTATGTCAGTAATAACGCGCCGAATATTCTCTTCCAATGCGTCAATCGTCTCGGGCTTATCTGCGTAGACAAGCGACTTCACATAACCCCACAAAAAATAGTCCAGCGGTGTTAAATCGCACGATCTTGGAGGCCATGCCACAGGCCCACGACGCGAGATAATGCGTTCACCAAAATTTTACTTTTCAAAGTTGAATTTTTTTCTCAGGATACCTCACATCACGGTGCAATTAGGATGTCTTCAAGCTGAACTTAATAAAATTACGACTGGGGCAGAAAAGACAAACCACAAACAGGATCATAAACTTCAAGAAGTTATGCGCTTATATTAATTTATATATATCGACTTGTATATTGGCTTTCTTAATCCTAATTGTCAGCCTGCAGATAATGGATGGATGTGAAGAAGGCCGACAACCTGACCTACGAGTGCCTCAAGCACTCAGGCTATGTAGCCCATTGTACTTAGGGCCTAGGAAAAGAAGAAGGGGTGACAGCAAGAAAGGGCTTAGAGAAAAAGGGGGAAAAAGTTGAAAAAGGGGTTATAGGGATAACACTAGCGTCAATTCTATTGATGGTTTAGAGAGATAAGAACATATACTATGCGTTTGTCCAGCGATAGCTCGTAGAAGGGTCAAATACATCGTCAAAGCTTCTTTACATCATTGAAAGCATTGGGATTGCAATCGAACAATAGAACTAAAGTGAGCGTTGTTTTATCACTATGTACAGAGGCGAGCCCATAAGGAACAGTAGGCTCCCTCACCATATGAATGGTTACACCCTTAAAATATCTTTCTGGTATGAATTATTCTAAAATTTGTTTGATTTTGGGTTCTTTTAATTTTTAAATTTGTGTATTTTTTATCTGATTTTGGAACGGTTTTTATTCTGAATTTGGCCTGATGTTTGATAGGAATTTCTTCACCTTTAGTCTGGGTTGTGATATGACTTATGATTTGAATTTTGGCCCGACTTTTGATCTGAATTACAATTTTATTTGTGGTTTGGATTTGATCTTCATTTGGTTCTACTTTTGATCCGTCTTTAGTCTTAGTTTTGATCGGATTTTGGTCCAAATTTGATTTGAGTTTATGGTATATCTGAATTTTTAACTAATTTATTGACTTATTTTTGGTTCAGGTCCGGATTTGACATACATATGTCTGGTTTTAATATAAACAAATTAAAACTTTTTGCGTGGAAAGAGCAACTATGGAAAATACTGAAAGGGGATGTTATGTTATAAGAAAGTTATAATCACACACTTCCTGTTTTTTTTACCGCATTTTACGATCAAAGTTGCAATGTCAACGTAATTTTAATACCATATATAAACTTCAAGAGCTAGAGATTAGTTGTCTGAGATAAAGTTGTTCCAAAAATAAATATTTTTGACTTTCAACTTTCTACCCCTTTCCTTACCCCAATTCTCGATAGTTTTAATAAATATAGAATTTTTTATTTTAATTTTATAAAACTATAAATTAGATAGTGTGGTCGCTGTGTCGTAGTGGTAGTGCGTTGGACTGCTCTGCAAAGTGTCCGGGGTTCGAATCTCGGCACAGGCAAAATCAAAAAGTAAAAAAAAAATGTTCTACACGGCAGCACCTCTTGGCAGGCAATGGCAAACCTACAAGAGTAAAAATTGCTATGAAAGGCTTTTCGGATTCGGCATTAGAACTGTAGGTCCCTTCCATTCATGTACAAATATAGCACGCACAACATGAGTGGATGTAAAAAGATCGGCCTATGCCCTCCATGGGCTGTTGTGCCATTAAAAGTAAAGTAAGTAAGTATAAATTAGATAGTAACTAGAGGATGTAAGAACAAAAAGTGTTTATCTTTTCATTAGGAACAACTTTGTCTCAGACATAAAATATCTAGCCCTTAAACTATATGCAAATGATTTTTCAATAGGGACATAAGAATTTTTTTTTTTTAATAAAACACAGAATAATTGAGATATCGAACTGCCATTTATTCCAGGTGTACTACACACATGTTACCTTTAGGGGTGGAACTCGACATCGCTCATATGACCACCGTGAGCACATTTCTGCAATCGATTCTTTGGAGCCAATTTTCCACTACTTTTCTACACATATCGGCCTGAGCTCCTCCTACATTGTTGGTTTGTGGGCTTAAACCAATATCTTAACGTAACCCGCAAAAATAAATCAAACGGCTTAAAATCGCATGAGCGAGGACCAGACCATTTCTCAAAATTACATGATTACCGAACTTCCCCTTCAATAGATCAGTTGTTTGACCAGTTGCGTAGCGTGTGGCACCATCTTGTTGGAACCATACATTCTTCCGAAAAAGTACAAAGAAATTTTCATTTAAAAAGCATGTTTAAAGGGATTTTAAAAATTGTTTTTGCCGCTAAGTTGGCACTACTGTCCTCTATCCTGACATGAAGTTTGAGCGCGATCTGTCATTTAGTTTACAGTGCTCGAGTTTGTCAGTTCATTTCAAGTGTATTTTGTGATTTTTACAATGAATAAAAATATCGAGCAAATTATCTAAGTATTGGTCTCAAATTTTGTATTGCAAATGTACTCTCTTATGCCGAATCACTGCAAATGTTACAGGTCGCTTACAGTGAATCGACATTATTAAAATCAAGTGCATATAAGTGGAACAGTGGATTCACAAGTGTTCGAAAAAACCACGTCAAAGTCGATCAAAAGTCAAGGTCTTTCAATATCGCGGTGTTGTGCACTCACTAGTGTCAATTCTGTCCAAAAAAAATTCGTCCAACATGGCACGATAACGAAGTGCATTGATCGTAATTTGGCGATCATTTCCATCGACGAAAAAATACGGTCCAATCACACCTCCGGCTTGAAATCCAACCACACGTTCACTTTTTGTGTATACAGTGGAGTCTCTTGAAGCACATGTGTATTTTAGTTCCATTCAATAACGAATATTTTGACATACATATATTGGCAAAGCTATTAGTAAGTCACAAATGTGCTTCATCGCGGAAGATGATTTTCGATGATATTGGGGAATTTCTTCAAATTTAAAGTTGAAAATTTCGGTAGTAATTTTTAATAATTTCGAAACGTTACCCGTTCGTGAACTTCACCATCATAAAAATGTAAACCTTGAGACTGACATCTTGACACAGCCAGATCAAAAAAAAAAGAAAAAAGACATTAAGAGTGCATTTGTATTTAAATACAAATTGTTAAGTGTCTATTGAAAAACCCTGTACTTACCCATTGAATACTTTCACACTGCAGCACTCATCTTAAAACGAGGACGTGGCGGACTATAGTTTTCTTCAGCCAAAATGCTCAGCACAATATCCTCTTTCAGTATTCTGCCACGGCTCCTCTGTTACAAATACTGTTTGACTATGTTAATGACCTGATTATTACCCTATAGTTTAGCAAAACCACACCCATATCCTAAGTCCGCCACTAACTGCGGACCGATTGATGCTCAAATAAGGCAATTTTCAGCCACTATATCTTAACTTATATGCATTAAATAAGATTAGTTTAAGGCTAGATTTTGGAAGATAAACTTTCCAGTTTTCACGACGAGGAACAATGATAAGAAACCACTAACTGAAGACCCAATCTTGCTCATATAAGGCAATTTTCAGCCACTATATATTAACTTATATGCATTAAATAAGATTAGATTAAGGATAGATTTTGAGAGATAAACTTCCCAGTTTTCACGACGAGGAACAATGATAAGAAACCTCTACTTGTACCAATAGCTCGGGTTCGGCATATTGTTAAGCTTGTTAGGAAGCAACAAGCCATTCTTTAGAACCTATTGAGAAAACTTTTTTTTTCCTAAATGTACCTTTATTGACCTTCTGATATCACTATTTTCCATAATCTGCTGGTGTACCTTAAATACCTTTCGTTAGACAAAATCCACTAATACAAAACATTGATATTGAATGATTAAATTTGTCAACAATTGAAACAATGACACCGACAACAACAAACAATTCAAACACTACAGACATAATTTCTTTACAAATTCGTGCTACAAATATTTGCGGCATGTTAAAAAGGATCTTAAAGGATACATTTTTGAATATTTAATTTAAATCGTGAATGGTGGAAAGAGTTAATCAACTTATTTATAGCAATGTAAAGCGAAGAGAATACGTTTAATTGTTGTTGCTGTCATTGTCGTTGTGCACGAGCACGATTGCTAGAAATTATGTGTATGAAATGGTGAAGCAGCAGCGTAATTAAAATGCAATCAACGTTAGGAATAACAATTAGCAATTGGAGACAAGTTGATAATTTGATTTGATTTTATTGTAAAAGAAAATCCTTTTTGCATAAATTACTTAAAGTATTGATGTTTGTGATTTAGAAAGTAACTTTAGGTCTTAAGTAGGTCTTTAAAACTATGAACAATTTAAATTTTAAATTTAAAGCAAGCATCAATAGTCAATTTTTACATGCAGCCAATCTCAGAGTAAGCAAAACAAAAAAAAAACAAGAAGGAAGAATACCTCACTCCGTTTTCACTAATGTGGGTAGGCTGCTGACTGCCCTTTTACCCTTTCAACTCGAGAAGAGCATTGGGAAAATGCGAGCACATGCCGCACGCACACATACAACATGTTCGTATGATGCAAACCCACATGTTTAGGTGATGTCAATGGCAACAATAACATGTTGTTGCTGTTACTGTTGCTTTCTTGTTGTACTTACTTCGTATGTAGCGAAACATAAATCTTTTTTTTGTTTTTGTTTTTGGGTTTAAAAAATATATTTTGTATTTTTTTTTTATAAAATAAAAAAGATTTATTGGCAACTGGCGGAGACATAAATTGTCGATTTGTATGATTGCCTGCAATAATCGATTGAATAATTGACTAGCACTGAAAAAAGAAATGCAGAGCAGCAGAAGAGTGCAAAAGACAAGTGTTATATAGAAACAGAATGGAAAAAAGAGAGAGTGAAAGAGTGAGTGAAAGAGTGAGTGCGAGAAGTTCTGTTACAGTTCGAGCCTTGAATTGGTAATAAATCTTTGTCGATTTTGATAAATTCTATTTTCTTTTTTTCTTTTTTTTTTTTGTTAGTTTGCCAACGGTGCAGCTGCTGATGCTGCTTTATTAATTTCTGAAGACGTATTTTGATTAAAACTGATTTTTAATATTTTTACACACACACATACCATAAATGCTAAGTATACCATAACAAAATAAAATCAATTGTGTGAATTGCTCTAACTCCCACTGTTGACAATGTGCATACGTTCAGGTTTTTTAAGGGCAGCGACACTCTTGCCTTCAACGCCTCTACTACCACCACTGGCTACAATCAATAAACGTCTACCCCTCTGTCAGTCAGTCATATCAAAAGTGCGGAAACTAATTACCTTCACTTGTCTGGACAAAAATTATTGACATCACCGCAGGGTTTTCATGTATTTTTGGTTCTTCATTTCACTTCACTTTATCCAAAAACTACATACATAAATAAAATTCACAAGTGAAGTGAGTTCGAAATAAATTTGGCAAATAAAGATTTGTACAAATGACCATCGAAATTGAAATGCCAATGAAAAAACGAAGCCCTTAAACCAAAATAAACACAAATCTTAGAAAAGCAAGTATATATATTATGTTCAGAATAGTCCAGTATGTTCACTCATACTGGACAATTCACATGCCTACGCAAAATACACAAATAAATGCTTTAACGCAGAATTATTTGAGTTTGGGCTTATTTAAGTTTATTTCATTTTTGGAGTCTAAGAATTTATTCAAGTTCTCAGGAGTTTGAAATGAAAGGACTTCTGCAGCTTGAATACAAGTAATTTTCGGAACTATTACGTAACTAATCACGATAAGTGATATCAGGATAGCGTCGAGAGCATTATTATTGAGAGACAATTGTACAAGTCGGTCGTGATTTTTTTTTTGTTCTCTGTCGAATATTAAATTAGTATTTGTTTCATTTTGATTTTGGTGTTTGTTTCGAATTTGGTGATTTGTCGGACTTGTAACCACTTGGTGTTATTGTTTAATTTTATCAAATTATTAATTTTTAATTAAATAATTTAGCTATTGATTTTTCCTATTTTTTCCATTTAATTTAATGTGCAATCTTATATACATACATATATACCTGCATACATACATAAGCAGTGAGAGCGAATTCTGTTCTTTTATTTTTTTTTATTAAAAATGTCTCTATTTTTCGTATCTTTACTGTTTTAGGAGCTTCTACACTCTCAACATTATACATATTTATTCATATCTGCAAACGGTAATTTATATTTGCAGCTATTTCCAATCTCTTTTCATCTTCTTATAAATTTATATTTGCAAACGGTACGGTTTACATGTGCAGTGTTTCCCAAACGTTTTAAATATATGTTATTTGCCTAGCCTTTTTATTCTGTTTTAATATTAATAATAAAATAATGAGTTGCGTTTATCCAAATTTCACAGTAAAGAATGAGTCCGAGCGTCAGGTGTCTTGCTGGCTTTGTGATATCCTCGCCCATATTAAGTGTGCTAGTCTTTCTGGCAGAATCGCGGACATTATACATGAAGGGAGAGGTCTCCGCTGGTCTTGCTTAAAATGCAGATCAGCTGAAGTTGAAATAAGCAAAATGTTCAATACTACTAGGAGAGGATTTAGTGAGATTGGTAAAGAGTTGTCAGTACTCGTTGAAAAATTTAAAAAGTACGAAAAACTTTTTAACGATTTCAAGTGCCATGACGAGGATACTAATTTTGAGCTCCCAATTCAAAATCAATATAATTTACGCACTTATTTAAATCCTGCGGGTAAGAAAGCTACGGAATCTCTTACCCCGTCTAGTGCCATCGATGTTTCTCCAACATTTTTTTCTACTCCTTCGGCTATTAATCAGTCTCCCATAGTTATTGATGAATTAACATCTATTCCCACTATTGAAATCTCAACTTCGACAGAAACAAAAAAATTTACCTTCATCTATCAAAGAATGTGCTGTGCCAATTCCAAAAAAAAAAAATTAACAGTAGTTGAAGGTGTCGTGTCGCGCCTGCTACCAAAAAACTTGTCTTTCATTTTTCTAATGACACTATCTACAGTCGATGATGTAAAATTTCATATAAAATCAAAAATTGAAATTGATGACATTTCTGTTCTGAAGTTCAACTTCTCATATCAAAGAAATATTTCGTCTTTTAAAATTAGTAATCCGGCTGAGATGTTCGAAAAAATCGTTAATTAACTTCCGACCAAAAGGTGCAATTGTGAAAGAGTTGGTTTATAAACCTAGGCCAGACTCAGAGAGCGTTGTGCGTATTCCTCGGGTGGATAAACGATTTCTTGAAAATAATATATCAAAATGTCAGAGGGTTAAAATCAAGCCATCCTACATACATATATTATTTTCAAAAAAAAAAAAAAAAAATATAAAAGGGTTTTCAAACCCAGAATAATTAAGGCTGAAATTAATTACTCGGCCTGAAATTTATTCCAAGTGTAGTACACATGTTACATTGAAGAATGGAATTCGATATCGCTCATATGACCACCACGTTTGCAGTGATCGATTATTTATAGCCAATTTTTCCACTAAACCACCTATATCGGCCGGAACGTTGACATAAACCATCGTCTTAACGTAACCCCTTAAAAAGAAATCCAACGGCATTGAATCGCCAAAAGTAAGCTTCACCGCTGAAGATGATTTTTCGATGAATTTCAGGGTTTTGCTCAAACCTTTGCAAAGCTCAATCGGAGAAGTTTCGACGCTTTAAATGATCACGAGGCTTCACTTCTTGTATTGATCTTGTAAGGGTGTAGGCCAAAATCTTTACACAAAATTTGCCGAGAGATTCCCAATTTCTATGAACAGCGTGGCAAGTTCATCTGTTGGAGTATATTTATGCGTGTATTTTTCTTAGGTTTATGCCAACAACGTTAGAGGAGGTCAGGAAGAAATCCAGCTCAAAGTTGCAAACCAAATATAAAATATATACTACAACTGGAATAAATTTCACGAAGAAATGGAGCTCAAAGGTGCAAATCAAATATAAAATGTATACTACAACTGGAATAAATTTCAGAAAGAAATGGAACTCAAAGTTGCAAATCAAATACAAAATGTATACTACAACTGGAATAAATTTCAGCCCGATATCTCAATCTGAGTATTTAATTACAAAATTGTTATGTCCCTATTGAAAACCCCTTTTCTAGTAAAGGTTGATGTTAGAATAGGCTATGTACAATTTTAAAAATCAGCTTCGTATTACACTGCAAAGTTTTGGGCATAATAATCTCTATCTTCACTCTTCCAAGCAAATACCTCGGCTATTATTGTAACAGCTGAAATACATATAGCAATTATTTATTTTCAAGCAAGTACTTATTGAAACCTATGAAATCTAATCCCTTATTCTTATTTCCCTATAAAATGAAGCAACGTCATTGCAATTTGCTTTATCCTTACTTTATTTCAAAATCGTTTCGACTGTCACAGCAATTCCAACGAGATCTCATACATACATACTACATATGTATGTACAAATCCCTCCCCTTCAGAAAAGCTTTTTGTTGTTTTTTTTTTTTTTTGTTTTCCATATTTCAGCCAAAAGGTCAAAGTCTATAACTTTTCAAGTTTAATTTCAAAAAAATATATATTTCTTTTTCTCAAAAAAAAAAAAAGAAAATTTACAGACAATTAATTTAACTGACTCAATTGTTTTTTGAATGTGCAACTAATTAAAAATGTTCAAACAAATTTAAAATTTTGTTTTTGTTCATGTTCATAGTTAATTTATTACAGTCCAATTTAATAGAAAACACAAACGCGTAAGAATTCAAGAAAAGGACGTAAAAAACTTCATCCCTAGACAATAGAAGTGGAGCTTTTTGTGGAATTCTACAAAAAGAAATGCAAATTTCCGTGAAATTGTATAAAAAAAAGTGACGGGGGAAGAAAACGAAAGAATGAAAAAAAAGAAATTAACAAACATAAAAATAATGTTTACACCCAACAATTGCACAGCAGGAACCGAACCACCCAAATGAAATGTTTGTATGTGCCACCTGTATGACAATTTTACACACTTTTTTTCTCCAATGTTTTCTTTGTTATTACAAATGTAGCAAATTGTAAAAAGGTGCGTACCAACAAAAAGGCGTTTTCCATTTGTAGTAAAATTGCTTAAAATTTGCATACAAAAATCATAAAAATTAGTTGCGTATTTTTTTATTTTTTTTTTTGTGGCTATTGAAGAAATGCGTAAAAAGGCGCAGGTTGGTAATAATTTTATATTAGTGAAATGGGTTAAGATTAAGAAGATAAAAGGGTTGAAACTTGTATTGGAAACATTTGTATGCAATAAGTTGCAATTTCAATAATTTGTAACTAATGCAAAGATTGAAACATAGTAGGTATTATACATAAATAATGTGGATATCCTTTTTTGGAAATGTCTTGCAACAGAAAAAGGAACAGAAACTTATATTCTAATTCAAAATGAAAGATTTATAGATAGTAAAGGGTAATTTTTTTGCTACTTGGTTTTTGACATCAAAATTCGTGTTCTGTGAAAAAATGTGTGTTCGCAAGTAAAATTGTCTTCAGCGACGAGGCTCATTTTTGGTTCAATGGATACGTGAATAAGCTAAATTTGCCGTATTTGGAGCGAAGACCAGCGAGAGGTAATTCAGCAGCTAGCAATGCATCCCGAAAAATGCACTGTTTGGTGTAGTTTATGGGCAGGCAGCATCATTGGGCCGTACTTCTTCAAAGACGTTACGGTCAATGGAGAAAGGTACCGTTCGATGATAACAGACTGTTTTTTGCCGAAAATTCAAGAATTGGACTCGGCGGACATGTGGTTCCAACAGGATGGTACCACATGCCACATGCCACACTGCACACGAAACCATGCATCAATTGAGAGGCGAATTTGGTGAGCAGTTAATCTCACGTTTTGGTGCAGTCAATTAGCCACCAAGATCGATAGTGTGATTTAATTTTTTAAATGTTTTTTTTATGTTAAGCCTCTTGTCTATAGGGAGAAGCGAAACACGATTGCTGTTTTGGAAGCCAACATTGAACACGTCATTGGAGCGATTCCGGCCGAAATGTGTGAAAAAGTGAGCCAAAATTTGACCTTCAGAATGGACCACTTGAAACGTAGCCGCGGGTAATATTTAATTGAAATTATCATTAAAATGTAAATTGGAAGAATTGCAGGAATTGTTTGTCGACCCAAATAAAAATTTCATTCACTTTTGCAAAATGCCTGTGTTTTTTTGTTTTCAAAAATTAAGCTCTTAAAATATCAACCTTTATAAGTCTGTAATATCTTTCAAGATTCGAAGTGAAGAAAATTCATTGCAAATTCAAAAGCTTATTCTGAAAGATGCTAAATGTGTATTGTCTTTCTCACTTTAAAGGAAATGAGAACCCCTTGGTCTGTAAGTGATACAGTGATAGGCTGGATTCCTTTAAAGGAAATGAGAACCCCTTGGTCTGTTAGTGATACCGTGATAGACTGGATTCTCAGCAGCCTCCGTCACAGCTGCTTGTTTTTAGCCATATTGTTGCGGCTAGTCTGTCGGTCTCGTTTTTAAACTTTACTCTTTACTTGAAGTTAAGTCGATTCTCAAGTAGATGCCAACAATGTAAATTAACTTTACTGTCTATCACCATAGGTACGCTATTACCAACCTATTTATTTACTTTCCTGAAACATAACAAAATGTAAATATTCAATTTTTGCCATTTACAATGAAAATGATTATTTTATGCACTTATCTACTTACTTACTTGAGTTAGCGTGTATGCCCAGTTGAAATGCGATGACATTTTTTGTATTGGGAAATCCGAAAATTGCAATGAAAATTGCTGCGAAAAACGATTCAGCTCAACATCAAGTGCGATAAAAATCGCACATAACGATAATCCAGAAGAAAACATTTGCACACTTTGCAAATATCTAGAATGGAGTCACCAAAACACCACAACATAAAAATGCATGAAGGCGAAAAAGAAAGACAATACACATTTTTGGCACAAGCTAAAAGGAGCTCATAGTAGCATGGCATGACAATGGGAATACTTATAGAAAGAACCATATAGAAAATACCACCTGCAAGGATGCGATTAGGATATGCGAAGGTGGTTGAAGTACACACAGATAATGTCAATGGACCATGTTGCTCCTGCTGCTGCATTATTACAATAATGTGTATTTTTATGTAGAGTTAATGGCTTGGTCGAATTACTATAACTTTTTGTGTGTTTTGTGCAGCGAACGCAAAAAAAAAAAAATACACATAATATAAAACTATTTAATGTTAATGGAGTAACAAAACCTTTTAAGGCGCATTACTTACTACATTTTCTCTCATTTCTAAGCTTTTCTACACTTTATCTTAAAAGTCATAATTATTTTTGGTGGTGCAGAATATTGCATAATGTGTACCTCGGCAGGCAGCAGCGCAGTAATTCATTTCCCAAATTGCACATAAGTTAAAAAACTTGATAAAATCTTTGACTCTAACTTATATAAGTAATGCCTTTTCTAATTCAAATTGAGATTCTGAAAAGGACATTCAACCCATATACATATACCCAGTAGGAAATAAACAACCGATTTATCAGATCTGACTGGCATAAACATGAATAACTGAAGTGAAGTAGCATTTAAATCTTCAGCTTACCCATTCAGGTGGGAACATCCTCAAAATCCTTTCAAAGGTCAGCTAAAACTAAAACATTCTGCTACAGCTTATTTTAAATAACTAAATTTTTTCCAAACGGAGCTACATCTTGGAGGCAAATCTTAAGACTCCAAGGGTAAAAATTTCCTAGGAAAAACATTTCATTTCGCTAATAGTATTACTGACATCTTTCGAGGCAGTCCTGCCACAGTTAAGGTTTTAATTAGTAAAGGAATAAAATTTGAATATCTTATAGAATTTATATAAGGGAGACGCTCATAAATATCGATAAGATAATTTGAGAAACGGAATCGAATGATAATTTAAATTCGATAACTTTATCATTCTCACAAAATTATAAAGAGGAGCCTATTCCACAAACACGCTGTTCGACTCAGATCATCAAAATTCCATTTAGAATTGATGTTTCTCTGCAGAACAGCTAAACTAGGAAAAATTCATGAATTTCCGCGGAACATCTCTAAAATAATATTCTATAAATGAAGTTTCAAGGAGTAATCGTACGTTCTACCATATTGTTTGTGTATTGTAAAGTGTCTAGATACTTCAGTTTTGCTCCTGCCCTAACCGATCTTTTTTTACAATCACTAACTCGCAGCTGAATCATTTAACTTACTTACTTACTTACTTTTAGTGGCACAACAGCCCATGGAGGGCCTAGGCCGAGCTTCTTCGCATCCACTCATGTTGTGCGTTTTATATTTGTACATGAATGGAAGGGACCTACAGTTTAATGCCGAATCCGAACGGCGAAGTGAAAAGCTTTACATGGCAATTTTTACTCTTGTAGGTTTGCCATTGCCTGCCAAGAGGTGGAGCCGTGTAGAAAAATTATTTTTTTTTACTTTTTGATTTTGCCTGTGCCGAGATTCGAACCCCGGTAATTCTGCGTAGCAGCCCAACACACTACCACTACGCCACAGCGACCACATTGAATCATTTAAATCCTATGCAATTTCCTACTGGGTAAATATAACCTTAAGATAAGCGACAGATTTGATTTACTTGTAAAATTAAAATAATAATTTAAATTATTATTACCAAAAATTTTAAAAGCAACCCCGACAATTGCCCACATGTGAGTTTTTCATTAGCACACAGGCACATCCTTCCTATCGCACATACGCTACTTACACACACTCCACAGATCCCTGCTCCACCAACATTCAACAGCGGAACAGTAGCACGGCGCACTTATATTATGTGTCTGTCCCACAGTGTAATTAAGAATTTTATAAACGCCGGTAGTGGAGTAATCGTACGTTTGGTTTTTTGTCGAAAATCTTTACGTAGTAAGAAGTAAAAGTTTTACAAAACACAGGAAAATCAGCAGCAAAAGGCTAATTAAGTATGAGCACTGCATACCAACAAAATTCCTTGATATCCTTACGTGGTTCGTCTGCTATTATGATATGTGTCCCATAAAAGGACACACTCATGAGTATGTGAGCATGAAGGAACATTCAGATGTACACATTCTCTATAGGAACGATCCGTGTAAAATGGGTTTATTGTAATTTTGTTAAAATATGACATATTTTATTGCTCAAAAAACTTTTATCTCTAAAGGTGAAATTTGCATTTCATTTAAGAGGAGGATATGCCAAGGATGTGTGCACACATACTCCTGTGCACTTTCAAATAAGTGTAATGAAATGAAATTAGTCTCATTTGTATTTTATTAACGCTATGTGGCTTTGTATACGAGTGCAGCAGGGGGACTATAAAATTGTAGGAAAATAGATTGAAATTGTATCTCTCTATGTAAGTACTCGTATGAACGAGTATGTATGTATGTAGTATATAAAGTGAAAGTTGCAAATAAAATGTTTGCATTAAAATCTTAGTGAAAAGTATTGACTGAGATTTTTGTTTAATTTTATATGTGAGTAAGGAAAGTTTCGGGTTTCCTGGCTTCTTTAATATGTGAATGTCCTACATATAATGAACCTTAAGACGTTAAGCAATCTATATTTTGGTGAAGATAATCTGAGGCTCGCTATTGTAAATTATTTGTCCCGAGTTAGAAGAAAGGGAAAGAATGCTTTTTAGATCCATTTGGGTACAAAATTAACATTCACAGTATGAATGTATTTAAAAAGCTCAGCCTTAAAGTAAAACCCGCAACAGGCTGTAGTAGATTCTTTTTAAATGTGAAAAGAAATATCTACCTGTAAAGCAAGAACCTCGTAGATATTATGAACCCTATAATTTTATTGCTTCAGTATAATCTCCTAACAGTTCAATACACTTAATCCAGCGCTCCTTCAATAAATCTATCCCATCATTAAACCGTATTCCGGAAGGTCTGCAAAATATGCCTCTACAGCTGCTATAGCTTCTTCATTCTACGAAAAACTATTTCCACGAAGGAATTGTTTCAGGTTTCGGAACCGGTAGTAGTCGCTGGGAGCCAAATCTGGTGAATGCGGTGGATGGTCAAGCAATTCGTACTTTAATTCCTTGAATTTAGCCATTGTGAAAACACTTGTGTGAGGACTTGCGTTGTCTTGATGAACAATTTTTTTTTTCTTCTTTAAACTTTGGTCTTTTTTCGCGAATTACTGCATCCAGTTTTTCCAAAAGGTTACAATAGTATTTTACCTTTCTTAAGATAATCAATGAACAAAATCTCTTTTGCATCCCAGAAAACAGTAGCCATAACCTTTTATGCCGATCGTTCGTGCTTTGTCTGCTTTGGCGCAGAACATCCAGCTTCAGTCCACTGTAAAAGTTGCTGTTTCAATTTAGGATCGTGATGATAGACCCAAGTCTCATCCACAGTTATGAAACGACGCTTAAATCCGTTTTATTCTGCTTAAAACGGTCCAAATTGGTCGCTGTAGCGGAGCGGTCAGGGGTTCGAATCTCGGCACAAGAAAATAAAAAATTTAATAAATCAAAAAAAAAAAAAAAAATAACGGCACCACCTCTTGGCAAACAATGGCAAACCTACAAGAGTAAAAATTGCCTATGAAAAGCTTTTCACTTCGCCGTTCGGATTCGGTATAAAAAAATGTAGGTCCCTTACATTCATGTACAAATATAAAACGCACAACATGAGTGGATGCGAAGAGCTTGGCCTTTGGCGCTACACGCGGTCATAGTCGACACTGAAAAACTGAAGTTCATTGTGGTAAAGGCATAACACTTGCCACAATGGCTGCCTATCTCTTTATCGGTATCCTGTGTGATCACATTCACTCTCTCATTCTCTCTCTCATTCTCTCTCCTTCTTCCTCTCACCTATCAATCTTCTTTCCATTCAACACAATGCTCTGCATTCATAGGGGTACACCCTGTGTGTTGAATGTATCAATAAATAACCCAAAAAAAAAAAAAACTTCCAAATTGCACTGGAAAATTCTACTACTTTTCCAAACAGCTTTTTCATATGTACTATAGTTCTTCATGTAAAATGTGGTTTACTCGTTCCTCTGAGATGCCTATGGTATCAGTTATTTCACACATAGTCGCACTTGGATTTTCACAAACAATGACATCTACTTTCTCAATGATTTCTGATGTCGAAGCACTTTTTGGACGTCCAGTGCGTGGTTCATCTTCAATATGTACTTGTACCATACGACCACGTTTAAATTGAGGAATCCAATTTTTTACTGTTGCATATGAAGGAGCACATTCACCTAACAGATTTACCATACCGTTGTGGATTTCTTGTTCAGGTAAACCTTTTTTAAATAAATACTCAATAATGGCACGATTTAAAATTTTTACATTTCAAAAAGATACTATGAGCTGTCAACTTCAAGCAGCTGTTAATCAATAAATGGATTTCCAGATTGATTTGGAGCTTTACACATGTTCATACGAAAGATGAAAACATACAATGGACATAAATTCACTGCCCCACTAGTGCTATCTATGTGTCAAGCTAGAAACTTTTCAAGTAACCTTATTTTGGGTCAATTCAATGTTGGCTTTTTCTTTCCAGCATTTTTTGTCCTTTTTGCAACCACATGTGCAAAATATATGTACATACCAGTCAAATTTTATCGGGTTCAGCTCTGTTAAAAGAATCGCTTTAAAGCAACGCACTTTTTAGTACGAAACGCTAACTTTTCTAGTTTGTCCTTCGATAGATGACGTACTTTTT
Organism: Palloptera scutellata; assembly: GCA_958295655.1. Taxonomy (NCBI): domain Eukaryota; kingdom Metazoa; phylum Arthropoda; class Insecta; order Diptera; family Pallopteridae; genus Palloptera; species Palloptera scutellata. The sequence goes on along the minus strand of OY282449.1, from coordinate 14,684,054 downwards.
TATGACAGTCTAGAGTTCATCATGGTATTACTGATATCTTTCGAGGCAGTCCGGACGTAGTTAAGGTTTTCATTAGTAAAGGAATAAAATTTAAATGTCGTACAGAATTTATATAAAGGAGGCGTTCATAATTATCTTGAATAACTTTCTAAATAGTCTAAATGGGTAAATTTTTGCACAGATTGTTCTCATAAAAGGACAATATATTATTTCGGGAACTATGTAGACTCTAAAATGGTCGCCGTGATGTAGTTGGTAGTGCGCTGGCCTGCAAAATGTCCGAGGTTCAAATATCGGCACTGGCAATCAAAACAAAAAAAAGAAAACAAAAATTCTCTACATGGCACCACCTCTTGGCAGGCAATGGCAAACCTAGCGTAAACAAGAATAAAAATTGCGTATGAAAAGCTTTCCACTTCTCCGTTCGTATTCGAAATAAAACTGTAGGTGCTTTCCATTCATGTACAAATATAATACGCATAACATGAATGGATGCGAAACGCTAGGGTTTTTGAGCCATTAAAAGAAAGAAGAAAAAGACACTAATTTTAAGCAAACTTTATTAGGAATACTTATCATATCGTAATCGGGGAGTGTTATAGAAGACTTTCGTATGCGACATATTTTCCGCACGGGTCCGATAACTTTAAAAGGCTCTCTGTTCTAGCGGGCGAACGTCTGTTAAAGGCCACGTTTCAGTGGCCGAGATGGCATTGGTTGGTTTTGTTATTATTTAGTCGTAGTGATCCTGACCGAGGTGTTATTGATAAATTAAAACATATCTCCATTGTTTAATGCTTTTGCTACTATTTCGTACCTTTTTGTTAAATTTCGCACTAATTCACGAGAGCAAATCACCAAAGTGCAAACCACGGCTGGTAACACTGTTTTGATAGCTCTCTCTTGTTCTTTTTTTTTTTCAAAATTAAGATTTTTATAAATATTAATATAAAATCACAAGCAGAGAGGAATCATATCAAATCATCATATGCACACTGTCATTTACTTGTGCTTCTGTTTCAGAGAGTGGGCGTATCGTCGGAATTACTCAATTGTAAAAATCCTATGCCATAATCAAAATCTCAAAGAATATAAAGGAAAGGAATTCGAAAGCATTCAGTTGAAGTAATTCACTTTCACCAAATTTTAATAGAGACAATAGAGAGTGAGAAAGAGAGAGAAAAGAGAGAAGAGAGAATTTGTTTGCAATCATATCGACGACAATGAAGTTCAACGAGTAATTCAACTGCAAATATCTATCCATCACAATCAGTAGCAATCGCAATAGCAATAGCAATAACAACAACAACATCAGCATCAGCATAAATGAAATCTAATTCAGCTGACGAGGCAATGAAGTAAACATGCACAAGTTAAAGACATTGACTGGTCAAAGGCCAGCAGCCGGTTGGCCACCAATAGCGAACATTCAGCAGCAACAACAACACAAAAACCGGAAGTTCGTTATCAACGCTACAGCTTTTCTTTCCATTGTGTGATTAAATTGTCAGATGTAGATGAAATGAGTAAAAGAATAAAGGAGGAAATAATGCGAAATATAGAGAAATTAAAAGATAAACCGAAAGAAAATAAAAGGAATAAATGTTTGTTTGTATATTCCTGAATGTACTCGTATGTGAGTGGAAAATGTGCGTAAGCATGCGATGAATAATGCATGAATTGTTTCAGCCGGAAAAAATCTTCAAATCCTTTAATCGACAGCCGAAATGTAGTGAAAAGCCAACAGTAGGGGTAATTTGAAGAAAGCATACATATGAACATTTGAACGAAAAGGCGATTTGGTCAGGCGGCAGCGGTGGCATAAGTTGAACAATTGGAAATAAAAATGTTTATTAGAGTGTACAGCGGGAAAAGCGACGGAGCGACGGAGTGACGACAACAGCAGTAGCTTTTAATTTACGTTGCACTTTCATGCTGATGACAATAAGCGACGATATTCACATACAGTGCTGTCAAAATCATTTGCAACTGATAAAAGTAAAGTAAAATTTAAAAGAAATTTTTATGTTTACATTTTAATTTTTTCTTGTAATTGATTTGTAATTTTTTTTGATTTGGTCAGTTTATTATTTGATATTATGATTAAACCTTTGGGAGTTATAAAAGTGCATTGTACAATTTTGTAAAAAAAATGGGTGGAAATAAATATAATTTTTTTACTAAATCAAGTATTTTGAAAGATTACAAAAATAAAATGATTCAAAAAGAAATTTCGATTAAATACTCTATACATAAATCAACTATTTCGCGCATTGTCAACAGCGAAAATGTGCAGTCATGCTACAAAGATGGAAGAACTCGCAAGACAAGCGACCGTGAGAGCCGAGAAATAATAAAATTCATAAAGAATAGTCAGGCATATTCAATAGAAATCAAAAACACATTCAAATTAAATGTGGCCACTTCTACTATCAGACGTAGAGCCTTAGAAGCGTATCTAATGAATACTATATCCTAGAAATTTACTTTACTTTTAGTGGCACAACAGCCCATGGAGGGCCTAGGCCGAGCTTTTTCGCATCCACTCATGTTGTGCGTTTTATATTTGTACATGAATGGAAGGGACCTGATTTTGCCTGTGCCGAGATTCGAACCCCGGACATTCTGCGTAGCAGCCCAACACACTACCACTACGCCACAGCGACCACAATATATCCTAGAAGCTCGTCTCAATTTAGCGCGGAATCATTTAAACTGGACTTCTTGCCAATGGAAAACAGTTTTATTTTCTAATGAGTCTAAATTTAATTTGTGCGGATCAGATGGTAAAAGTCTAGTGAGAAGACCAAGGGTTCCAGGTTCCAGCATGATAACGATTCCAAACACACGTCGAAAGTGGTAAAAAATTGGATCAAAAGTTAAATATTAATGTTCTTCAATGGGCAGCGCAGTCGCCAGACCTAAATCCAATCGAGAATATTTGGGAGATCGTAAAACGACAAATATGCAACAGCATTTTTAAAAAACCGGAAGAGCTCTATGAAGAAATTGAAAAACAGTAAAAGGACATTCCAAATACATTTGTAAATAGTCTAATCGCATCTATGCCAAGGAGATGCGCAGATTATAAAAAACAGGGGTTATTCCATTAAATATTAATTTCTCTGTTATTCGTTTTTAATTTAAATTAAAAGTTGCAAATGTTTTGCACAACCAACTACGATACATTTTTACATTGAAGTTAAGTTTGGTTTTTGTATTATGTACTTTTGTATGTACTTCTAATTCTTGTTCTATATACGTTTATATATACATATGCATGTATGACATGAAACCTCATACAAAGTTCTTTATTTGCATCTTTTTTAGTGACCGAAACCCGATTTAGATTTAGCTCTATGTGTTCTCAGTTGCAAATGATTTGCACAGCACTGTAGAACACAGATCACACACACACAAGCTTGTTGACAACTTACTTGAAAAGAGGGCATGAAGTACTAATAGGGTATAGAGAAGAAAAATAATTACCCTTACCAAAGCATTGACTGTGATGGACCAGCAAATATGAGTTTACCACAAAATCATGCGAAGATGATGAAAGAAAACGAAGAAAGTTTTTCATTTAACTGCACAAGGTCAGCTATTATGTGATGGGAGTATGGGAGAATGGATCCTTTGGACACAGCGGTTAAGTTAAGGAAATTATAAGCAATGTGGCCAGTTTAATGAGTAACTCTAATGAAGAGCTTAGCTACGGGGTTAACGAAGTAAAATATATACAACATATGTAGCGACACACTCACACACATATTGAAGCTGGCAATATTATAACAAGTGGAAGGTGAGGTTATTTATATATTATTTTAATGTTATTTGGAAATATACTACTAATATCTATTTACATATATTTTTGGGAAGTAATTTTGCGCCGCAGAGAGACAAATAAACGCAACACCACCTCTTAACCTTCAATGGAAACTGTCATGAGAAAAAACCTCCTAAGAAAAGCCTTTCATTTTGTCGTTCAGATTCGGAGTAAACTGGAGGTCGCTTCTATTCGTGTCCTTAGTTGAACATCAAGGTTCATTAGGAATTTTGTGCCATCCATATATATTCTTATAGTCCTTCGGAGACATAGTTTCTGCCATTTCCGGAATCCTTTTTTCCAAGTGGAGACAGGTCTCCCTGTACGCCTTCTGCGTGTTCCCCACAGTGGCTCAAATAGAACACCCTTATTCCATTCGCTCAACATGGCCCAGCCAGCAAAGCAGCTGGATTTTTATGCGCTTAACTATGTCAGTATCGGCGTACAGCTCATACAGCTTATGATTCCATCTTATTCGATACACATCGTCCACGCATATTGGTCCATATATCTTAGGGAGTATCTTTCTTCCCAACGCTACTAACAGCCTCTCATCATTGGTTGGCCAATGTCCACGTTTCAGCGGCAAATATTAGAACGTTAAGGATGAGGGATTTATAGAGCGTTATTTTCGTCGGGAGAGACGGCTCTGCTTCTCAATTGCCTACTGAGCCCGTAGTTGTACATGTTGGCAAGAGTTAATCTCCTCTTGATCTCAACGCTGACATTATTTTTGGTGTTAATACTAGATTTTAGGTAAACGAAATCATTGACGGCTTCAAAAGTATAATGGTCAATAGTGATATTTTGCTCAAGACGCCAAGAATCTTTGTTTGTTGACACAAGGTATTTCGTTTTCGTTTTGTCCTCCTTCAACAATAGACCCACTCGACGGGACTTCCTTTCCCGGTTGGAGAATGGCGGTGTCCGTCAGTGTCATTTTGCAAATAGCAATGAGCCTTGCAGGGATTCCAAAATCAAATTTTGCGACTTACAAGTGAAGTGCTGTGGAAGGCGGCTTTATAATCGACAAACAGGTGATGGCTGTCTGCTTTTCTGGGGTCTTTTCCAGGATTTGGCGTAGTGATCTGGTCAATGGTGGATTTACCAGACCTGAAGCCACACTGATAAGGTCAGTGGTGGATTTACCAGACCTGAAGCCACACTGATAAGGTCAGTTTTTGGACAATGTATTTCAGCCTTTTAAGAAATACCACGGTAGTTGGGCATATCGTGGAATAACCTTTCTTGTGGGTTGGACAAGAGTACGCTGAGGTTCCAATCACTTGGCTTGCTGTCATTCAACCATATTCTGCACAGAAACTCATGCATACGTTTAGTGAGCCATTAAACAATGTAGCAAGCAGGACTCGCTTAAATATAGATCTAAAACAGTCAAAGCCCTCACTGGTATCAAGGAACATACATATGTAGTTAGTAAAAACGCGTACATGAAAAATACTTCACAACATCGAAGAAATATATAAATGAACACAATGTGCTAGAAATTGCAATTTTATTTAAATTTTCACAATTGAAACTTTTAAAATTGCACACATAAATAAGTAGGCATGAAATTAGTTGTTTCTGCACTTACCGAACCGTACATATTGGCTCACTTACTCACTACCTACTATTGTCTAATGTATGGTAGTTGAAGTTGAATATCCTCTGCCGATTGTTTATATTTTTCTGTAAGTATTTTACGCATTTGATAAATCTGTGCATCATTTCGCACACTCGCGATTTGTTGCTTACCCTCATAGGTACGAGTATGTACATATGTAGGTCGATTTGCCTGCTCTGAGTACATACTATACGTACATATGTACATACATCTGAAATTTTTTGGTGACAGTTGTTGTCTATCGATGCCCGAACAGCCACCGTGACAACATTTTGAATTTGTAACACATTAAAATCTTATTTCTTGCATTTTTATTTTTTAGCTGTAGCATGTTTTTTCCATGTTGGTTGTTGTTGATGTTGCAATAAAATTTAAAGTCAGAAAACAAAATAGTAAACATGGGGATGATTGCCAATGTCAATTTCAAGTGCTTCACACATTGTCGTGTCGTAAAGTTTTTACTTTTTTTGTAATATTAAGTATAATGCCAAGAAAGTATTTATTCTCTGGCATTTGGAATTAAAAGTGTCAGAATGGAATAGAGCCAGCAAATGTAGCACATAATACATACAGATACACTAACTGTGCATACTAGGTGGTTCTGGTCAACACTTCTGAAGGGTTTTTCAATAGGGACATATGGTAACAATTTTGTATTTAAATAAAACACAGAATAATTAAGATATCGAGCTGATTTTTATTCAAGGTGGTGGTAGTACACATGTTACAGTTAAGTATGAAATTCAATATCGCTTAATTTTCCAACCACTCTTCCACATATATCGGCCAGACCGTTGGCAATTTCGCGTTCGATATTGTTTCTGAGCTCATCTAACGTTAGTAGATTGTTAGCATAAACCAACGAGTTAACGTAACCTCTTAAAAAAAAATAGGGTTCATTCAACCAGACCATTTCAATAGATTCCACGATTATCGAACTTGCTCTTCAATAGAGCAGCTCTCTGGAGTATGGCATCATCTTATTGGAAGCACATAACACTGATGTGAAGTTCATCTTATTGTGGACAAAAATAATCTTCCAACAGGCACGATATCGAACTCCATTGACGGTAACATGCGATCATTTTCATCGACGAAAAAATACAGTCCAATCATACCTCCTGCATGAAATCCACACAACATGGCCACTTTTTGTGGATGCAATAGATTTTCTTGAAACACAAGTTGATTTTAGTGCTGCCCAATGATGCATATTTTAATTATTGGCAAGGCCATTAGTAAGTAAAAAATGAGCTTCACCGCTGAAGATGATTTTTTGATGAAATAAACGATTTTCTTAACACTTCAAATGATCACGAGGTTTCACTTATTCTATTAATTTGATATTGTAAATGTGTTGGATAAATCTTTACGCAATATTTGACACAATGTGGACTGGGGATTCCCAATTCGACTGCACCAATCACCAATATATAAATGTAAACTTTATATTACATTATGGCATTGCCAGATCAAAAAAAAAATTTTAGTTTATGATTGTATTTAAATACAAAATTTTTATATTCCTATTGAAAACCCATTTATATAAATTTAGGTACTGTCAGTGTAATGTAATTGACAGGCTGAGAAAAAAGCTTCAATAATAATAAGTACAGAATAGAGTAGTATAATTTTTTTAGAACCAAAGCTACACGAGTTTCGATGAGAGTAACGGTGAATAACGTTTCCTCATTGGACTTACATAGACATGTTAGCGGGATTCTCTAAATACTTGGTACAAGAGGAGCAGAATTGCAACGCAGCAATAATAAAAAATTTACCAATTCCTGCACCATGGACATTGAGACTCCCTCTTTTTTGATTCACTTTTCTCTTAGTGCAAATCGTACTAATTTTGCTGTAAAATAAAATTATAGTAAAATTCTCTGTACTTATAATTTTTTTTTATTCTCAGCAACTTATATAATCAACAGTCTTCGATGAACTTCTGGATTCTAACCATGAAAAACTTATCAATCACATGAATTTTTAAGAAAATATCCGTTGACGTCGCTTTTTTGTGATTTAAGGTGGCTAACCTTTATGTAGTAAATGTAAAGTATTTTCGAAGAAGTCACAAGTTGAAGAAGACCAAACCTCTTTATAGACTTAATGAGATATGTAACTTAGCTGGGACTTCACACGTTACGAGAATGTTTTGCCATTTGCAAGACAAAGCACAAAACAAAGAAAATATCTTTTTTTAATAAGGTTTTTAAACAAGGTTTGGAACACGTTTTTATTTTGCTTAAACCAAACACGAACTTAAACTCATACACAAATCCAGGTTTTCTGAACCTGACCCGATTAGTTAGAACCCAAGGTTTCTTCTAACAAAACAAAGCACCAAAAAAGGTAAAAACTCTATTTTTAATAAAGTTTTTAAATAAGGTTTGGAAAACGTTTTTATTTGACCTGAATCCTATTTTCCTCTGAACCTGAAACTCGATCCCAAAATTTAGCTGGTTAGAAATCCTGTGTTAGAAAACCATTCAAATTTTTAGCTGGTACTAAATTTTAATTCGCTTCCTTTTCTCGAGTCGTTCTTGCATAATAAAAGCTCATGAAGAAATTGAGAGGTCTGATGAAATATTAGAGATACGCTAGGTGCAACCATTTGGAGCTATATTTTATCAACACGGCAACTCTAACTATACTTGAGGAAAGAAAGTTGATTAAAATCGAATCCATATCCAACTCTAAGCCTATAAATTTAAACATACATTTGCCGCAAAATTATAATACGGTAATATTATACATTTTCAGAAAAATTACCGCTGAGCTTATCTAAATGAATGCAACTTGTTATAAAATAATTTACACACATGGCCATGTCACACTTTCGGCTACTGTTAAGCCAAAATAACTACACGATACAAAGGTTTTGGATTTACTTGGTTTTCGTTAAATTCAATTTAAATCACAGATTTTCAAGCGGTGATAACTCAGTTACTTAAGTTGTTGTCGTTGAACAAATTTGTGACCTGCTTTAAAATTACAAACAAATAAACAAACAGAAAATTAAAATGAAGAGTGAATGAAGAGAAAGAATGAGTGAGTGAGTGAGTGACAGAGTGAGAAGGCATGAATGGAAAGCATCTTAAAAGGTATAGCCATAGTAAGTATTCGTACATAGTAAATATTTACATGTATTCAGTTTCAGAAAATTAAAGTTAAATTTAAATGGCAGCAGAATGACAGCGACTCACTATATGTAGACTCAGTTACTACCGAGATTACCTACGATTGTATTAAAGATATTTATTTACTGCGAACAGAAGCGCACCTTATCTGTAATGAGAAATCATTACGACTTCGACTTCGACTTCAACTTCATTTTCGTTTCTTTATTTAGCCTCAAAAGATTTTTATGTAAGATTTTTATAGCGTAAAACAATAAAAACCAAAGTCAAAAAAAAAAACACATTTTAACAACATTTCACCTCATTTTGTTTAACAAAGTAATTACAAAAGTATCTGAAGTACGTGTAAAGGTAATCAAAACTTTTGGATAAGTTATTGTTATTGTTGCTGTTGTTTTTGTTATTGTTATTATTATTGTTGTTCTTATTACTATTGCGGTTAAATTTAATGTCATCATTTAAGTTTTCGTCAGTTGTTAAAGGCAAATAAAGAAACTAAAATGAAATGTTATTAACGACTAAAATACAAAACAAATGTGTCTTGAAGAGTTTGACATTTTTTGTTTGTTTCCATTATTGAATAGTTTATTCAGCAACATTATTTTCTTACCTGCTTTATACTTGTAACAAGCTTTATATTCTTACCGCACTTGCACTTCCTTTCAATGGCTTATATAAAATTAATATGTGAGCCAACAGATTTCTGTTCATCGTCAATCGAACAATTTCCTCGACTAGAACATGAGTTGTTGGCGGCTGGAGCAGTTACCCAGTCTATAGCTACTATTTAGTGGTTCTACTAAAATTTTTTACTATTATAATTGGAGAGTGCACTGCGACCTGTAAGATCTATTGTGCCCCTATAATGGTTAGCCAATAGTAGCCTACATAACTTCCAACATCCGGTAAAAGTTATGTGATTATTATTATTATTCTACATCTATATAGTTCAAATTGACATTTGATACTTAATGGCCACCCAGACATATTTTACAACTAAGCGTAAGCGCAGGGCTCGAAGATTCCATATTTTCTTTGCAAAACCTAATTGAGTCATTAAAATAATTCTCAGTTTGCATGCAGTTTCCTGCACGTTATCCATTTTTCGTCACGGTTGTCAGATAGCGATCTGACAACCGTCAGTGAGTTAAGTAATGTGTGCGGCGGGCTTCTCCATGGCCTTGAATGAATGGTTGTGCGTCGGGCTTGGAACCCACCACGTTAAAATACCCACCAATGAATCCTCCAAATAAGCCTCGGATAACGAACCCCTCCAATGATGACGACTCCCGCAAACGCCCAAAGGACAACGATTTACGGATATGCACCTGGAATGTCCGAATCCTCCACAGGGAAGGTGCCTCTATCCAGCTGGTGGATGTCCTCCAAAAATATAGAGCTGACATCACCGCTATACAGGAAATGCGATGGACGGGACAGAGTTGCTCCAAAAGAGCATCCTGTGATATCTACTACAGCTGTCATGCGTCGAGACACGAATTTGGTGTTGGATTTGTGGTTGGGAAGAGACTACGTCATCTACTCTCGAGGTTCACGGCCGTGAACGAGCGCCTAGCCACTATCCGCATCAAGGCAAAATTCTTCAACATCAGCCTAATTTGTGTTCATGCCCCGACGGATGAGAATGATGAAACGACCAAAGATGACTTCTACGAGCTCCCCGACAAAACTTATGAGCATTGCCCCCACCACGATGTTAAAATTGTGTTAAGTGACTTTAATGCCAAGGTGGGCAAGGAGAGTCTCTTTGGTCCGACGATCGGAAAATTCAGTCTCCACGACGAAGCCACCGATAACGGTATGAGACTGATCGACTTCGCCGCCACACGAAAAATGACAGTTAGTAGCACCAGATTCCAACATAAAGATATCCATAAGGCCACTTGGCTGTCCCCTGATCAAAACACACCAAACCAGATTGATCACGTTGTGATCGACGGAAGGCACGCTTCCAATGCACTAGACGTACGCACAGTACATGGTGCAAACATCGACTCAGATCACTACTTGGTTGCAGCCAAGGTCTGCACACGTATATGTGTAGCAAATAGCGTACGGATAGGTACAAAGAGAAAGCTGAATGTCGAAAAGCTGTAATCACAACAGACAGCCAAAATCTTTGCCAACCAACTTGCACTTCTCCTTTCGCAAAACACCCCTCAACTTGATGATATATGCGCGCAGTGAACTGACATTTCCCGCTATATGCGTACGGCTGCCGAAGAGGTGCTAGGCTACCACCGTCGACGGAGAAATATGTGGTACGACCAAGAGTGTCGCGATGCTACTGAAGCCAAAAACGCTGCTTACAGAGTCACCCTGCAGTCAGTTGCAACGCGAGCTGCTAAGGAGCGATACATAAAGTTGAGGAGGGAGGAGAAACGTCTTTTCAGGCGCAAGAAAAGAGATGAAGAAAGACGCGAGTTCAATGATATCGAAATGTTGCGGGACAGGAACGAGATCCGAAAATTCTTTGAAAGAATAAGACGCCTGACTCTTGGTTTGAAGACCGGGGCCTCTTCCTGCAAGGATGAAGATGGAAATCTGGTGACAGATATCCAGGGCATAATGAGATTATGGAGGGAGCACTTTTCGCAGCTGCTTAATGGCGATGACGGCAATAATCCCGCCACTGCGGAATCCACTCCGGAAACCCCAATCACTGACGGCGTTGAAGTACCGCCGCCTGACTATGAGGAGGTCTTAACAGCCATTGCTCGGCTGAGAAACAATAAGGCTGCAGGTGCAGATGGCCTGCCTGCTGATTTGTTTAAGACCGGAGGCGAAGAGCTCAAAAACGCATGCATGAGCTTCTATGCAGAATATGGTCAGATGAAAGCATGCCAAGTGATTTGAATCTCAGCGTACTCTGCTCAATCCATAAGAAAGTTGATTCCACGATCTGCGCCAACTACCGTGGGATAAGCCTTCTTAATAATGCATATAAGATTCCATCAAGCGTACTGGGCGAAAGACTGAAGCCCATCGTCAACAAACTGATTGGACCTTATCAGTGTGGCTTCAGGCCTGGTAAATCCACCATCGACCATATATTCACACTACGCCAAATCCTGGAAAAGACCCGAGAAAAACAGATCGACACCCATCATCTATTAGGGATCACTTGTACGCCGCAATGTCTGATTTTGGTATCCCTGCAAAGCTCATTCGTCTTTGCAAAATGACACTGACCAACACCACCAGCGCAGTGAAAATTTGGACAAACCTCTCCGCACCATTTGATACCAAAAGAGGTTTCAGACAAGGTGACTCCCTATCGTGCGACTTCTTTAACCTTATGCTGGAGAAAATAATTCGAGCTGCGAACATCGACATCTCTGGCACTATCTTCTACAAGAGTGTCATGCTGCTAGCATACTCGTACGCTGATGATATTGACATCATTGGCAAAAACGCTCGAGCAGTCAGTGCAGCATTCTCCAACCTGGAAAGGGAGTCTCGTCGTGTGGTTCTAGTGGTGAACGAGGACAAAACGAAATACCTTGTTTCAACAAACAAAGAGTCACGGCGTCTTGGACAAAATGTCACCGTTGACAACTACACTTTTGAAGTCGTCAAGGATTTCGTTTATCTAGGATCCAGCATAAATACCAACAATAATGTCAGCCTTGAGATCAAGCGGAGACTAACTCTTGCCAACAGGTGTTACTACGGGCTCAGTAGGCAATTGAGAAGTAGAGCCCTCTCTCGACCGACGAAAATAACGCTCTATAAGTCCCTCATCCTTCCCGTCCTAATGTATGGCGCAGAGACGTGGAAATTTACCATCAATGATGAGAGGCTGTTAGGAGCGTTCGAGAGGAAGATACTCCGTAAGATCTACGGTCCAGTATGCGTGGACGACGTGTATCGAATAAAATGGAACGATGAGCTGTATGAGCTGTATGCCGACACTGACATAGTCAAGCGTATAAAACTCCAGCGGCTTCGCTGGCTGGGTCATGTTGAGCGAATGGAAGAAAGCGCTCCGGCTAGAAGGGTGTTTTATTCGAACCACGGTGGAGGAACACGCAGAAGGAGACGTCCTAATCTCCGTTGGAAAGACCAGGTGCAGGGCAACCTGACTGCACTTGGCCTTATCAACTGGTGCCAGCGCGCGCATAGCTGAAGTGACTGGCGGAGCTTTGTGGAGGCGGACAAGACAGATCATCGGTTGTAGTGCCAGCTAAGTAAATAAGTAAGTAACCAATCTGTGTGAAAATAGTTCGAAATCATTTCGTTTCAGAAGATATTCACATACTGAAATGCGGTAAGATTATTTTTCACTCAGAATGTTCAGTTTCAGTTTTCAAATATTCAGTTTTTTGGAATAACCTGCCTTTTTTTAAATGGTTCAAAACCATTTAGTGAGCAATGCCAAGATCCGTAGCGATGTCGCGATAGCGTAAGTGTCGGTTTTCCTCCACCTTTTCAAGAATTTCGTTCACTTTTTCAGACCAGATTTAGGTGCGTCTTTTACATCAAAATTTCCAGAACGGAATCGATCATACCATTTTCCAACTGACCATTCCGATAAAGTACATTCTCCATAATGTGCACACATTTTTCTCTGAGCCTTCGGGGCCGTATAGAACTTTTCGAAGAAATACAGTAAAATGGTAAAAAAATTTCTGAATTTTTTTTTCACTTTTCTGAATTTTCTTTTTTATTTACAAAAATCTACTTTTTATTTCAAAACTGAAAATATAATTTTTTTTGTTTTAATTTGTGTTAGCCTGATTTGTGTTAGACTGATGACATATTAGCAAAAGTCGAATGCATATGTACATGTGGAATAAGTGAAATACCTAAGTTCAAGCTTTCATACTAACGTAGTTTCTCAAATTAGCTTTTACCAGGTCTTCAAAACTAAAAAATCGTATGATATCAAAACTAACTACTATACAAGGGAAGTTCTGGATTCTTGAAAATTACTGTTTGACGTATGTTCGGAAACTTTCAGTAACCACCGTGAATTAACCATGAGAGATATTGAAAAAAATTACATATTCGTAAATCCTATAATTTTCTTAGTCGCAAATCAAAAAATATCCAAATTGAAAGAGTGTAGCATACCGTTTTTGATTTTTTGTTGCAGCTAGCTAATTTTTTTTTTTACTCTCTAGATAAACGTCACACAATTAAAGTCACAATGGGAAATTCCCAAAATTTAGCTTTAAAATTAAATTTTACAAAACTCAAAAAAAATAAATAAATAAAACAATAAAATACAAACAACACAAATATCCATCAAGTCCAAATCCAATAAACTTCAATGTAGGGGAAAAACAATAAAAACTGCAATTACCATAAAAAAGAAATTTGTTTGTTTGCTTTTTGTGACTTACCTACTTCTTTTTCATTATAGCTGAGGCGCTCACCTTTAGCTGCTACGGGAACAAGTTGAAATAAAGATTAATGACTTTAGAATTTCGAACAGAATAATGAAATCACCCCTCAGCTCAAATTGAACTCAACTTCAGTGTGTTGTGCTAATACCAAAAATATTTACCTAAAAAATGTGATTACGTTTAAAAACGTCGATTATCACAAGATGATATTGAAGTGATTTAATTGTTGTATGTTAAGTGTCAAAGAAATATGCAACGCACATAGTTAATATGCTAATGTATGTACATAAACATACCCGTAGATATGTATAGAATTGTCAGTTAGCACTCCAACCCACCAACTATGTGCAGCCAGACATCATCATCTCATCATCATTATCACAGAAATATTTGTGAATTTTTGTGCATTTCATATTTGAAGTTAATAATTCATTTGTGAATCACTAAATTACTTTTGCTTTTAATAATTTCTTACCCAAAAATGCAGCAAATATTCTTTTTACGGTTGTCGGAAACCTCTACACCGTGGAGCAAAACGTTAAATAAATAAGGAAGTTTCATTATAAGTATTTCGTATTGAATCTAATTAGTTCAAATAGCTCACTAACAGTATGCTCCTTTCGATGGAAATGGAGTCAATATCCAGCATTGGTATCCAGCTTTAGGAGGTCGGTACACTGTAAGCCACTTCTAGGTTAATGTAATACTTAGGTAGACTCTAGGCTTTACGGGCTGCTAGTCTGAACCAGGATGACATAGCTAGTGTCACAGCCGAAATAGCTTAGTCTGCTTATACTTAGACGTCAATGTTCTTTGGTTAGTCTTTTTGAGGTTGAGTGGTTCTGTACAAGGAATGAACTGCAGAAGAAGAAACCAAGTATTTGTTTAAATTTAATATGAAAATTTTTGTTTAGAACTTCTGGGTCGTTCTTCGACATTAATTCATTCATTTCATTCTACTCCTCCTTATTCTCACTCCTCAAAATTCTTTCATAGCACTTTTGCTTTAGAACTCATTCCTTGTGATAAGTAGCTTCGTTAATTAAGAGTAAGTAAGGGCCTTGCTTATCCGGCCCCATCTCGTAGTTTATGTGCTGGTAGGCTTAGAGAAATATCCGATATTGTTCTGGGCAAAAAAAAAATCTTATAATAATAATTTTTTCCAACAATTACAAGGCCAATATTACTTTATCAGCTAATTGTATCTAATTAACTCATACTAATTATATACTCATTTTAAAATCTGTAATTATCAAAATAAGGTAAGTAATCGAGGAATATCAAAATTTTAAGGCTATTTTGACCGTTCTCGCCTCACTGTCCACCGACACTGTTGACTGTGCATTCAGACATTCCTCGTCATCATCAACCTATAAAACTTTTCACATATACATTTTTTTCTTCTTTGAAATTGATGATGAAAAAATTCCAAAGTGATGTAAATCATGATTATCTTTTTATTGCTGACATATCCGGGATTATGATGTTGCTGCTGCTCACTTTTATTCTTCGTCGTTGCCTTCCAAAGAGTCGAGAGTGCAAATATTTTTTGTAGGGGTGTCAACGTAGTAGAACTTCTAATTCAGACAATGATGACAATGATGGCCTCCTTGCCAACGTCATTGACTTGTGATTATTGTTAAACGGTGAGTTTTTTCTGAAGAACTCCTCTTTCTTCTGTGAGGAATGCTATTCTACTGCGTGTTTTCACAAATTTTCTATAGCTTATGTACATTAAGCTATTTTAATTTAAAGCTCACAAATCATAGAAACTTTGACAGCGACAACAACAGAAAGATTTTTGTTATTTCTCTCAATAAGGAAAATCCTTGCTATGTATATATGTAAATGGTGCTTGCAGCAAACAAACAATTGAAACCACATGCTTCATCATTTAATACGCATTCAAATGAAATTCATCATTTCGTAATTAGTGGTAATAAATTAACCACAACCCGTACCCAACGAATTACATTAAAATTCACACACTCATACTCGAACTTGTATACTCGTACACATGTGAGGATATATGTCCTTTAGTGTTCATGGTTGAAGTGAGGCATCATATGACCGCATTCCAGTTCTTGTGGTGGTCACAAGTGTAAACTATTGCTTTCGGTTTGTGTCCTTTCGTTTGTTCGTTCGCTTTTATGCCGGAAATTAAATTAAATTGTCCTTTCTCATTTCGATACACTCGTTTTTTTTTCTTGTTTTTTGTTTTTGCCTTGGCAAGAAAGGCAATAAATTAATATTACAACACATTCAACATACACACATACACACTCAGTATTTACTGCTGCTTTCATTTTATTGCATTCGATGCCATTCAAAAGTTCGCATCCCCCCTTTTCCCTGCCTGCGCCATTTCTTGCGCTGCTTTATGTTATTTGGTTATTCGTAGCTCCCGTCTGTGACAGCTCGAACTAATAAAGCATTTGGTTCATTCAGCCTTCAATGTTGTATGTGTCCTCTTCTTCGTTCTATGTTCTGTTCCTATGCCAATTTGTATCTTTTAGATATTATATATATTTGTATAAATGTGTAAGTAAGTAGAATTATGTATTTTATGTATGTAGTATGTATATAGTAGTGATGATATGAACACATTCTGGTAGTCAATTTGCAGAACTGATGAGTTGTGCAAATATTAATAAGCCAAGCCAACAAACGAAGCCAACAGATTGTGTTCGTTTAATTGTGTGATTTGCAATTAACTAATTTATTTTGCTATTTTTGTACCTAATAAATCTTCAATTTGAGCGGAAAAATTTATTACTAATTTATGCTTAATTTTTTGTGCGGAGTTGTTTCCATGGAAACTAATCTTAAAAACTGTGCAGAATAAAAATGCAGTACACAACTGAAAGAAAACTATGATAACAGATTGGAGGAAAATCCCAAATCTGTTTTGCCAACGGGCAGACCCTTGTAGGGTCACTAAGATTTTTCCACGCTGGGCATATATATTTGGGAATTATAGGTTGGTTTACCTCGTTCTCCAATTAATCAATAAAAACACAGTTCTCCTATTACTAAGAAAGGAACTTATTTAACTTGATTAAGGTTAGTTTAACAAAATGAGCTACGTGTGAGGTCGAGAGTGTGAGCGACAGGAATAAGAATACATAACTATTATGCAAAAGCTCATTACTAGAAAAAGTAGCTCAAGGAACAATAGCGGAAAATGAGTGAACTTAAAATTTAATACAGGGTACTCCACATATACTTACATACAGGGCCGTGGAAAAAAAATACGGGCCCGAGGGGATGAAGATAATCAGCTATGGTCCACTTAATTTTAATTGAATCGAAACGGTTGAAGTCTAACTGGCATGGGCACCTATAAGAAACAAACAGCCCGGGGAGTGCCACCCCCTAGGCCTGAGTTTATATATATGTTTATATATGTATATTAGGTTATAGCAATTTTTATTGCCGAATAAAATATGGCAATACAATAATACAATACAATAATTCTGGAGGTCGAATTTTCTCAAACTCCTCGTAGTTAATCAGAATTTGGGTGTTTCTGGTTTATCGACGTAGACATGCGACTTTACATATCCCCAAAGAAAGTAATCTAATGGCGTCAAATCGCACGTACGAGGTGGACAGTTAACTGGTTCATTTCGTGAAATTAATAGCTCGTCAAATGTTTCATTTAGTATATTATTTATATCGCAAACTGTGTGATATGTGGCGATTTCCTGCTGAAACCAAATTAATGCCTTCCACGAAAAATGTAGTAATCATGTCTCTGTACAGCTGTACAGTTCTGACCTTCATCATTTTTGAAGGCATATGAGACCAATGACTATACCAGCCCATAAAGCGTAGCAATCGGACGTAATTGTGTTTGGAGAATGGCTTGTGGATTATCATCGTGGTTTACGTACTTACAGGATTCAACTTGTGTGGAAATTTGAGCTCCAGATTACGCCATATATGTAGCAGACGCGGCGGCCACATGCCTGAAATCATTTCAATGCTGGAAGTAGCTCCAAATTCTTATTGACTCTAAAGATTTGGGAAGATCAACGTGAATATTCGCCACCACTTCTAGCCTAACATAAAAGTTAGGCTAGTTTTAATTTCTTCAGGGTGTGAGTTCAAGGTTAGGAGGGTTAGTGTAAGAAAAATGTTAAATATTTTATAAAAACCAACTTTGAGATTAAAATTATAGATATTTTCTATATCATTGCTGAGTCTATTTCCGTAAAAATAATTATCACTATTCTTCTTCTTACTGCTAATTTCTGCTGGAAAACTAAAGAAACAGACACAAAATTAAAGTCAGCTAACTTGTTGAAGTTGGCTGCGACTCAAACCAAAATACATGGAGTTGCCTAATTTTAGTGAAAAATCTTTGTTAGGTTGGTGAAAATTCTCAAAATATAATTGATCAACTAAATAATCAATTGTTAAGTTAAACGGAAGTAAAATAGTTTGGTGAAAGAGATTCTTAAAATGTTTGGAAAAATATGATAAATTAATATTCTATTGAAAGCATTTGCCGTGTGGGTAATTACCCACCCACCAAATACCGTGTGGGCATAACTACTTATCCACCATACCCACATTATTTGCCTGACCTGGTTAAAGCGATAACAAGTGAATTGAATCGCATCTGCTGCCCACAACTGTTCATGACTTTTTGCTTTTTAACGAAGACTTCTTACCACTTTTTAAACAATTTAAAGATTAACTTTAATTTCTACTTGGGATAAATGTTTTTCTGCACACGCATATTTCGTATAGCACAAACTTTTATACAGATATAAATAGACTGAATTGTTCTCATTGTTCTCATTTACTACTTCAACTTTCAAGCTGCATACAAATACTTTTAAATACATAAAATATTTCCAAAAATAATCACCTGCCTTTTGAAAGCATCGAGAAATAACAACGCGCGTTTGAACGCACTTCAAACGTCTGACAAAAGTTGCTAGCCAAAGAGTTTCTGTTTGTTGCAACATCTAAGCAAAAACCAAAGGAGATCTTAAACTTTTTCTAAGGCATTTACCAATTGACCAAATTAGCAAAAGGTACAATAAAAAAGTATAGAAAAACTTTTGCTTACTGCAAATACCAGAAATTCTTGGCATGCACTTTTCAAAATGTTGCTACAAAAATCTCAGTAAAACTGTGATGATGACGACGACGATGACGACAACGATGATGACAATGACGGCGACAAAGGCAACACAAAAAAACGTAAAATACTGAAAGCATTTGGCGAAGAGACCCTAACGAAGTTGAAGCCTTAAGTCGCAGCAATAGCAACAATTGCTGTTCATAATATGTATAGAAACCAACAATAAAAAACAAAGTCATCGATTGTCAACTATCGATGATGATGATGACGAAGACGATCAACTTTGATCGCATCTCTCGAATTGATTGTACTCTGTGAAGCAGTAAACAGCAAAAAAAAAAAATAAAAACATAGTTGCAAAAAAAAGGTGACCGTTTAAATTGGTGGCGTACTTAATGCAAGTTTTTGTTATTGGTTTTGTACTCGAACACTATCATTGCCGCGCTGAACTGAAAACACACAAGAAATAATTATCAAAAACAACAAGAATAACAAGAACACAGCAATATTGGCAATACTGGTCAAAAGCAGAAGAACTTTGATCGATGCGCGCGATCGGGAATTCAACTCTCCCCTTTTTCTGTTTGTTGTTGGTATTTATTTGTTTTTGTTTTGTTTTGTGTTTGTGGCAGTTGCACTTGACAGAAAATTGCGTAAAATGAAATGAACGGCGTCTGAGTATGAGTTAAGTTCTGGCTCTGGTGGAGCTGGAGCCACTAACTGTCGCTGTAGTAGTACATATATGCTGCAATGACAATGGCGATGATGATCGTGTTCACATGATAATCATGTTCATAACGCAAAAACTCACATAAAAGCAACTTTCAATTTTTTTTCTTTTCTTTTTTCCCATTTGGCAAACATTTAAGACACATTAATACAAATACTAAATTAATGCTGAAGCATATTTTCTGATATTCACAACTGTACTCAAGATAAGCGCGTAATACTGTCTACTTGCCAACTCCCGCAGGACATCAAATCCATGCTGTTCCTCCTAATCGTTTTTTTACTGATCATATTTTCTCTGGCCTGTGTCTGCGGTTCTGTGTTCTGTGTGAGTAGCACAAAATCAGCTGCTAACAATAACATTGTCGCCAAGTGTACAATTCTTTGTTGTTGTTGTTGTTGCTGCGATTCGATTCGATTCGATTCGATTCAATTCGATTCCGATCGCGATTGACAGCATTTTTCCAATAATCGTGGTCGAAAAACAATTCATGTCGATTGCTGACAAATGCTGCAACAAAACAACAAAATATAATAACAACAACCGGCTGCAGCGACAGCAGCAGCATGTGGGGACAACATGTTGCACCGTGTCTACAACTATTGTTATTGTTGTTGTAGTTCAGGTGTTGCTGCACTGATAGTTCATTGTTCAATTGTACCTTTGCGAAATGTATTGCAGTATGATGCGTACAAAGGCTCTGAAAAAATTATACATGTGTCGTAAAGCATATTTTTGTTTACTTTATTGCGTGTGCTACAATCAAAAAATAAGGAGTCTTTATTTAAAGAATCGATGTGGTGGGTGAAGACTTCGACGCTTAGCGTGTGAATAGCAAAATAAATTTTCAATCTCTGGATTAGCAATTACTTACTTCGAAAGTGTTTATACTCGCGCATGAATACATAGTTCATCCTTGTGTCTTATTTTTATATCTTGCCACTTTTAACAAATTTCCGACATAATTATCGCATTTCTTCTTCAAAGGACGTTTGCGTCTGTTTTTTTTTACCTTAAATAAATAATAAATATACACCATTATCTAAATACCGAGGTTGCATTTAGATGTTTCGGGAGTGGAAGTTCGGGATGGGCGATGATCAACTCACGATCGCGACGAAATTTTCAATTCACGTACTCTCACGCAAAAGCCCTTATTTTGCGTTTATACTCACTTACATTCAAGTGCTAACATATACGGCTCACGCACGAACACTCACGAAAATGATCATAAAAAAACATTTTTTTTTGCTTCAAAACATTTAACAGTTTTATTTACGCAATTTACAGTACATACACATACCGTGAATTTTTTTTACTGTAATCCACAGAGAAATAAAATTCACGCACAATCACGCTCAATAAAATCTCGCTCACTCATACTTCCGACATTTTGTGATTTTATCCAAGTGATTTTATCCAAAAATCGCACACGCTCATGGATGGATTCTCCGTGACATGCCATGTTACAACGAAAATCTCGGCTTGCGCCCATCTATAGTGAAAATCAATCATTTTCAAGGTAGGTATGACCATGACAGTGATTCAAGATACTTTTCCCCCAAATACCTAGCGATGGTATCGAGAAGGAACCCATATCTATGAGAAGAGTTTTAGAGTGTTAAAGTTTTGCTTTTGATACTTTCCATTTCGCTTAAAAAATAACATTCGTACCAATAGTATAGGTGGGTAAAAGGAGTGAGATATTGCGGCTTACAAGCAGTTCTGGGCGTTTATGAATACTCAGAAAGTTTGTAGAATTAAATGAAAAGGTTAATTATTAATTATTTTCTATAGGTCCACCTGTAAATCGATCTAAAGTAAAGGATGTTATTTTTTAGAAGTATGGTTTTTAATCTGGTTTTTTTGTCGGAGTTGGTCTTTTTGACAGCTGCCACTTGATTTATGCTCAGTTTGGTTTGCCATTTCATAATGAATAGACTTACTCCTGCACAATGTTTGCAAATTATTGAAATTTATTATCAAAATTCATGCGCTGTGAAAAAGTGTTTCGCAAGCTACGTCCATTTAGCGACGAGGCTAATTTTTGGCTCAATGGATATGTGAATAAGCAGAATTGCCGTATTTGGAGTGAAGACCAGACAGAGGCAATTCAGCAGCTAGTAATGCATCCAGAAAAATGCACTGTTCGGTGAGGTTTATGGGCAGGCGGCATCATTGGGCCGTACTTCTTCAAAGACGATGAAGGCCGCAACGTTATGATCAATGGAGAATGGTACCGCTCGATTATATTTTGGCCGAAAATGCTAGAATTTGACTCGGCCGACATGTGTTTCCAACAGGACGACGCCACATGCCACACTGCACGCGAAACCATCCATCAATTGAGAGGCGAATTTGATGAGCAGTTTATCTCACGTTTTGGTGTAGTCAATTGGCCACCAAGATTGAGTGATTTGACCCGTTTAGACTATTTTTTGTGGAGCTATGTTAAGTTTCTTGTCTACAGGGACTAGCCAAACACGATTCCTGCTTTGGAAGCCAACATTGAACGCGTCATTGCGTCATTGGTGAGATTCCGTCCGAAATGTGGGAAAAATGTGCCAAAATTGGACCTTCAGAATGGTTTACTTGAAGCGTAGCCGCGGGCTAAGTGAAATTATATTTAAAAATGGCAGAAATTGGTTTATCGATCCAAATAAATATTTCATTCACTTTCATAAAATTTATGTTTTTTTTTTCATTTTCAAAATCCAAACTGTTAAAAAAATCACCCTTTAGTTCCTTAAGTTTTTACACATAAATCCTAGGCTCAGCGTTCTATATCTTTCATTTCGCAAAAGTCGCGCAGTCTGATTTATTGGCAACTTTCAGGTGAACTCCGGACCGTAGACTTTTATCGACTGTCTCTGATAATTTTTCAGCTCGCAGAGTTTGTTATGGGTTCATCTGCCCTTTTTTTTGGTTTGTTATAGCAAGACATGTCGAAGAAGAACGAATTTAACTAATACTAAGAACTTTAAATTGAAAGCACCTTTATCTAACTTGTCCATATCTGCTTAATGCAGCGTACACCTGAGTCGGTGAGTACCATCTGTAAAACTCATACAAGTTACATTTGTATTTACTTTGATTTTTTTTTTTTTTGATTGATGCGCATCAGAATTGCTGCTGATGTTGTCGCTGTGGATGTTGCTCTTGCTGCTCTGTACAATTGCTTTCATGTCGTTTCAGCGCTTGTTGTTTGTTTTAGTTAATGCTGTTGATATTTTGCTATTGACTATTTATGGTCATTTGCTAGTTTTTGTCATATAGTGTGTTATGCGACTAATTGGATATGAAGGAGCTTAAATAGCAGAGCATTGTTCTACATAATTAGCTCTCGATGTTTACTATATCGCTGCTGTTAGACAAGAAAAAGTACAAATACAACGAATAACAGGAGAACGCTCAAAAGGACAAGGTAACGAAAATTGCAAAGGAAATTCCTTAATAATTGGCAACTATAAATTTATATCGGTTTAGTTTTTAGAAGTTTCCAATAGATTACTTTATGCAATATTAAAAACTATTTAATTCATTGGCCCTTACTAAAACATATCTAGCATTTGCTATACTTTTTAAGCATAATTTTAACACAACCAAATATTTTACTCCTAGAGAGAAGAGTCAATACACTTTCAGTGAATTATTAAATATACATTACCCATGTAATTTTTCTTTTTACTGTTTTTCTTCTTGTTTTATTGTTGTTTCTTTTAGTTTCCATATGCTTTGCTGTTGTTGTTGTTGTTGTTGTTGTTTATGATATTTTAAGAAGACATGAGTGCGCCAAATATTAGTTAACATGAATACCTCGTGCGTCCATCGAAACGTGATGGACATGTAGAACTAAATATCATCAACTTTTCGAACAGGCAGAGGCGTCTGACGAGACCAACAAAAATGGTGAGTAATGCCAGCTGGCAAACAGAAAGACGGAGACAGACAGAGAGAGAGAGAGAGAGAGGAGGGAGCAGACAGATACAACTAACTGTAGTTATGATTGTGATGATTATGATGATGGCGATGGTGATGACAGTGGTGGTTATGGTGCAAAAATATCAGTTTCGAGAGACATGATACTCGCATTTCAAAATCAATGATGATTTCGTAATCTTGTGGAGTGAATATTGGATGTGCGTAAATTATTCCATTAACTATACATACTTGCCCATGTTTTCAATTCATTCATAAATAAGATGGTTACGTTTTGTCTGCAGAACATGCACATGTTTAGAAATTTAATATTAGTTTAAATTCGATTAGATGAACAGGTTGAACAGGAACAGGTTGGACAGGGGAAATATTTACTTCAAAGTCTTTCAAGGAATTTGGATGGCACAAAGGAATTCTTTCAGGGAATTTGAATTTTTTATTATTTTATACTTAAGGGCATAGTACGTAATTTTCTTTTAGTTCAAAATTTACTTCATTAACTTTTTACCATGTCCACTTCCTCATTAATAACAAAACTCTCTAAAAATTTCTACTATAACTTAGTTGCTAAAGGTCTAGTTTGAGGAGAGAGGACGATGAGTGGGGTCCCCTCCGAAATTTGTTCATCAATCATACTCCCTTGAAATTGGTATCTGATATTTTCGATATCTTAATTATTTTATTATGCCCAATTTTGGTTAAAAAAATACAAAAAGTATCAAAAACTACTTACTACTGTGGGCAAAAGTTAGTAAGACTTTGTTCATAATTTCAAATTTTTTTATTCATTCTTCCAAATCTATTTCGTCCCCTTCAAAGTAATCCCCCCGGCCCCAATACAATTGTGCCAACGTTTTTTCCAATTCTCGAAACAGTTGTTAAAGTCAATGTCCGGAATAGCCTTCAATGCGCTTAGCGATTCATGTTTAATGTCTTCAATTGACTCAAAACGGTGTCCACGAAGCGGTTTTTTGAGTTTAGAAAATAGCCAAAAGTCACACGGTGCTAATCACACGGTCAGGCGAATTAGGTGGTTGCGGAACGATATCAGTCGAATTTTTGGCAAAATGATCTCGTAAAACCAATGCAGTGATTTTGGAACCAATCGTGCATTAACCCAAATGATGTTTTAAAATGGTTTTCACTGATCCTTCCGATATTCCAACGATGCCAGTAAGGTCTCTGACTGTTAATCGTCGATTCTCGAGCACCAATTCCTTGATTTTATTGACGTGTTGATCATCAGTTGATGTTAATGGCCGTCCTGGACGTGGTTCGTCGTCAACGCGTTCTCGACCATCTTTGAACAATTTGTAGCAATCAAAAACACTTGCTCGCGACATACAATTATCACCGAAGGCCTTTTGCAACATTCTGAACGTTTCGGCACCAGAAATTTGATTCCGCACACAAAATTTAATGGAACTTCTTTGTTGAATAAAGCGTATACTAAACACTAATGATTATTTTGATGTGACATTTGGCACAGATGTCACCGACAGTCATACCAACCTTAAAAAAATAATATTTTGATGAATGGGTTTCCGTGCGAAATTTAAATTAAAAAGTCTTACTACTTTTTGCCCACAGTAGTATGCATAATGATTAAACACCCACAAAATAAGACTAAATCCTAGGAAGGAACTTACACTAACATGCCAAATCCAAACTGCGAAAGGAAAACTTTTCTTAGCCAGTTTTTACAATGGGAGGTTTCGATTTTTTCTGATTTATTTTTGTTATTTACCTTTTGTGAAAAATTTCAGTTGCGGCAACTAAATACTAAATAGTTTTCATTTCATTACATGGTCTTCAACAACAAAATCGGTACAAATAATAATTTCTAAGACGACCTTTCTAACCTAACCTGGTCTTAAAGACTAGATTTCTAAATTCTAAAAGCATAATCCTCTAGCTTTAAGTACCTTAGCTCAATGATATTGGTTTACCGTAATGTTCTTGAACCTTTATATAGAATCCTACTTACTTTATCAAGTCAATTGAAAAGTGGAAGGAAATGCCTTCTCAAGTCAGTTGAGAAGGCAAGACTCTAAATAAAAAGAATGATCTGCGAAGAAGCTAGTCTCTGTCTCGGCCTAGGCCCTCCATGGGCTGCTGTGCCATTAAAAGAAAATAGAAATACATCTTATGAAAACATAACTGCAAAATGATTTAAAGATTCTTCCCCATTCTGCTTCTTGAAAAGAGGCAACAAACATTTAGAACTGAAAAAGTATTACAATTTTTCTGCAATTTTCTTCATTCTTGTATTATTCTACATAATCGAGAGTACTCCGTCAGATCTACGTTCCAATATACCTGGACGACGTGTATCGAATAAGATGGAATGATTAGCTGTATGAGTTGTACGCCGACACTGACATAGTCGAGCGTAAAAAATTCAGCGGCTCCGGTGGCTGGGTCATGTTGAGCGAATGGAATGGGTGTTTTATTCTAGCCGCGGTGGAGGAACACTCAGAAGAGGACGTCCTAATCTCCGTTGGGAAGACCAGGTACAGGCAACTTGACTCCACTTGGCCTTATCAACTGGCGCCAAGCTCGCGCATAACAGAGGTGACTGGCGAAGCTTTATAGAGGTAGCCAAGACCGATCATCGGTTGTAGTGCCAACTAAGTAAGTAAGTAATCGAGAGTAAATCTAATATAATTTTTGTGTGGTCTAGATTACATTTAGTTATTTATTTTACGATGTCAAATAATCGTGGGATTGCGCGGCGGTTTCGCATAGCTCGTTCGTTAGTTCCTCGTTCAGTTAAACGGTTTAAGTAGCTGGGTCATAATGGAGATCGTCCAGCAAGAGGCAGAAAACACACCGTCAATACTCCTAGGGATCGTCAAATCGTTCAAATGCGTGTGCAGAGTAATCCAACGGTTTCCATGAGAAAAGTTGTTCAAGAAACAGGCATCAATCGTAGCTAAGTTGGACTCATAGCAAAAAACGAACTAGGTGTCAATGCTTACAAGCTCCCGTCAAAATGACAGAAGCTGGCCAACGAAAGCTTCTGGACCATCATTCGTCATTCAGCGTTACAAAAATCCGCAGTCATTCTTGGTATGGGGTGGGACTTGCGCAACTGGCAAAACATTTTTGAGTAGAAAAAAGAAGTGTACCGTCGTGAAATTTTTGAGGCATTAGTACTCCCGTGGGCCCGACAGCGCATTGGGGATAATGATTGGACAACAAGATGCTGCGCCAAAACAACAGGGACTCATTTTCCTGATTTTATCATATCTTAAGAATGGCCATCATATTCGCCGGATATCAATCCGTTGGACTACACCGTATGGTCCATTTTAGACGCCAGGGTCTTTGCTGTACGTCATAAAACTTTGCAGTCCCTGAAGCAGTCATTGCATCGTAAATGCGACCGAATACCAATAGAGCTAAGGCCCGTAGCCAAAAAATTTACCATTCGTTTGAAGCTTTCTATTCGGGTCAAGGGTGGTCACTTCAAAACCGGCTGAATGTATTTTTACTCATGCATTACGTTAGCTCTTTCTTCAGTCTGTTTTTCGTTTTTAATTACAATAATTTTTTATATCCAAAACTGTTGTATACATTTATTAATTGTCACCCTATATAAATTTTTCTGGAATCGTTTTCCATCTGCATGAAGCAAATACATAAATCTATAAATTAAGAAACAGTCCATTATGATTTCACTGCTTTTAATCCAGGTTTATGTACAGTGATCAACCAGTATCGAATGCTGATCGTAGAGTCTTCAATGACTCCTCAAACTATCAATGACACCATATAGAAAAATTCAGCCTTCAATTTTCTTCTTTTTCGTTTAGACTAAACCTGAAATCTTCACCCAGTGGTACTCTCCACAACAGACTTAAAATTTGTTCGAACTCTATTTAATATGCGATTAATGTATATTCCAAATCCTGCAATCACTTTTAGAGAAATGTCTTTTTTTCAGGTTCAAACTTTAACTAACTAACATTGTACACAAATAAAGTAAGATAAGAAACTATTAAAAAATTTTATAAAACTTTTAGCTAAATGTTTTGCTTATCAAATTTAAACTTAAGATTTCCTATGAAACTTTTCCAAAAACTTAAAACCAAGATTATGCAGTTGTAAATAGTCGTAAAGCAAAAACAGAATTAAAAAATTGGAAATACTTTGCCAAGGTGTTTATAATTTATGCATTAAAAAACTTTCCAAAGGACATGCAGCAAAGGTGTAAAATTCTTTTCTTCTTTCTTCCATGTACTAAATCTTTGGGCGTATGTGCATTTGTGTATATTTTCTGCATTTTTTGTATTTTTTGCAAAGTACTTAAGTACTTGGAAGCATCTAAATCCATAAATAAGCGATTTAAACCCATAAAGCATGCGACGAAGTCAAGCGGGTTTATGTACGAGTATGCAGTGTGCGGCAACAAAAAGAAAGAAGGAGGGAGCAGGAAAAATTCAAAGCGTGTATTTGGTAAGTTAAAACAAAAACAGGACATCATTATACTGTGCGGGTATGTGAAGTATGTCCTGCACATACACACACACACACACACACACACACACACACACAGATACGTACTTACATATGTACAACATTGTGCGAATGAGACAAACCGATACGAAAAATTGTAGTTTTGTAGCGCGGCAGTTGCAAGTATATAAAATTGTTTAGCGACAAGCAGACAACAACAGCTACCATCGCCAGCCACCGTCACCGTCATTGAGTTACATTATTTTACATGGCCGCATAACTCTGGATCTGAGGCGTGGTTGCTGTTGCGCTATGCGAGCGAGTGAAACCAACAGATACTTCCATGCTAGTGATGCCTTGTGCCGCATTCGCGTATTTATGAGATACACAAATGCGTGTGCTGTTCTGTTTGTTTTTTCTTTCTTCCGCTCTTTTTTACAGTTCGGTGTTTGGTTTGGTCGGGTCGGGTCGGGTCGGGTCTGTTCTTTTCTGTTCTGTTCTGCTGATGCTATGCAAACCATCGCTCTCTATGCTCGATGCTCGATGAGGAAGCAAAAGTCATTCTATCGAATTCTCTACATGTTAATTCCGATTCGATGACTGCATCGCTTTCAGTCACGTCCCGCCCATTTAGATTCACTCACTCGTTTAGCAGCACTACACATTGTGATGTCGACTGCGATGTTGATGTTGAAGTCCTCCACCCGCATTCTCCTCAATTACAGAAATACATACGTACGGGTAGGGTACGGCTGCAACTGTCGTTGAGCAGCAAACGGCTTTGGGAGTCACTGCTTAAAATGCTGCAAGCGTACTATGAATGAGAGCGTGGCTGTGTGTGTGTACGAGTATGTGAGTGGCATCCGTTCAGTCAGGTGCAGGTCGTCCTATTCTTTGAATTCGCTAGCTGGCTACGCTGACTGGCAATAAAGATGGTAAGTGGAAAATGGCCAACATGTTGTTTACATTGGGTTTGTTTGTCTCGGGAAAACATTGAACTACTACAGATGGATGAATGAGCGAATGAATGAATTCTTTGGCTCCGACCGTTTGAATGCGGTTTGAATATTGGAAAGTGTTTAATATTTTTGACCTTTTTTTGAAGAAGGAGTGGGTGGAAGTGGTTTTTTTGTTTTGTGGAAATTTATTTCAATTATTTGCTAGAAGGCCTTGACCAGTTTTGTGCTCATGTGTGTGTGAGTTCAATATCGAATTTCTTTTTGGAGATAATTGTGTGTTCTTAGATTTAAAAGTTTGTAATCTTAAATTAGTTACAAACAAAAATTATTTAATTGTATAATTTGCTATTTTTTTTAGATAGTTTCTGGAAAATTTAACGAGTTCTCAAATTTAAGTCGAAATTTAGTGGTTCTTCAGGAGTATGCCCAAAAGTCCACATGGGGAAACTAATATTGATTCGATATCGCATTAATGAATATAGGACCTGAAAATACTGTTAATATTTTCAAACTTTATAATGAATCTCAGGTCTGACCAAAGAAATAGATAATAATCTTTACCTTACTACATCTATAGGTACATACATACTCGAATACTGGTAAACTGTGAGACAAAACTTTACCAGACATATTGTATGTATTAAAAAATACTTGCACTCACTAACTCTCACGACTTCGGAATATTCACCCTACACACCTTCTGCAATAAAACACCTTTATGCATTCAAAGGTGAATTAAATTTTTTTGGTTTTTGCGTCAAATACTTTTTTTTTATCAGCCTGAAACAAATTTTGTATGGGAAGTAGGCGTGGTTGCATTTGCTTTACTCTTTTCTTTGATATTTCACTTGCAATGAAAGTATGCTTAGCTTTTGCCCAATGTTGATCAATTTCAAAACAGTCTTCAAAGATACTATTTCAATGATGTCACTTGTATGGGAGGTACCAAGTTTGGTTGAGATAGCACACAAACAGACGGACAAACGGACACGACTAAATCGACTCGACTATTCACACTGATCATTTATGTATTTGTATATATTTATGCTCATACCTACAACGTTTAATAGTGGACGTTACAAAAAACTAATACTCTATCATAAAAAAATACCCTGTATACCCGGTGTGAGTATAAAAACCTCCTTAGCTAGAGCATAGTCAACTCTAGTTGACTATGTGTACGACTCAGTTCCCTTTGGGAAGTTTCGGACGGATCTGTTCTCTCACTACTGAGATCAACGAATCATCGTTGATAGACCTAGATATCCATATTAGAAGCTAAAAACTATGTAAAAGTATTAAAAATAAATTCACAAAAAGTGTGCCACAGCCAGCAGTCTTAAATGGGCATTAACCATTGCATTGGAATAGCTTCTAGATCGGTTTACGATATAATATTTAATGCAGAAGTAGAAGAAAACTGGACGCCAATGAAACATAAAAACTTTTTCTCTACACTTATTCAACTCTATGCATAGCAAGGCACCCTTCTTATAACTAAGTACATCTTTAACCGAATATTAATTATTGAGTTAGATAAGCTGTTTTCATACTGAAATCTTAAAAGGTAGACAAACAATACCATAGGATAGCAAATCTTACTAGAATCAATTAAAAAAGTGGTGTCCAAATTGATCTTAAAGCTTGTTTGAGTTATTCACAAATTTAAATGGAAACTGTCACTCTACCACACTGCAATATAGCATACTCAGTTTAGTTAAAAATAGAGTTGGCAAAAAGCCGGTATTTTTTGGTTCTATGGCGGATGGAAAAAAGGATAAAATAATTAAACCATGTTACAACATGTAAACAACGTTCAAATATGGAAACTCTTGTACAAGGTGTGGAAAAAGTAATGTCATGATGTGAATGTGCTGTAATTGTTGCAAATGGCAACCAAATGCTTTGACATTTATGTTATAGACAGATAAAGAATTAATTGACAACAAGCAATGGAATGATGGAATGACAGCTCGGGCAACGATGGAGATTTTGAAACACCAATTTCCTGTTCGTATGATCTCTCCCGTTTTGGCGATGTGACCTGACTAGCCAGATCGCCAGATCTGATGGCATCAAACTTCCTCTTTTGTGGGCGTTTTGGAATTTGGCGTTCACCACAACAAACCACCAACCTTTCAAGTCTTGAAAGCGAACATTGAAGAAGAAAACACCAATTTTACTTACTTTCCGTGAAAACAGAGTCCAATTTTGTTTCATTTTTAACCAAATGGCATCAAATTCACATTACATATGACATTACTTTTGCCCCACCTACTAAAATCCAACAGAATTTTCGTTTCATTTACACAGTAAATGAAACACACATTTACAAGTAGTACCCACTGATGGAATATTTTCCAATTTTTCTGTCGTTTTGATGCAACAATAAATTAAATAATTAAGCCACCGGCTAGTTTGAATTAGGGACTGAAAAGTTAAAAAGAATGTACTAATTATACCAACAAACATGTTCTATTAAAAAAGTATCAAAGTATTAAGTATCTGAACTACTGTACTTAGCACAAACTATTCATTTGGCATTTGAAAAGTATTGAGATACTTAGTTGCATTTTTAAGAATTTGTTACTTCATCAATAATGTTTTTTGCATCGGTTGATTATTATCAGGGACTTTAATTTGAGTAATAAGAATTTTTGTTAGTGGTAATGATATTTCGGTAACAATAACTATGATAATGGAACCATGATAACCCTTGTTAAAATTGGGTTTAGTAAATTATACTTGTGTAGTTACGATTTTGATCTGGACTAATATCAATTTCATGTTGACGCTACAATCTAACATTTTCTCAAAGCATATAAGCACCTGACTGCACTTGGCCCTATCACCTGGCGCCAGCGCGCGCATAGCAGAGGTGAGTGGCGAAGCTTTGTAGAGGCGGCCAAGACCGATCATCGGTTGTGGTGCCAATTAACTAAGTAAGTAAGTATATAAGCATATATAAAGGGTGATTTCTAAAAGAGTTTTGTTTTTGAAAATGAAAAAAAAAACACAGAAATTTTACAAAAGTGAATGAAATTTTTATTTAGATCGATAAATCAATTCCTGCCATTTACTTTTTAATGATAATTTCATTTAAATGTTGCCCGCGGCTACGTTTCAAGTGGTCCATTCTGAAGGTCCAATTTTGTCACATTTTTCACACATTTCGGACGGAATCTCACCAATGACGCAATGACGAATTCAATGTTGGCTTCCAAAGCAGTAATCGTGTTTGGCTGTTCCCTATAGACAAGAAACTTAACATAGCTTCACAAGAAATAGTCTAACGGGGTCAAATCACACGACCTTGGTGGCCAATTAACTACACCAAATCGTGAAATTAACTTCTTACCAAATTCTCCTCTCAATTGATGGATGGTTTCGCGTGCAGTGTGGCATGTGGCGTCGTCCTGTTGGAAACACATGTTGGCCGAGTCCAATTCTAGCATTTTCGGACAAAAAAAGTGATATAATCGAGCGGTACCATTCTCTATTGACCTTAACGTTGCGGCCTTCATCGTCTTTGCAGAAGTACGGCCCAATGATGCCGCCTGCCCATAAACCGCACCAAAAAATGCATTTTTCTGGATGCATTACTAGCTGCTGAATTGCTTCTGGCTAGTCTTCACTCCAAATACGGCAATTCTGCTTATTCAGGCTTATGAGCCTCGTCGCTAAATACACGTAGCTTGCGAAATACTTTTTTCACAGCACATGAATTTTGATAATAAATTTCAATAATTTGCAAACATTGTTCAGGAGTAAGTCTATTCATTATGAAATGGCAAACCAAACTGAGCATAAATCAAGTGACAGCTGTCAAAAAGACCAACTCCGACAAAAGTATTGGCAGATTGAAAACCACGCTTCTAGAAAAAACACGCTTTATGAGCATATATTTGTGCTTCCTATTGTAGTATAATTCGTCTATTTTTTTATTAGTCGGAAGAGCTCTGCACAATATCTTGAGGCAGAAAATGTCATTTAGATATAATATATATTATTTGAATAGCACAGATGAGTTCTTAAAATTGGGTATATTAAAAATCTTTCGATTCGCTAAAAACATTTAACGTTTTTACAGAATTTAAGGACTTTAAGTTTTAAAGGAACACGCTATAGCGACAATTAATTCCTTACATGAACCACATGGAACCATCTATTGACGAATTTTAGACTTTAGATATTATGCCATCCAAACCTTAAATAATAGATAAAATTTATATTAAATTAAATATTTAATAAAAAATTTTACGAAAATTTATGTTTTCAACTTTTCCAAAAAGAAAATGCTAATAAAATTATCAGCATACGTAATTCAATTTAAAATAAGTTCATTTGTTGCGTTTTCCTATGTCCTTTACAACAAAAAACTCAATTAAAAATTCACTCACCCATACACATACACAGATACGAGCACATCCATATGCATGTATGTATGTTTGCGTGTATGTAACTTCCAATACATATTTATATTCAAACACAATGAAACCACTAATTTGCAACATTAGAGAAAATTAAATTAATGTTTACATTCAACAACATTAAAAACCCTCATGATTGCACTGTATTATGTATTAGTGTGTGTGTGTATGTGTGTGTGTGTGTGTGTGTGTGTGTGTGTGTATGTTTGCAACCCTAACGCAATAAAGGTTGAGTCGTGGAAAAGGCATTGCGAGAAGAGTCCACCTCCCTTGATTTTCGTTTCTGGCTTAACAGCAGGTCACATTGCATTTAATCGCATTATAAAGTGAAACCCTTTCGGATGTCACTGATTTTTTCCCTGTTTGCTTCGATTTTAAATTGTGACAATAATAACAACAATGTTGTAAGGTCAACTTCTTTTCTTTTTTTTTTGGGTAGTGGGCAAAAAGGGAGTGCTTTGTTTACGCAGCAACACAAACAACAAAAGTATTGAGCTTGGATTATGTGGATTATTGGTTCAAAAACTAAGCTAAAAATTAAAATTCAAATTTACATATGGTCAAAAGAGGCAGCTTAAAAGAATTTGCATATTAAATTTCAAGAGTATTCGTACATGCGTGATTACATTAGTGTGTGCTGGACATAATTCTGAGATTTCAATACGAATTTGAAACATGATTTATTTGAGTTTAGTCCTTATGATGAACACAATTTTAAATATATATTTCTGAATCCGGGAAGAAGATCAAACTTCTGATGAGCCAATCTAAATTCAAGTATATATCTAGTTTTAAAGAAGTAGAAAGGGGTTTGCAATACGGACCGCGACCACGTTTGCAGCGATCGATTCTTTGAAGCCAATTTTCCACCACTCTTCCACACATTGTTCCTGAGCTTCTCTAACGTTGTTGTCTTATTGGGATAAGCCAACAACTTAACGTTAACCCATAAAAAGAAATCCAACTGCGTTAATTCAATGAGCAAAAATGAGCTTCATCGATGAAGATGATTTGGCGATGAAATTCAGTATTTTCTTTAAACGTTTGCAGAGCCTAATCGAAGAAGTTTCGGCGCTTCAAATGATCACGAGGCTTCACTTCTTTTATTTTGATATTGATATTGATATTGTAAGGGTGTAGGGTGTAGATCTTTACGCAAAATTCGCCACAATGTGGACGGAGTTTTTCCCAATTCCTGTGAACGACGTTCGGTATTTCGACCGGTGCATTGTCTCACTGGCACAGGAGCATTCAATAGTGAATATATGTATTAACTCGAATTAATCCAGTAAAGCACGCACAGTCTGTCTGGTGGGACGATTATTACGACCGAAAATTTGAGTAATATCTATTAAAGTTGCGACCAACGACTCAGAATTTCGTTGATAGTTTTTAATAATTTCCGAACGTTGCTCGTTCGTGAGCTTCACCATGAAAAAAATGTTAACCTTAAATGACTTTTTGACATTGCCAGATCATTGCGTTTGTATTTAAATACAAAATTGTTATGCACCTATTATTTAATAATTTAATTTTAATTTGACCCTCTGACTTGTTTTCTGTTAGCTTCGATATTGGCAATGTCAATGAAATTGACAGTTTTTTGGCAATGGCAATTTTTAAAGGTATTTTAGGTATGATGCTAGTATGGTATCAATTATGAGCTTTCAAAGAGATGTTTAAATGACATATCCGCTCTATGCTGGTTATCACAATCCCTTTAATAATCTTTCATCTAATAATAGATATGTTTTAAGCATACTTCTTCACCCATTTCAATATAGTTCAGTTAAATTTTTCTATGGTTTAGTCTTTAAATAAATAAATATTTACTTTTCTCGTTTTCCTTATTTTATTTGACTTTCCGATACTCGATTATGATACAATTTTGCAAGGCAAAAAACTTTAAATATTTCGAAATATTTATATACAAATTTGGCAATAAAACTTAATCTAGCATCTTAATGGTTTTATATTGTTGCTGTCGTTGTTAGGAAATCCAAGCAACTGCCCCATGTGAGAAACCACAAATCTCTGATGGTTGCTGCTGTTGTATACGAGTACGTATTAAATATATGTATGTATGAGTATGGATACGTAGAAGTTAGTCAGTGCACAACAATTTGTAGAGCTGCTACTTCAATCCCGAACCATAAATATTCACCAAAATTTATAACCCCAAAAGCAAAGCAAAAGAGATAAAGTGGTCATTTAAATTAATTATTTATATCCGATTGTCCTTCAGGGCAATTATGTGGCATAATAAAACGATTTGTTACTACAAAACTAGAACTTATTTGGCAATAATAATAAAATACCCAAGAAGCTGAAAGCACATAGAAAGTGTATGGAATCTTTACTTTCGTTACCCGGTTAAAATTTAAATAAGTAGATACCAATTTTAACCTTTGTCGTTGCAGTTAATTCTATGCCAAACTTTCCAATTGTAAAGTAATTTAGATAAGATTTGTGCATAATTATTATGATAAAATTACAAATACTCGTCCACTACGAACCATAACTATGTACATAAGTATATTGAATTATTTGCAATCCTTTGTGCTTAAAGAAAAACCAAAAATATCTATGTTTTTCTATTGTAGAATAGAAATTTATTTCTTCATAAATAATTTCACAGTAAAATGTTCGTGCTTATCTTTCTGAAGATTTATTTTCCGAGCGTACAAAGTTTTCAACTGTAATTTAATACTCTGACCATTTGTTGTTGGCTGTTGCTGCAATATCCTTCTGAAATATCCTTGCAAGTCACCAGCAGCGTAAAATGATTTACATTTTATTGTGAACACCCCAACTCCTTCTACCACCTACAATGTGCTGTAACTGAGCGAGAGTGCTGTGGTTTCCCCCAAAGGAGCTGTTAAAGATTATTAAAACGCTGGTTATATGCAAATTTTGTGAGTTTCTTAAAAACGGAAATTTAAAAATACATTTTCGCTGACATTATCACTTTGAGCCAAGGGGAGCAGTGTAATGGGGAAGAGTCTGTGCAAGAATTGTTACAGCACATGAAAAGCATTTGGTCAGGAAGCAATGATAACTTGTGATTTTCAATTACTTTTAGAGTAAGAGCTTCTATATTTTGGTTTCTTCATAAACTTTCTATGAGAATGTTTAACATTTCCGAAAGCATTTTTATTAACAATATTTTATTTACTTATAATAATAGCATTCATATGTTCTATTCGATTGAAGATAGGAGGAGAAGTTTTCTTTATTTTCAACTAAATAAAAAATAATTTAGAAACCCACAAGCCGATCTCACAGAGGGACTCAGTAAGTATTTTGGCTCTAAATTTATGATGTTTAAACTATTTGGCCAATAAGGACATAGCTATTTTCTTCTTCCGCACTTGAGTGCCTCGCAGTACTGAGGATATGCTCTGGCGTCTCATTCCATTTGTCCTATATCAAAATTTTGCATGTGTTCTTCCAGTTTACAGTGTCCTGAATGAAAAGTAACTCGTGATGACTCTGAGTTTGATTTTGATTAATCTGGGACATGACGCAGCTCCTTCTGAGTTAAAATCTCCATTCAGTTGCTTTGACTGGCTAAACTTAGGAACCTGATCCCAGGTCCAACTCTTCTCTTCTTAGTTCATTTTTAAATTTTTAATAGTAATTATTCTTTATTTCTCTTAATGACCCATGGAGGGCCTAGGCCTGGATTTTCGCATCCACTCATGTCGTGCATGTTATATTTGTACATGAATGCTTTTCATGGGCAATTTTTACTCTTGTAAGTTTGCCATTGCCTGCCAAAAGGTGGTTCCGTGTAGTGTTTATTCCTATACCTAAAAAGTGCGCTATACGCAAGAAGAAACCCTTAGGTTCTTATATGCTGCTGTCCTTGCCAAATAATCGGCCATCTCATTTTCTAGTATTTTTGTGTGTCGAGGGATCGTAGTTCTCTTCCTTAATTCACTCAGTAGTTCTAGGCATTCCTTGATTAGCTTTGAGGTTATTTCAAAGGAGTCTAGTGCTCCGAGTCAAGATGACTGTCTAGGAAAATTACAGTATCTCAAATTCTACACTTTTGGTCGAGGTTGAATCAGCTGTATACTTACATACGGAGTCAGTCATATAGACCAACTATCCTCGTTTCTGGGATTGTCAAAAGCCCTTAATCAATGACCAATTTATTATTAAATCGTAATAGTATCCTTGCCAACAATTCCGCAAGGTATCGAAATATTTCTTCTCCATAAGGCTTCATATTAATCAAACTCTCAGAAATTTATAAATAATTGAAGACAAATGTACTGCAGACATATTCTTTTTTAATGCTTAAGTGTGTAACATAAATTATTAAACCTTGTTTTAATAAGATTTTTTCGAAAAAAAAGTAAAATAAAACCGATTTTCCCCGAAAAACAAACCAAATGAAAAAAGAAAGAAATCATTTCATCTCATCAGAATAGATAAGAATCTTAAGTGCTTGTAATAACAACAAAATTTATTTATAAAAAAAATTAATGCAATACCCTCGAAATTTTCGTAACAAAACATAAAAAATTTAAACCACAAGGATCTAGAGTGTAAATAAAAGTGTGAGAGGAAAGTGAAAAAAAAGCATAATTCGCATTATTCGCACCCTAAAATTATTGAAAAACCATAACCGCCACAGAAAAGCTACAGCAACAACCACAAACAGCAACACTTGCGTTCCGCAAAACTCAAAGCCAATAAATAAAATTGTAACACTCCAGAGAGCAAAATTCGCCAGCAAAGCAACAACAATTTCTGTTTTCTTTTGCGATTTTCCAACTTCTTTATACATATGTACTCGAATCAATAATACATAGCCCAAAAACCAAAAAAAAACACTTTTTATTTTTAAAAAGGGTAATTCTCAAAATATGTGAGGATTTCTTTTTTATGTATCAAACTGCCGCGCAATGCATAAATCTTTTTTCCTTGTCTTGATGCCTTCACTTCACTACATACGACAGCAGAGGGCAGTGGGGTTTCCTCTTGCTTGCTGCTGTCGGGAAGATGTTGGAAAATGTTCAAAAATTGGAAATTGTCAAATAAAAATGCAATAAAAAGGTGTAAGTTGTGGTAACATATGAACACGCACTGCTGTGAGATAATTGCATGGCGGTGTGGGTGACGGTGCTTGGTGTTCGTGGTTGATTTACAAAGTGTGCGCATTAGAAAATTTGCCAAAAATTGTTTTCCCAATCAAGAACGAACAAATTTGCATAAACTTTTTTGCAAACTTTGCAGA
Organism: Palloptera scutellata; assembly: GCA_958295655.1. Taxonomy (NCBI): domain Eukaryota; kingdom Metazoa; phylum Arthropoda; class Insecta; order Diptera; family Pallopteridae; genus Palloptera; species Palloptera scutellata. The sequence continues at coordinate 14,645,221 of OY282449.1, read as the reverse complement.
AATGTTAAATTTTTGCATATTTCAAAGTAAACAGTTCAAAGAAAAGCGTAATTTTAGGCGTTTCTTTTAGAAAATTTGGGTAAATCAGGTACGAGTATATCTGTTTAAAATAAACCGTAATTTCGATTCAATTCTTATAAATATAGAAATATAAAAATGTAATTAAGCTATTTTTAAAGTAAACCCTCTGTCTCTCTGGTCACAAACGTGTCATTGTCATCATATTTTCATAGCTTCTTGCTTTTTGAGTGAGTGATTGTGTGATGTGTACAATTTGATTGAATTTCACACAAATTTGGTTAAATTTGTTACCGCACGCGTCAATTTATATGTCAATTTGTAACCCAAAACTTGCGTCATATCACGTGGTAACGTTGACAGACCCTCAGTTAATTTCGGTAGCAAATTCCCATTCAGTTTTTTTCGAATGCATTTAGTATTTGTGTTGAGGGTTTATATTTGCAATATATGTTTTTATATTTTAGAAGCCACATCACTTTAACTAAGCTCAGATCTTATGACATAAATGTGGTAAAGTTAAATATTTGACAGTTCATAAGTTTCATAGTTTTTTGTTAGACAATACAGTGGTGGACAAACAGTGGGATTTATTTCTTCTGCGAATTGAAAATTGTCAATGAGTTTGTGTTATATTTCCATTTTTGGAAACTGGAAACTTAATGTAGAACTGTAGTAGTTCCTTTCCAATACCAATGCCTTTCTTATATAAAAATATAATATTTCGTCAATGATTTATGCAGATGCTGGCTAACCATGAGATCTTTAGAGTTATAAATGAGTACGTATTAACTAGTAATTACTTACTTCTCAGATGTTTTAGCATGGGTGCATAGATTTAAATGTATCATAACAAAAGGTTCCAATCTCTAAATTTTTAAAAACCTTCAATGATAAATGTAAAGGCTCACATTGAATTTTATGCTTTGTCAAGCACCGGGTTAATTTACATTGCAATTTATTTTGTTATTGTAAATTTTAAGTACAATAAAAAAAAGAAAATAAATCTATACATAGCCAAAAATCAATCGCTGAAGCGTATTTTTCCATGCGATTTGAATTCTATGCATAACTAATGAGGGTCATTGCTTAACGTTTTCTAACTCGTATGTGTAAAGGAAAATCGCAAGTAAACTACAGACATAGCACATATGAAGCGTAAAAAGCAACAACAAACTGGCATTATTCGTTAGATTGGAATTTGGTATGTTATTCGTCATTCATTGAAGCATGTTTCATTCGGAAGGAAAAAAGGACTTTCAGCGCGCATATAAACGCATGCAACTATAAACGAAAACTTTTCATTAAAAGTTGACGAAGACTAATGTACGTTTGTTTTGTAAAAAATCATGGCAAAAATACACACAATTTTTGTAGAAAAATTCAATTTCAATTTTGTTCTTACATTAAAATTTTTTTTTGATTTTTTTACTTAAGTTACTTTGAATATTTTGCGCTATAATTTACAAGTTCGTCTAAAAAGAATTAAAGTTATTGGCACCTTGGGGCCAATAACAGAAAGCAATAGAAAAAAACGAAAGCAAAAACGAAAGGAAGCAGAACAGAACAGGCTGTTTATTTACAATCTGCAAAACAACTAATCATATTCCAAAAAGAAAAAAGAAAACATGGAATGCTCTTAGTTAAACTTAATTAATCATCCATGCAGCGTAGAAAAATGTCTCGTGAGATAATGTCAACATAAATGGGTTTGGCAATTTCGTACAATTTACTTGAATTATTTACATCTGCATGGAAAATATCATAATAAATGTTAGTGTAATCTAAGATGTCCCAAGAATATATAATACATGGAAAGCTACAGTTAATATGCAAAGATGTGGGGGCAGGCAGACAAACAGACAGACAGACAGACATACAGATAGACAAAAAAGTAGACTAACTTCCGTTGACTGGTCGTGTAGTGTAGTACATACAAAAGTAGAGTATGTAATACCTGTAAGCGTTAAAATTGCTTTATTGCTAGCAAATAAAAAAAACTCTGCGGAATAAATATCATCCCTCTTAATTCATTTCTGCTTGTTTTTATATTTAGTTCCCCTTTATGGTAATAAATTTACAAACATATAAAAGAAAAATTTTTGAAAATATGTTTTCTTTGTGTTAGACATGTGATATATCACTGCAAATATATGTGCATACATAGCTGAGAGTGATATGCAAATTAGAGTATAGATTATATGAATGATAATCTCTAGGAGTTAATTTTCTTTGCAAGGATTTGAACAAATATGGGAGTTTCAAATAAGAAGAACAAGAAACAGGTACATGTAGCGTCAAATACTTGTTCATGTTTTTAACTTGATTATAACTTGGTCGATATTTGCATTATTTTACTTAGGCCATAAGTAAACCGGTGTATAAGAATTATACTCCGAGTATTCTGACCTAATACTATAACAAATGTAGAGTTGCTCAACCGCACCATGATGAAACCTCTTGTCATCTGGATTAGAAGGTAAAGGTGAAAGTGGATAGGCCACACTCGGCGTAAAGCTGACAATAATATTGCGAAGAAAGCCTTGGATTGGAGACGGACGGCTCAACACGAAAAGAGTCAAATCGGATGAAACCGCAATGAGCTAAAAGTGCTGTCTAAACACCGAACCTGATGGAGACCAGGCATTGATGATGCCCTGGAAATTTCACGTTTTAAAATCGAATTGTACTAGCTAATTTAACCTGATTAGGTATATTCTTACGTTTGTACTTTCCCCATCTTTTCTGAGAAGTAAAGATTATACTATAACAGAGATAACTCACAACTTGGAACAGCAACGAAACGTTGCTTGCGTCTCACTGTTCTACCGTTACTTTAACTGTAGATGTTCTTCTACACGGCCAGCAAACGGAACTCACGCCTTCCACGTAGACACGGTGTTCCAATGCACTACGCATTACAGAAAAAGTTCGTTCATCTGTCGTACCGCGCGTATTTGGAATAAGCTCCCTGCAACAATTTTTCACAATTATTATGACCCTTGCAAGTTTAAAGCAAACGTTCATAAACACTTCTCCCTCCTTTCTCCTCCCACCTATCAATTTTCGTTCCAATCAACACAATGCTCTGCATTTATAGGGGTACCCCCTGTGTGTTGATTATATTTAAAAAAAAAAAAAAGTTTCTGAATCATTTTTTTGTAAAAACACAAAGTTTTGTATTTAACGAGTAGCATATGTAGTCGCAACAACTATTTTGAAAATGGCGGAATTTAACTGATACAAACTCATCGATCACCTACATAGTTCTCTAACGTTTTCTAATTATACAATTACGTGGAACCCAGAAAAGTTAACCATAATGCTGAAGGCGAGATTATAGCTCTCTCTTCTGAGACTGCAGTTTTGCTGATAATTTAAAGATCGGGAAGAGAAAGAATATTCCATGAGCCAGTACAGAACCTCTTAATTGAACCTGAACACGGATCTCAGACTTCATCACTAATGTCGGAAAAAAGCTGATTTTAGTTCGAAATGCAAATTTAATCTGAAACAGAAAAACTAATTAAACTCAGTCGGGCCAATGATATAATATTCAAACCGGAATGCATAATATTTAGTTACTAGGTAACAAAATAAGAGCATGTATTTTAAATTAACCACAAAAATGTGAAAAGTCCGAAACAATATGAGGATGTATATTTTACGTTGTCATAATATATTTTATAGTTACAGATAAGATTAAAGCCATTGGCTAGCTAACAAATAGAACCACACAGACACACACGTTCGCTCATATTGTCGTGGTCAATAATGCAATAATACTTAAGATAAATAAATAAAAAGAACATAAAAATATCAAATAAACAAAGAACAAACAACAAACAACTGGGGAAAAGGTAAGAAGGTTAACGGTAATTGTATTGAAAAATTCAAAAGGACGACTCTAGAAACATTCAACTTGAATTTAAGGACTTGAGGATAATAACAACAACAATAAAGAAATAAACATACACTATACCTACTCGTATACATAAATATTGTATGCATATAGCAGGGGATGATAGTAATGATGAGTATCAACAGGACCAACAGTACATAGAACCGAAAAACAAATAGCAGTAATAATGATAACATGATAACGAAGAACATAATCAGAATGATTCTGATGATGACGGTGCATCACAGTAAAGAGACTCATGCAATGTAAAGAAAGATAGAGTATGCACGAATTGGGAATTTCATCGATCATAAAAATGAAAATAAAATAAAAAAAAAAACAAAAAAAAAAACAAAACGTAAGTTTAACTTGATTATCACACTTTTTTGTACATAGATAGATAGATGTGATGGACTCGAGTGTGCAGCATCAACAAAAACGAATAGCAACAACCAGAAGAACTTTAAGGTTGTAAATTATGAAAATGCTAGGGCAAGAAAGTCAAAATACATTTACAATATACGAAGACTGGTTTATTCGCCGATGTTTGTTGGTACAAGTGTTGGTAAAAGTGTATAAAAGACAAATGTAAGGGTCAGCATTTTAATGTTAAAATTACACACGTAAATAGCTAGTGCGAGGGTTGCGATTACGGGCATTGGTATGAATACGGTTCAGACATAACTACAGATGTTAAAAATATATACTTAAATAACTTGGAGAATTCATCATAACCAAAGAAGATTGTTTGAATCCTTTTCATCCCATTTTTTTCTGTTGAAGGTAAAATTTTTTAGCATCATCGGTTCAGCTTCAACATATATAACTCAATCCTTTTTGAAATTTTCGACCATAGTTCAAAGTTTCTCATTATCAGAAGTCAGAAGGTATATTTTATCTTCTTAGTTACGTTATCCAATCTCAGTCCAGTGTTGGGTAAAGTTATTTCACAACTTGCTTTATACTACAAGTATAAAATCTAATTCATTTTGATCAGGTATAAAATGGAGATGTATAACATTTTTGAACTATTCGTCCTACTATGTCTTGAAAACTAAGCTTACAATAACCTAGTAACTATAATAATAGGCAGAAACACAGTTCCACATCATTTTTACTTTACTTTTAATGGCACAACAGCCCATGGAGAGCCTAGGCCGAGCTTTTCGCATCCACTCATGTTGTGCGTGCTATATTTGTACATGAATGGAAGTGACCTACAGTTTAATGCCGAATCTGAATGGCGAAGTGAAAAGCTTTTCATAGGCAATTTTTGTAGGTTTACCATTGCCTGCCCAGAGGTGGTACCGTGTAGAAAAATTATTTTTCCTACTTTTTTTTCGATTTTGCCTGTGCCGAGATTCGAACCCGAGACCTTCTGCGACCACCACATCATCAGAAGTCAAAATTAATATTCTATCTTTCCCAGTTACGTTTTTCAATCTCATTCCAGTGTTGGGAAAAGTTATTTCACAACATTGTTTATACTAGTATAAAATTTAATTAATTTTGGTCAGGTACTGTATGGAGATGTTTAACAGTTTTGAACTATTCTTCCTACTTTGTCTTGAGAACTAAGCTTACAACCAACTAGGCACTTAAAGAATGGACAGAATATATTGTCTGATCGGAACAAATATTAGGCAGTTATATTAAGAGTTTGAGCCTTATTGAAGGAGAGTTAATATTTGTATAGTGAAAAAACGAAATACCATATATATTCCATATATTCAGGACATTTTTCCAAATAATTTGCTATCCAGAATCAGAAAATTATTTTTAGAGAGTACCAACATTTGTATAAACACACTACACACGTTCATGTTGATATTACATCATATGTGAGAGTGTAGCAAAAATTTGCTAAACTGTAAAAGAGGGTGGGTTGACTCAAAGTAAACTTTGGCTTCTGCTGCTGCTACTTGTCTACTCCAACTCCAACAACTTGGACGCCTAATAGGCTTGGACACTTTGATGGTTTTCATCAATGCGAGCAAGTATCAAACTTGTACATTTTCGAATTCTCTCGGGAGCATTTTTATTGAAGGACAGACATGAATTTTGTCTCACATACCATATTTATTGTGTTTTTTTCTTTTTTTTTGGTTTTTCCTGATACTTATTTGTAAGAAAATTTGACGCTTTATGATGTCCCTTTAGTGCTGAGTGGACACAAAATGTAATTGAATGAATGAATGAATAGAGAAAAAATTATTTTAAGAAAAATACTTTCATATATGTGTGTGTGTGTAAAAAGGAGTGCTTTGCTGCTTTTTCTCGTACACTCTCATATAAAAATATTTAAACTTAAGTTTTTAATTCATTGAGCAGAAATTCTGCTTAACAATTGACAAATTTCATTGAAAAAAGTTATCCAAAAATAACATATGTACATACTATATAAAAGACATTACTTAAAAACCGAATTTATAATCGCTATGCTAAGCACGTTTTCATCGGCGTCGCAGTGAGTGTACATTTTCAAAGAATAAACTTTGAATAAAACAAAAAACAAAATAAAAGAAGAAATTGATAAAAATCATAAAAAAAAATACAAATTAAATAAAAACACCTTTGCTGCTGCTTGCCACCAGTAAAAATCAAACAAACAAATAACAAAATTTTAATAAAATATCAAAAAACGGAAATGTGGTGCGTGCTCAAAATAATCACACAAGTATTTTTCAAGAAAGATAAAAATCATCACCAACAACAACATCTACATTATCATCATCATCACCACCTTCAACTTAGGTGAAACTTCTGTTTGCTTTCATCTCAGCTCATCTAGCAATTCACCTTATCCCCATTGATTTTTCAGTACTTGGCTTAGAACACTTCGGATACATTGGTATTATGTATCTCTTGGATTTTTCATTCATTAAAAATTTAGTGACAACAAGTTGTAGAATGTCATTTTGGTTTCCACCTTCTACCACATTACGTCGAACCAAAACAAAACTCCTGTCTTAATAGTACCCACTCGTATCTAAGTCACATCTGTCTCGCATCCTGTCTCTCTGACTCTGACTTCGTTGAGAGTGCGTGCCTTCATTTCTGCTCGAGCTATATACCTATCCTATTTACTTATGTGTTGATGGGTTCATTATCTTCAACCCAGTGCTACAATTTTCTAATAAGAACTAAGTCTTTCTTTGCTTCTTCCATTTCCACTGCATATAAGTATTCGTTCATTGGTACGTTTTTCTAATCTGTATGCGACATGTTGGTTGATTTTCCACAAAAAAAAGCAAAAATCAGAGGAACATACAAAAAAACTTCTTCTTTTGTTGACATTTGGGATTTGAATTGATTTTTCTTCTTTCCATTTCAGAGCACACATTTTCAACCTATTGGTTTTCGGTATTCAGTTCTTCTGTTCTTCTTTTTTTCTTGCTACCAAATTTTTGCAAATCCCAAAATGCAAATTTTTGCAGTGTTTATTTGTTGGCAAAAAGAAAAGAAGAAAAACAATGAAACAGCTTTGCCAAAAATTTTTTCATTTATAAATCAAAACACGATGTGAAAATTATTGACACTACTCCTCTCTACATTAACATATATAATGATGCTTACTTTATTTCATTACTACGGGCTCAGTAGGCAATTGAGAAGTAGAGCCCTCTCTCGACCGACGAAAATAACGCTCTATAAGTCCCTCATCCTTCCCGTCCTAATGTATGGCGCAGAGACGTGGACATTGACCATCAATGATGAGAGACTGTTAGGAGCGTTCGAGAGGAAGATACTCCGTAAGATCTACGGTCCAGTATGCGTGGATGACGTGTATCGAATAAGATGGAACGATGAGCTGTATGAGCTGTACGCCGACACTGACATAGTCAAGCGTATAAAACTCCAGCGGCTTCGCTGGCTGGGTCATGTTGAGCGAATGGAAGAAAGCGCTCCGGCTAAAAAGGTGTTTTATTCGAACCACGGTGGAGGATCACGCAAAAGGGGACGTCCTAATCTCCGTTGGAAAGACCAGGTGCAGGGCAACCTGACTGCACTTGGCCTTATCAACTGGCGCCAGCGCGCGCATAGCAGAAGTGACTGGCGAAGCTTTGTGGAGGCGGCCAAGACCGATCATCGGTTGTAGCGCCAGCTAAGTAAGTAAGTAAGTACTTTATTTCATTGTATTTAATTTGCCCAAAATATTCTTAGTACCAGCGCTTAGAATTTAAGTTTGAAATTGAAATATATATATATGTATATTTTTTGTTTGTTTTTTTTTGTGGTCATACAAAATTAAAATTTTTTGCTACTGTTATTGTCATGTGTTACCACGCCCATATCATTGACATATGTATGTAATTCATAATTTTCCTTCCAATCGATTTCACAAAATGAATACCAGCTGATTTGATAGGAGAAAACTCATGCATGTGTGAGAAATAATCCCTTAACCCTTACCTTGCCATTTCTAGTATCACTCATGTGTGTTGTGTTAAAGTTGATTCAAGGTTGATTTGAAAGATTTCAAATGAAGACCTTGCAAGTATTGTGACTCAAAGTTAAAGCCAAATTTTTATACCTAAATCGATACCTTTAAGAAAGTATAGGAGCCCACAAATTCTTGCTTAATTCCAAAACTAGGGTTCAAATCGATACAGCTGGGTGAAAAATCGTAAAACCATTTCAAGAGACATACATACAGCATACAGACATGGCATACAGCTTGCCATACCAGGAATTTTTTAAAAATTTTGCCTGCTTTTGGATTCTAAATTGTTCTTCGACATTTCCTCGAGCATCAGCAACATAAAAATTTTGACCCGGAAGCTGCGTAAAATCTGCCAGTACATACGTTTCGTCGTCCATTGTGCAACATGAATATTTTTATATGAAATTCGATTTTAATTTCCGAGCCCTACTTTTGGAGTCTAAATTTTTGGCAGCATTCCTGTCTGGAACTTTATGGACTTTGTATGTTTTCAAACCTGCATTGGTTTTAACTTTTCGCACCAAATGGTCAGAGCACTGGGCTAACCGGGCAGCATTTCTAGCAGATGTGTTTGGAGATGGTGGTCGCTGTGGTGTAGTGGTAGTGCGTTGGACTGCTACGCCGAGTGTCCGGGGTTCGAATCTCGGCACAGGCAAAATCAAAAAGTAGAAAAAATAATAATTTTTCTACACGGCACCACCTCTTGGCAGGCAATGGCAAACCTACATGAGTAAAAATTGCTATGAAAAGCTTTTCACTTCGCCGTTCGGATTCGGCATTAAACTGTAGGTCCCTTCCATTCATGTACAAATATAACACGCACAACATGAGTGGATGCGAAAAGTTCGGCCTAGGCCCTCCATGGGCTGTTGTGCCATTAAAAGTAAAGTAAGTAAAGTGTTTGGAGATGCTTTCAATATGCTTTCTATTTTCTTGGCTTTCCTAGTATCTTATGGTCCTTGTTTTCTTCCCGAACCAGGTTTATTAATTATGGTCAAATTCTTCTGAAACTGTTTAATAACATTGGAAACAATTTGACGGCAGACCTTCAATTCTTTGGCCAATTTTTCGTAGGACCAATTTGGATTTTTTTGAAAATTTTTAATTATTTTAAGACGTACTTCTTTTTCTTCACTCATTTTGATCAAACTCACAATAAATCAACATGTTTATTATTAAAAATAATAACTGACATATTTTTCAAATATAACTAGATCAAAGAAATTTTTAAATTTGACACACAAAAAAAATTATTAGGTAAAACGTGTGTTAAGATTTTTGCAATCTCACTCCTTAATTGTAATATGGAAGTGAAAACATTTTTCAATCTAGAAATTCCGTAGAGAAAAGTTATTTGGCTCATCTTTTGGTATCGCAACCGTCGTACCATAAGTTCACATCTATTTAATGGTGTCATTCCAGTGGCTCCAATTTTGATAACACCGATTTTAGTTTCTGGCGAATCGGAGAAAGTATCCAATTCTCATAACCTCAGAATTTTTCTAACAGAAGTTCACGCATTAGCGAGCAATCTTAGGATCAACATTGATAAAGGAATAAAAGGCTACATAGCCATTTAATATGCTCTGACCTACTCCAGTCTCGTACTGCAAATATTAAAATTTATTGGGAACCCAGGCCGTATAACTAACGATACAAACATAACGAATTTTTTTTTTTTATTACAGTCAACACATAGGGTTTACCCCTATGAATGCAGAGCATTGTGTTGATTTTAGGGAAGATTGATAGGTGGGAGGAAGAAGGAGGGAGAATAGGAGAGGGAATGCAATCACAGGACACCGATAAAGAGATTGATATTAAATTTCGTTTATGAAATGAACTTCTGTAAGCTACTGTAAGACCTTACTCAAACCTATTGGAAAAATTACTAATTTCAGAATTGGAAAAGTTTTCCAGCTTTTGAAACTCATTAACTTTAGTACAATATTAAATTTACAATGATCTGCAAAAGAAGCTTAAACCTTTCCAGAATTACTAGTAGCCGATTTTAGGACTGGAACAAAGAAATATTATGCTGAAAAGGAGTGACTTCTTTAACATCAGGCCGAGTCAGTTTTTCGAGTTTTTCGAGCTTTTCGCATTTGAGCAGTTTTTATTCAGGCAGTTTTTATTCAGGCTGACAAATACGTTATTAAATCCAGAATACCAGAATGGTTTCAACCAACTCCAAGTAATCGATTTCTGTATTTTCATGATTAACCTAAACATTGAACTAAGATGTCAATATAGAACCTAAATAAATTTTGAATAAAATATTTTAATTATAATTTCTTCCGCATTAAAATTTGTTCACCTAAGTATTTAATTAATCCATAAAGTTTATAACTAAACGCTAAAGTAACTGAATATTTTATTCCTTCTACTATACATAAAATGAAAATAAAATCCATTGCAATAAAAATCGAAATTAATGAATTACAAACTAATGACATATTCAGTATCTATAAATTGGTTTACTGCCCACCAGAGAATTGTGATTAGAAGAAGAAACTAAGAAGAAGGCCAAACAAAACGAAGACCAGAAGACCAATATAAAATTACGGCTACTCTTATTTACAATAGGCGTTGTCAGCAATGAACTACTCTCGCTTCTTGTTCGTTCCGTAAATAGTATTATTATAATTATTTTATTTGTATGCAATTCAACAATACTGCAAGCAACCCTCCACTAAAGACAGCTATCCACCTCCTAGTCCAACATACATACTTACAAACATATACTTACATACATATATGAACTCGTATACATAAATAAGTATGTGCCTATGTAGTATGAGTAAATGATTCGACAGTTGTGTGAATGGGTGGGCATTGGTGGGGGGTATTCTCAAAGTTTCCGGCTAAACGTTTACGACGAAAACGACACGTGGTCAATCAACAATACAACAAAAGATGCTCTAATGAAGCGAATTAAACACTTTCATTGTACCCCACGAAGATGAAGAAGGGAAGAAAAGTCTTAATTGAGAATGAAGGAAAAGAAAAACTGGAAAATTGTGATATTTTAATGGAAAATTTCATGCATTATGCATGGAAGAAAATAATACGAAAATTAAGCAGAACATTGAATGAAAGTGTAAGCTAAAAATATTGGTAAATCAGATTTTTTTTATTTTTAAGTCATAACTTATAATGTACTTTTAATATGTAAGTTGGAAGGGCACAAATTTTTTAACTGATATTAATTTCGCATTAGCCAACAATTTCCGTAATCTCCGAAGTAAGTACAATGCGGCAAATGTACTCGTATTACTTAACTCCTTCCAAAAAATTAACATTGTTGATTTTCTTTGCATTAAACTGTCTCCAAGTACATTCATACATATGTACCAAATATATTCTGTTTGTTATTTTAGGTTGCTATCATATCGTGTTAAAATTGGTTCCATCAATATGAAATATTACAAAATTATGCAATAGCACCAATGTAGTGAACAATAACAAAAACTTAAGCATCAAATCGATATCATCTGCTATTTTGTCTGCCCCTTGCCACATACAAATTTGATTTAACAATTGGCAAATCAAACCCTGAAGTTACACGAAGAGATACAAAAGTCAGGTCAGTGGCGGTTTTACTAGTATTACGTTTTTCTGTGGGAAATCCAATCACTTGTAGAAACCCAATAACTCTAGAATTTATGCTCTCAATTACTTAACTGCGTGTAATTATTGTAAAAACCAATATTTAATAGTTGAAAATAATCGAAGTCTCACTTATACTAGACAAGCGAAACCGTAATTAATTTATGGTAACTTCCTAGACTTTCCTATTGGATTTTAAATAAATAAATAGTGGGGTTTGAGTTCGCCTAGTAGAGTTCTCAATTAAAAATGGAGAATACTTATTTACAGTGATTTGCCAAATTTTGTTATAATTTACTTTCGCTACCACACAGGTCTGCAGCAGCAACATCGACTAGCACTTACTATGCGTGGTCTACAAAAACGATTTTATTAACAAAGTAAACAAATGAATTCTTTAAGATTCTAGGTTAGAAGTGTTTTTGGTAGGTATTTGGAAAAATTGGTAGGTAAATAATTTCCCAGCAGCAACTGTGATTGGGACAGTTCAGTCTTGAATTGTCTCTTTCTCAAACAACTAAAAAAAAAAGTACTCAACCGAAAATTTTTGTAGGGTTTCGCTTTCAAAATCCCACTTTTTAACGTCATGTTCTGATCGACAAAATATACTACTTTTACACAGCCATGCGCCTACTAAAAGATTCAAGCCTTAAGTGATCATACTTTTACGGTCACAGTGTGATAATTTTTTAAATGTCAATCGTTTCACAGGAGTTAACCTTAACCAAATTCAAAGCAATGTGTTGATTTGAAATTTAAGAAAGAATAGGCAAGAAATATATATATATGAGGCCATATCCCGTGACCCAGAGTTCATAGTTCTGCGACTAGACTACGCCTCGGTATTAAAAGCTTTTTCTAAAGCTTCTCGGATCAAAACTATTAAACAATATAAACTATAAAAAATTTAAATATTCCCAAAACACTCAAAGTTAATACCTCGTACTTCGCAAGACGGTCACTGTTGTTGTAAAAGTCGAGAGAGTAACCGCTTTGATTGGAGAATAAACCCATACACTTACCCCTCCTTATAGTCGATACCACCACCACTGATACCAATCATGTAAAAACAAACTTGAACTAATATTAAAACATATTGCGCATAAATAAATCATAAATAATAATTATCTGAACTAGAGAGTAAAAGAAAAAACAATAGCAGCATTTCAAAAGGTTCTGGCCGCTCCAAAGATAATGCTGCAGGGTGTTTTTCTCGCGGATAAATAAGCTATTTGAGGCATTTTACAAATTACTGCCAAAACAAGTACTTTTTTCTTACTTTCATTTATTTTTAACATATTTTGGGTGCAACGAACAAAAAATAGACTATATTTACTTACTACAATTTGAAGTACATATAAAATCCCTTTCACAATTCGAAATGGAGGGTAGTTGGTTGTTGTTCTTTTTCTTTTTCTTATTCTTTTTTTTTTTTTTTTGCTTCAACAAGAAATTATAATGTATTGAAAATTGACAAAATTATGTAATGAATATAAAATTATGTAAATTACAGTGCAGTTACATTTAATGGGATACCTTCATTCTTGAAGATGGAAAGAAAAGGAGGTCTGAAAATTGGAATAAATGAAGTAGGGGAATATAATTTGGTTTGGATAATGCGTAAAATCGAATTTCATCGATAAATATCGGTGTGTGTGTGTGTGTGTGTGTGTGTGTGTTTGTGTGTGTCTGCGTGTGTGAGTTTAATCTAAAAATTACAGGTTCAGAACATAAAACAAATAGTGAAAATGAATTTGTCGAAATGGGTTTTTTTTGATGGAGGGTGATAATATTAAAATGTCGAAAGTATTTATTGATAAAAAGATATCATTTGAATGCCAACATTTGTACCATATGAATGCACATAATTTATTAACGCAGAAATCTTCTCTCAAAGCAAATAAATTTCTGCATTGAAACTTCTTCTATTATCAAATGAAGACTCATTGAAAGTATGTATATATTCTTACAAGTAGCCAAAACCACCTCTATATTTTTCATTTCCAACTTTGAACTACACGAAACTGTGCAAAATCAAATGAAACTTTACTTAAATCATGACTTTTGTAAAGAACCGTGATTCATGATTTTTCACTTTTAATAAATAAGAATAAAACAATTGCATGTAAACGTCTTGAACGTTTTAAAACGAAAAAAATCAAAAGAATATAATAAGTAAATAAAAAACAAAAGAAACTGCAAAGAAATTTAATGAATACTCTAAAAAATATTACTAAAAAAAAAACTTATAAAAAATAAAAAGGTTATAAACAACAAACAATAAACAATAACAACTACAGCAAAATAATGTCAACTAATAAAGTCATAAAACTACTGAACATAAACACGCCACGAGTTCAAGCATCAAGAAGAAGCAGCATTAACTTTTAGTTTCACGCGACAAACAACATCATGAAAAACAGAAACCTTGACGGTGCGGCTCTTGAGTGCGCCCATGATGCAACATTACCAACAGAACAGAGAAACACGATTTTGATCACGACAACAAGCAGAAAAGGCAACGGCGTTCGTTCTTTGAGAAAGCTTCTTCTACATACATCGATTGTCAATGTGTTGGCGAAGATGCTGCCAGTGTAGCTAAATTCTGGTGGGAGAAATATGATATGTGAAATAAAGTTATTATTACTACATGTTGTAAATGTTTCTCTTGAAATATCTCTACGAACTTGAATGGCTTTCAAGTTCATCTTTAGATGAAGATTGTAGCAGCAATCGGCCACATACATATACGAGTAACCACATCTTTAAGTGAAGATATGTAAGTACCATCATATCCGGTATACGAACGCAGAAATGCTTTTCTTTACTGAGACTACGAATAGCTAAAATCTGCTTATCTCTGAACACCAAATAAAATACCTTACAATTTTACATCATTATTATGATTCAGTGGGTCGATGTCGTCAATATGATGTTTACATTCATCAATATTATGAATACTTATATCATTCATATCTATTGATGGAAGTATACCTCAATCCAATGATAAACAATATTGATGAAAAAATGAATGAAAATGTTTTTTTGTTTGTGGCGGTTGATTACTCTCAGGGCACCATCCCATCCAATTGTATAACTTGTAAGTTTCTAAACCCAGCAGTAGAACCAGAGGAGAAGCCTTGTTTACTAAAGCCTCTCTCAAAAAAGTGAAAAGCTTTTTTATTTTTCTTAACTACTACTAAGACTACTAAGTTGTCTTAACTACTATTAGAGAACTAGTTAATACTATTGGTCCGGTTTTTGATACATTCTTAGAAAAGTATTTAGTTTTATTTTAGTGATGAACTCGATCTGATTTTTAGTTTGAAATTGAACAGTTTTTTGTTCTGTGTTTTGGTTTCAATTGTTTTCAGAAGTTTCTCCTGAGTTTGTTTCAAGTTTTGGCCTGAACTTTGGACTGAATTTTAGCGTAGATTTTGGACCAATCCCACCAATCAGAATAATGAATTGAGATTGGGTATGATTAATGGTCTGAATTTGGTCGATATTTTAATATGAATTTTGATATGAGTTTTAGTCTAATTAGTCAGAATTTGAGTCCGAACATTGCCTTGACTGCGTTTTGGTCTAAAATTTTTATTGAATTTAAACTGGATTTTGGTCTAAGTTCACTCCTGAATTGAACTTTAATTTTATTTTAACCACCCACTACTTAGACCACCAGCAAAAAAGTGCTAAATTATTGAAGTATTAAAAGATATCTCAACATTCGTATTTTTAAAGCTGATAGTGTTTTCGGATTGTTTTCTGCTCAAGACTCAACAAATTCGTTCAGTCCAATTTCGAGTGCTTCACTACTTTTCTTTTTCAAAGAGCGTAACCACCCTCCAACTTCATTAGTAACTTTTCATTATAATTCAAACCTCCTAAAGTTTATTTCTAACTGTTTTATTTTCAAAAATAAAAACTAAAATTTGTTTCAAATTACTGCGTCATGGGGGAAAAAGGGTAAACTTTGCCTGCCTCCGTCTCAAACAAAGTACCTACAAGTATGTATTTCGAAGAATAACCATTTGCGTCATTTCAATATGTTTCTATGCATAAAATTATAGCTATTTCTAGATTATAAAAATTCAAATTTTTACTTTTTTCCACATTTGTATTGTTGATGCCCCCAGCTGCAAAACGATGCAAAATTACGTGTTTTATTTTTTTCAGCGCAATAACCTATACTTTTTTTTTAAAGAAATTATTGCTGCTCCTTTTATGAGCAAGTATGAAAAAGTAAATGCGTCTTTTATAAAGTTCGAAATATGAAATGAAGAAGGCGGCACAGTGCGCACAAAAGCCTTTTGTCAACATTTTAAATACATTTTTATTATGATTCATATCGCCATTTACCGTAACGTAAGGCAGAGCTTCGTCGACGCCCCTGCTACCCCTGCTGCTACTCGTTACTCTTCTGTACAATTGCTTTCCAATAACATGCAATTGAATGTGAATTGTATGCGAGATATCGAATTGACTTCAAATTCCTTAAATTATTACGCACTCACAAGCACATACACATACGTTAGCACATACATACATACAAGCATGCATAGCTACATACTAAGTATGTATGCAATGGAATAAGTAAAATGAATGCTTAGACTCTAATATCCTTTTTTCTTGGATCCTTTAATTTTTTGCGTTCGTTTACGTCTGTTTTCGTTTTTCATACATATATTTATTTAGTTTTTATTTTTGCAATGTCAAAGGCAAAAGTTTAAAATCGGTTTCGACAATGAAACGAACACGAACACGCGCACGTTTTATTCGAATTTGAACGGTAATAATCGATCCCCGAGGCATTTTAAAAAAATAAATCGGATTTAAAATTGCACTCGAGCGTTTGTTTCGTTTCGGATGCAAGGAAGTATGTGGAAGTAGAAATTACAAACACGAACACACACACACGCTCACACTCACACACACTAATGTATGTACATTATCGGGGTGTGGGCTGTCATGTAGAAAGACGAAAGAAGGAAGGAGTTGCTCTTTTTGAATGAAACATATGCGCACAATACACAATTCATGACTGTATGTGTGTGTGTGTGTGTGGATTCCCTGGGTTTACGAGTATGCGTGCGAATTTTAAATTTTATACTCTTGTTCTAGTTTTCATCTTCATTGTTTTCCTCTGTGCTTATTTCTTATCATATTTTTTGTGCCTCTTTTTATTTGTTCAATTGCGAATGTAAACAAATGTCGATAACGTTCGATTATTGTTGGTGTTGTTGTTTTGTGTTGTTGCGCGAAATTTATTACCATTCGAAGTTGACTTTAAATGAGTTTGTGTTGGTCATAAATTTTAAAGAGCTAATGTTACTTTTTAAAAGTACTTAAATGGGTAGGAGTGGAGATTTTTATTGAATAATAATATTGAATTTATGAAACAAAATGGCGGGAGACAGTGAGTTTTAAGGATATATGGACTTCAGGTAAAAGGTTTTAACTTTAAATTAGTGGAATAGTAAAACTCAACCTCTCCTTAGACTATGTAAATGCAATGAAATATGTATGTATGTATGTGTTGAACAACCCATTTACCCATTTAAATATTTGCCATAAATCTGTGAATTTAAAACTTATTTAATATATCTTAATATATCAAAGGATCTCAATTGTTTCTAAGAATTCAATTTGATTAATCACTAGCCATTCAAAGAGAACTTTATTTTGTTTGCAATCAGATTACATGGATACATTGGCGCCTGAATAATACCTTAGAACAATCTGAAACAATTGTTACTTTTCTGATCACTACAATTTAAGAAACAAAAACTCACAAATTATTGTGACAATAAAAACAAATTTTATCAAAATAAGATCATAATGTTGAACCGACCACATACTGTTCAAAAATCATATAAATTCACTATTAACAATGTCCTTTTTTCAACATTAACTATATCCTTTTAAATTTACAGTTAAGCAGTAAAGAAGAGAGAGACTTTCTGAAGAAATTTGAACGAGCAGAAGGTGCAAAGTATAAATATAAAGGTAGAGAAGAATAGCAATAACCGAAAGAACATGTCATAAATTTCATGAAGTGTCAAAAAGAACACTTGCAACATTGCATTGCATTGATGCAATGGTACGTAAAGAAATAGATTGCACAGCGATACAAAAAAAAGGTGCGAGAAAAAGGCGTTTTTTTTCTATCATGACTAAGGTAAAAAACGAAAAGTTTTATACAAGTGATTGCCTTTAGAAATGTGTATGGACGCATTTTTACTTTTCATCGTATGCATAAAAGAAATAACTTCTAAATACTTTAACTTAAGTTCACTTGACCGTTGTAAATAAAAATAAAAAAACAGACAGGAAAAAAGGAGCTTCCTTTCCCCCAAGGGACATCGACTGCTTGCTGAGTTTTTCTTATCGTTTTTTTCTTTTGCAAATCATTCTAGCAAATTGAGAAAATTTAACAAAAATAGCAACAACAAAAATATAAGGATGAAAGAGATACTATACAAACCGAGAGAATGTCTAGCAAATTGACACTTCCTATTTACTCCCTTACAATTCTTACGGCCACAAAACAGTAGCAGTCACAGTTAAAAGACATACTATAACTTTAATACAAACTGATGAATGTACATCATGTTTATGTGTGTGTAAGTGCGGAATTTCCTGTTGAAGGACCAAGGTTAAATTGGATTGCATAACATTATTTTGCACTTGTTTGTGCAAATTTTTCCAGTACATCTCATCGCAGTTTTTTATGAAAAAATTACTGAAATTTCCAAGTCCAAACTAAGGCCAATGCAAAAAGAAAAAATTCTCAAAAAAGGATAATTTATGCGTTCGTCAAAGTACAGACAAAGGGAAATGTAAAGGAAGAAATTCATTTTTAATGGACATTCTTATATCATGGGAGCAAAGCGGAAGAGGGAGAGGAGCAGATGATATATATTTTCAATCATTCGAATGACTAATGTTACTTTGTACCTTTGGTTGCAGTCCCCTTGCCATATTGATCTGGTTTGGTAATATGTATAAATTGTTGTATTTGCTGTGAGCTCCGAAGTGTGAATTAGTTTTATTGGATTTTATTTGTTACGATGATGTGTGGATAACATTAACTGTGTGGCCATTTAAGTTTCGGATTGCAAGAAACCGTATACTTCTACATATTTAAGTATGCAAAATACATTACAGAAAGTAATTGTATGTAACTTTGCTATTATTTACAATCTTTAGAAATTAGATATCCATATAGTCCAACTATGGGATTTCGATTAATTCGGATAGTATGTAAATATTACTCAGGAGTAATCAGATACTTCGAACTATTCAAATACTTTGGAACTGAAACTCTTTTGACGAAAGCAAAATGTGTCCCTTTTTTGCTACGTTTTCCACCTACGTTTTCCACCTTGAGCTCTTCAATGGTAAACTTTGCTTTTCAAATAACCCCACGAAAAGAAGTGCGGAAGGGTCAAATCTGGAGATCTGGGTAGCCAGCCAATGTCGCCACTTTTTTGACATCACACGTCCATTATACTTAATGCAATGGTTTTCATTTATCTCGTGGATTCTCCGTTCCCCAAATACGGCAATTTTGCTTGTTAACGGAGCCAGAGAGTGTAAAATGGGCCCCGTCGGTCATCAAAATTTCCTTCCAAAAATCTAGATCAATGTCAACCATTCGAGCGACTGGATTCAAGGTTAAAATTGTACTGAACTGACGTTTCAAAAACATGTTTACTCAAGTCAATGGGTTGATAAATATTAAAATTATTCTATGTTTACATACCAATATAAAAGATGACGTACCCTGTCCATTTATTTTGAAATATATTTTGAGTTTTTGTGTCACCGCTCGTTATATTAGAATTAAATATTATCTTTTTAATTATCTTTAAAATTTTAGTTAATGACATAAGCGCGTCTGAACTTTATATACCCTACACATCCTCTAGCATAAAATTCCTCTTTTTATTTAACGGTACATGGGTGTGTTTATTATATTTATTATCTATTAGTTTATCGATTAAATACTTTACTTATGAGCCAAATTCTCTATACTGAATTTCGATGTATTCTTATCAATATTCCCTTGGATATTATGGTATTTATCTGTAAATAATTTTTATATGTAACTTGTAAGGAAAGTAGGCGTGGTTTTTATCTGACGTTGACAATATTTTCCAGTTTTTCCAGTTAGATAGTTTTAAATTTAGTTAAATTTTTTTTTTTTTCCGAAATTTTATTGAATGTTTAAACTGAAAATATATCTGATTTTTAGTTTGGGAATGGTTTCACTTCCAGTCTGAGTTTTCGTCTACTTTGGTATGATTTTTAGTCTGAATTTAAATCGTTCTGGATGTCGTGCTAAGTTGAGGTTTTCGTTTTGGCTGATTTTATTTATTTTCAGATCTGAAATTGAGTTCTGATTTGGGTCTTATTTTTATTCGAGTTTCGGTTCTAATCTTGGTCTTCTCTGACCTGGATTTTAGAGTGAATTTTGTTGTACTTGCCTGAATATCGGTTTGTTTTCCTTCTGTCCTTCGACTTGATTTTGGTCTGAATTTGCTGCTTAAATCGTTAATCCCAGATGGCATAAAGTGTGGAGGGCATAATTATTAATACTTACTCGTAACATAGAACTATCCGGATAGTTGGGATATCACATTTACGTTTATAGATTCCAGTCTTTTACAGATTGCCTGATATTTTTCGGAATGCATTGTAAATTTCCCGGTTAATAGAGTTAAACGCAAAAAATTTTGGATTTGAGGAAATGTTCCAGGAAATCTGTTTTCAATTTCCAATTATTTTATTTCCATTTTATTCTTTATGATTGTAAGAAAAAAAATTTCAACTCAGTTAAAATTAATTATCTAAACTTTCAATTTTAATGATGCCGCAGAAAAATTGTAGTAAATCAAAATTTCCAAATACAAAGCAAGCTGACAGAAGAAAAATCTTAAAACGAAAAGCTAATTTACCAATAACATTCATTTGCAATTATGCCAAATGTAAATTCAAATGTTTTCACCTGGCCAAATTACAGCAATCGAATCACTAGCTGCTAAAACCAGTAGCTGGTTAAATGATCAAAAGAAAAATGTTGAACATGCAAAGGTTTAATTAGTAAAAATACTAGAAAAAACAAATGCATAGAAGAAATCAGATACAAGCAACCAAAAGTAGATAAAAACCATTAATGCACAACAAGAGCAATCACAACAACAACAACAATAATAATAATAATAAAAATAATACAAGATTGTGGTGCATCTAGAAGTGCAGGCAGCAGACAATCGTTGAAATCGAAATACATTGCAAGCAACATGAAATCCAAAAAGATGCCATGTACGCAGAGATGAGATGCAATGCACCCTCTAGCACGCATACTCGTACAATGAACGACGGCGTCACGCAGTCTCTAAAATGTTTACTGCAATTGTTTGTACGAGTACGTACGAGGAGTATGTGCGAAGAATGGCTGCTGCCCCGGTGATGCCTGAGCCTGTCGAGTATGAAAGGAAAAACAAAACAAAAAAACAACAAGCGTGTTACATTTCACCTAATTGGCGGTTAATGTTTAATCCCCGCGAGTAGCTTATGCCAACAAGAACAAGCTTCAGCAGCAGCAACAGCAACCGAAACAACAACAACAACAAGAACAACATTAACAGTAGCAAGCGCACAAAAACCTTTTGGAGGCTGCTTTGCTGGAGCTCTTGGTCTTGTTGGCTTTTTTATATGCAAATTGTGACTTTTTGCATGTGCTTTGCTTGAATGAACAGGCCGACATACAGACACAACGACAGATGGACGCACGAAAACAGAAAGAAGAAGGCGGATTGCTACTTACCTATAAAGTTAGCCGACACAGCAACAACAACAGCCATCGGCAAACATCTGTTTGCACTACTACTTACTTACCGAGACTATGTTTAGTTCTTAACTTTGTGGTTGTGTTTTTTTGGTTTTTTCGCTATAGGCTTTCCGTTTGCCAACTTATGCCTTATTACCTAGTAAAGCTACTGCTCGTGCTCATTGAAATGTGTAGCAAAAACGCAGCAGCGAAAAAGTTCACTGATTCCGCAGCAACTAATTAACATTTTTAATGTTAAAAACTTGTAACTTTTTTCAACGTTAAAACTTTTGTCAGAGTGGCAACAGGAATTAAATATTTTTTGTTTTGCTCTTCCAGGGACTTGTAACTTAAACGCTTGTCAAGGCTAAAAGTGCGGGTGTGCAGGGAGCAAAATTGTTTTCCTAGTACAGTAAGTGAATGCGTATCTTATCGCAAAGGTGTCAAAAGTTTAATTTTCCAAAGAAACAAAAAATGAATCCGAAGAGAAAAGTTTTTAAGTGTTTTGTTACTTTTTAATTGAACCTTTTAATTTCGATATTGTAATTTGGTATTGCTGGCAGTTTGGCTTTTAATTGCTTGTGTTTCCTCCCTCTTTAAGTTGATTTGAATAGCAGAGATAGAGAGTATATATGGCGCCTTCAGTATGCAAATATGTAACAGCGTCGCCCAAACATTTTATTTTTTTTCCAATATCATATTAACTTATTTCTTTAAGTTTCACATATTTCATTGTTCTCAAAAAGAAAGGTTTTTCATAGATATCAAGCAATTCGAACTACTAGTGCATCCAGAAGTTAGGAAACTGGACTTTAGTTATAAAGAGCAACAGCCAATTTCGGGCCTCAAGGAAGCCACTACGAAACTCATATGAAAGTATTAGTCGGTGGTAGTGTAACCCTATTTGGGTTTAAGTCCACCTCCTCGCTATTTCCTTGACAGTAAATCTGCATTTAAGACGAATCTTGTCTTTGAGAACCCATAATACAATTTTAAATGTAGAAAAATTATTTTTCTACTTTTTGATTTTACCTGGGACGAGATTTATCCTCGAACACTCTGAGTAGCAGCCCAATGCATTACCAACTACACCACAGTCACAATTGCTAACAAATTTTTTAGAGGTCTCGCCTTAACTTTACATATAGCAGTCCCATGTTCTATACTTTAACTATGACTGGAGATCAACCATTAAGCGTTGTTTGTATTTCAACCATAATTAGCCTGAGCCCCACACAACAACTTCCAAAGCCATTAAGTTTTGTACCCATTAAGTTTTGGTTCATATATCAGAAGCCTTACCACTGGAACTTTCATAAGAAAATCAAACCTAAAAAAGTAAACTCCCCTAAGAAAGTATACAGACATCGCCGCTAGAGCACCGAAATTTTCCACCATATACCATACGTATACCTCGGTATGGTAGAATATCGTATAAGCAATAAATTATGGCTTGATTGTGGCAAGTAAGATTAGTATGGAAAAACAAAACGATCCCGACTGGGTTGTCCCACATAAAATGCATATTTCAATTTCGAAATTAATCCATGATATTCATATAAATGTCTCCACTAATTCCGCCACGCTTACAACTCGCTCTTATTTTCATGAGAGGATGGTTGGCCGTTGGTTCTGTCGGTCGCAAACAGATGAAATGACCATTTTCCATTATTGTTGACATTTGTACTTAGCCTGTGGCTTATACGAGTACATACACACACATAGTAGATAAATATTTTAATTTTGGTTCGTTCATGGGCGAAAGCAAAAGCGAAAGGGGTCAACATAGTGTTGCCGTTGCCTGATGACTTCATGTTTCTTCTTATCCTTGTCGTTTGCTTGGATTTACTTATGTTTTTTTTCATATAAATATGTAAGTACAAGTATATTCTGAGTACATTGAGAATTCTATGTTTTTAATACATCAACGAGCGCATATATTGCTGTAATTTATTCGTTAATATTTGCTACGTGCAACGCCTTAAATATTTAAAGTTTCGGGGGCACGAGCGTTTAAGCCATAAGTTGCATATAAAATAATAAGCAGTAGTAGAGATACACACAAACATATTTTTATGGATTCCTCTGAAACTAAAAGTGCTAAAATTAAATTAGTTTTCGTTCCCATTTCTGTGCTTTTTATCAAAATGCTTTATTAAAATTATTTTTTTATTTTTTTCATATACAAGCTATTCTTGTTCTTGGTTCTTGTGCATAAAGCAAACAGTTAAATAAAAACTGATTTAAGTTTTAAGATAATTTATGCAGACTATGAGACGCCTGAGAGTGCGGCTTCTGCTTGAAATTTCCTTTATTTGTTGTGCTACCACTAAGCGTCGGTATCCTTTTGACATGACTTTAAACAAATGTCAGCATTTCTCATATTCTCATATACGAGTATGTAGTACGTAGTTATATGAATGAGAATAAGTTTTGACTTTGTTGATAACATCAGGCCGCTGCAACATTATGCAGTTGTTTGTGTATTTATAGCAAGAAAAAAAAAGAACAAAAGTTTATACGATAATTTTGTAACATCACCGCTTTGAAATGTTGCAGAACTATTTGAAATTTCTGTTTGTATAATTTTTATTTTAAATAGTTCTTCATTAAAAAATTAATATCTGTTCCAATGCCCAAACGAAGTCTTACAAATAACTTAGCCAGTATCTACAGAAATATATAACTTTACGAAAACAGCAATCGATTAACAATATTAGTTCAATATCAGCACCTTTTACATATAACTTATGGTTGGCGGGAATAAAACTGTTAAACCCGTTTCTCCTCGATTAAACCACATTGCAGCATGTTAGTGCCATTCAAATATTGCAACTCTTGTAAAACATTTAATGCAGTTAGGCTTCCATTGAAGACCTCTTTGGCCACGGAAAGGAATCAAGGCTTAAATATTGCATAACTTTCAGAACTAACCAGCCGGTGGTTTAAATCTCAATTTAATTTATAATGCCGACTAGTGAGGAGTTTCTATTTCCAGTAGATGGAAATTGATACCAGTACCGGATCAGAGTAAATTATTGAATATTTTTACAAACAAGTTGATTGCCAACGGCCGGCCGACATGAAACTTTAGAGCAGTCACAGACTAATTTTCTGTTTCCTACCTTGATGCACAACTTCCTAAGATGCTGGTTTTGTCTCCTACACCATTTGTTAGGTCTTAAATTAATCAATGTTCGGTCATTCTTTTCATAAGTATACTATGGTATATGTAGCAATACTTTCCAGATTCATATTCTAAGTAGACCCACATAAAGAGTTCAACGTATTATTCTTGCTCAGTGAACACTCCCTGGGATTTTATTCTCATGTTAGACAAGTGAGACGATGATTTAAAAGGTTATCAAAAAGCGAGATTATTATTTCGTCAAAATGATTTTTATTCAAAGGATCAATTATTTTTCAGTAAGTTCACGGAATTCCATGCATTTGCAATGTGATTTTGCCAACATTTTGAATCCCAAAGTAAAGCCAAATTGATTCTTTTTATGAAGTAAAAGGTTTTAGTAGCTTAAAAATTAGTCCAAAATATTTTTTTTTTTTGCCAAATTCAGTTTCTTTATTTCCTTTCAATTTGTCAGTGTGTATTGCATAAAAGTTTGGAAAATTTTCATGAATGAACTTAGATTGTTTTGACATGTATGGTGAAAATTAACGAAAAAAATTAATAAAAAAAATTGCTTCAACTTTATCAAATATATCAAAATATATCAAAAATTTTGCAAGCTCCGATCAGGGTCAAGGTCTGGAAGAGTTAAGTTGATAATGCAAAAACCATTAAAATCAGATAATATATCTCTACTATTCATTGCAACCCGGTTAAATACCACAGCTGAAGCTGTCAGGCTTTTGAGGTAATTAAGAAATGCCCTTAAGTAACTCGACGAACATATGGACTCAAAAAAATAAATTTCAGTTACATATTTAAAATTTGGCCAATCGTAACACAGCGAATGCAAAACAAAAAAAAATTTTTGGAAATAAGTAAGCCATGAATAAAACGCTTGAATAATGGAATTATCTAGGTAGTTTGTTGCCACATGTTTAAAATTTGTATAAATATGTACATACAAATTTTTAATGCGACACTTATATTTTTTATAAAAGCATAAAATTTGTTGGCACTTAAGCGGGTGTGGTACTTAAGCAAGAGGCACTTAAAAGATGAAATGTTTATAGATATTTGCAGAAAAAAGTAAGTAAGTTGCAGGAAATTACAGGCACTTAAGAGTGGAGATATTTAACGGGGATCTACTGTATTTTTATTAGAGGATGTGTTGTCTAACTGAAGATCGGACGTTACTGCTTCAATTTCGTCGACTTTAGCGAGTTACTACTACACTCAGAGTAAAAATAGTCTAAATTCAAGAAAAGCGGTAATAAATTAAGGCCATTCGTCGATGAACGTCAGTTAAGCTTGAAAATTGTTAAAACAGTAACAATATCCTTATTTTTATATATGTATGTATATGAACTAATAACAAACATTTTATTTTAACATTGTTTTGTTTTAACTTTAAGAATACGTGTTCTCTAAAATTAAGACCACCAATTCTTATTTTAAGACTGCATAGAACTTAATTAGAGATAGTTTTCTGATTAAGATTGTTCATGTTATATTTGAAGAAATAAACTTTTATTTACCACGAAAATGCTTTTAGACAAGATTTTTTGTCCTAAACTCAAGAATATTGTGCTAGAAAAAAATACAGTTGAGGATTTTTCGGTCTTAAACGAAATAAGAAGAGAACGAGAACGTGCTACAAATAAGATGACCGGACTTGATTTTAGACCGCATTTTTTCTCAGTGTACCATTAAAGTAAAAGTTACTCGGGTTTCTATAAGTTATTAACCCGAATCAGATCAACATTTTTTTCTACTTATTTTCCAGAAGGTCACAACACTGTAAGCATTTGCTTGCGTAATCGTATGGTTGGCTCTGGCCTGATTCGGGTTAAATTCAAATCTCTCAATTCCTTGCTAATTTGAAAACTAATGCAACTCTACTAAAGTTGATTAAAAACATAAGTACTTTAATAGTATCAAATTTATATTGTCATCAATAATAAACAACAAGAACAACAAAATTGCTCTGAGCAACCCTTTTTATTAGAATATTGAAGCAATTAAATAAATTTCTTTAATACTCACAAGCGACAAATATTTTAATATGCAAACTAATTTTCACAAATCATATAAGACCGAAAAAAAAGAAGATTTTATGGCGATATACGACGACGATGAAATATCCCCACTGGATTATATTTAAGAAAATGCAAATGAATATACGCTAAGATTAATCTTATCACTATAAATAGCAAAGGGGGCAGGGCAATGCGTGTAAGTATATTGGAGATGAACAGATATACATAGAGAGATGAATAGTTGAAAAGACACACACACACACACACACACACACACACACGCATTCGCACAGCGAACCAGAAGACTATGAATACTAAAAAGGGTTAAATTAGCATTTTCACTGTTTCTTGCTGTTGTTGTTGTTGTTGCTGCTGTTGTTTATGCGTTGACATTTTCCCAGTGTCATTATTTGTGCACACAATCAAACGAATAACAACAACATTAGCAGGAGTGACTGTCATTAAGAAGGAGGCGCGCGCGTGCACTCACACTCTAACAGCGTCTTAGGCAGGCAGGCAAAAGCAAAGTGCGAAGACAATTTCCGGTTTCCGGTTTTTGTTTTTTTGGCTTTTGAGAAAAGAGCCTCAAGGGTATTTAACACAGAAACACAGAATTGGCAATGTTCTGCAACAGCAAACTCAAATTAAAGCAAACTCGTATGGGCGCTGCTAAAAGCGAAAGTGCTGAAAAAATATTGTCTAACAAATAACAAAAATATGAAATGAAAAAAAAAATATGAAACAAAAAGCAGGCGAAAAAAGAAAGTCATAATTCATAAAGGACGAAAAAGACAAGAGGTCATTTATCATGTGACATAAGTAGAAAAGTGAACAACAACAATAATAATAATAATAAGAATAACATGAGGCATAGCAAATATGCTATCGTATGTGACCTAAAGTGACATAATGTCCGACAACGACAACGACGGCAACGATGAAGAAGAGCCACGCACAGTGGAACGAACGAGGGTGTCATTGCACTGCATGCAACAACAAATGTTTTGAAAAATGGCACAATATGCGACGCACAAAACGAAGGATGATGGGGAAAATTGGTGGGGGTGCGCGCATATGATTGTGTCAAAATAAAAATACTTACAATTCGAAAGGAATCGAAGGAAAAGGAAAGCAAGTCAAGGAAGACTGTCAATTGAGAATGAACCAACGCATTCCTACGACATGTAATTTTAAGAAATGCCATAAATCTTCATATCACTCTTTCTGTGGATTGGAATGTTAGCTGCTGCTGATGCTGTTGCTGCCGGGGTCATTTGTAAAATATTCCAAATACATATTTCAGCTTAAAGATTTCCAGCATACACACACACACACACATACACTCACACATATTCGTATCAATGATTAATGTTGATCCATATAAACAATACAACAATTTAAACTTAATCAATGTCATCAATTTTGAAGCCAATTCATCAAAATAGCAAGATTTAAAATACTATCGAAAAATCACAGGAAATTATTTTTTCCCCGCTTGAAATTAGATTTTGCTTTAAGCTCTTTAACAATATAAAAAATTTCTTCCAATAGCATCTTTAATTTAGACTTAGTTTTTACTTTTATCTTATCACTTTTCGTTTTGTTTTCGTAACTTTCATTAACGTTGCAAGGATACGCTCGACCGGAAGTTGCCGCCATGCGCGTTTACGTTATACTTGAATACTACATACATTACCTTTTCTTTTCATTTTCCTGCGAGTGGTTGTTGTTGTTGTCCAAAAAAGTGTTGATTAGGTTTTTCTTCGTATTGATTTTTTCCATGTTGCTGATAGAAAACGTGACTCGAATGCAAAATGCATACAATTGGCGTTCACCGCTTCCCAACGTTTCATAGTCAGTCATTTTTGCCCCCGCACACATTTTCAATATGATAAAATTTTCATTGATGCTGCTTAATATTTAGTTTCTACTTCTGTCTATTCTATTTTCCATGCTTTCCTTCGTATAAACAAGTTTAAAAATATTGATTTTCCATTGTTAATAAATAGACGAACTGACAGTGCAGGAGACGTAAAAAAAAATTAATTGTTCATTAACCTTTTGATATTACTTCAAAAGCGTAATTGTTGACAAATCGTCTTGTATTAGTTTAAGAAATATTCAGTTATTTTTGTAAGTGATATTTCCAGATGAGAAGATGACGGTCCAAAAACAATCTGAGAAATGGCAAGAGAGGGTAAACAAATTGTGCGACGTCTAGTTTATAAACAAGTCAACACTAAAGTTCAAAGTAAAACTCTTCCTGAGTTCAGCAGAAAGTTTTCTCTCATCAATTTCTGAGCTATAGCAATTCCAAGTTAATTAAGTCAATAAAAATTAACTTTTTTTCTTTTCTTTTAATGGCACAACAGCCCATGGAGGGTCTAGACCTAGTTTTTTGATAAAATGTATCACTTTTTCCTTAATTAACCGAGGAATTTTTAATACATTTTCAACTTATAAAGAAAACCTTTGAGTCATTTGACGAGAAATGAAATTTAGTAGCGGAAGCAATATCCTTTCTCAATAATGTGAATGCTTTAATCTTTAAAAATATTTGTCCAGCCCAACTGTTCATATATCATATCCACTTCGATTCCTGACTAAATTTGATATGAGTTTTGGTCTCAATATGTTTTTGGCAAAATTTGGTTCGACTTTTTGTCTGAATTTTGCATTACTTACGATCTGAGTATGGGTTTACGTTTTGGTTTAAATTTTTTGCTCTTTGGTATGATTTTAGTCGATTTTTGTTTAGATTTTATTAAATTTTTGGTCTGATTTTTGGTTTCAGTTAGTCTCAGAGTTTTTTTTAATTGCCTAGCTTTTCGAATCATCCTGTTGAGTCATTCACAGGTCCACTCATACCTGGGTACCTGTATAGGCAAGTGCAAAGCCGACGATTTAGCCAAACGGGACTCGTTACTTTCCGATATCACAGACTTTTGCACCATCGGTGCTACTCTCACGTCTGTTAATTGGCAATTTGTTGGCCCATAATCAAAACTACTTGTAGGATTCCCTCGAAAGATCCTGGATAACATAGCACAGCTATGGTATTACCAGAATTAGTTGATTAGTTGGTTGGGTAGCTTTAAAGAAGACACACTTAGGCGGGAACAGCCAATTGTGATACCATATGGCTGGACTTACAGTCTAATGGCGTTTCTGAACTGCCTGTCAAGCGGTGTACATACTTCTACACTTTCTTATAATCCTCATTCATAACGGTAGGAAAATAAGAAGTTTTTTATGAAAATTAAACTCCAGGCAAAGAGGGAAATCGAACCCACTAAGTTAGCTCTCCACCCACTAAACTATCGAGGTTGTTAAGTGACAGACTTACCAAGGCCTCAATAGAGATATACTAGACATAGAAGACAGCAACTCAACCTTAGCAGAAACTCCATCAGCACAACGACTTTGTGCAGTGTCCTTTGTACATAATGAAGAAACGAACTGCTGCAGGATTAGGGTTTTAATTCAACGACTTCTGTCGAGGTTATGGTTTTGAGAAAGAAAAGGAAACTGTCATACACTTCTTGTGTTAATGCCCATCTCTAGGTAGGAGGAGGCAAAAATTCCTAAGCTTACCTCTAATTTCACTAGTTTGTCCGAGCTATCATCCATTATTATTCAGCCAGATTCATTAGCAAATCCTCAGCCTAGAGACTGCCCCTCTAAGCTAACCTAACCTTCATCTCAATTTGGTACGCTTTTTGTCTGAATTTTCTGTATTTAATTTGATTTTTAGTTTAAAGTTGCTCTGCCTCGGTTTGATCGTTTGATTTTTCGCCTCCTTTGTGTCTGATTTTCGGTACATAATATTTTTGTCTGACTTTTAAATTAATTTTGGTTTGGATTTTTTAACTTACCTGAATGTAATAAAATCAAACCCCCCAAATTCAAATCCTAGAACTGTCACTGAATGAAATCAGCCGGAGATTAAACAAGTAAAATCTTCGAACTATATGGCAATATGTTCTGAAAAAACAGGTGGATATTTGAAATATTTAGGCTCATTGAATAAAATCAAAAATATTTTCCTTGTATTCATTTCTGAATCATTATTTAGTTATGGCCTGGTATTCCTAATAAATAAACGAATTTAAAATATCATGATATCATAACCGAGTAAACAACATGATGACAAATGCTCATCAATCAAAAGCATTATAAATTTATTTTTATTTTTTATTAAATCAATAAAGGCACTAGTTTTCTGGTTTTGCTTTTATTTCTCACAAAAAAAATTGAAATAAAAAATAAAAAGAGAAATTATTTTTTACAAATTTAGTGGAACTTAATATGTAGATGGCGTTGAGACCCAGATATGCAAATTATGTTCCACTGAAAAAGGCACCAAATACCATTAACTTGAATTGAGTCGACTCAATTCGATGCGATACGATTCAGACTCGGCGGACTCCAAGTAGTAATAACAATAATGATAATAATAAAACAAACAACAAATCTAAAAATTCCACGAATTATGCCAACACAGGTGCACAGCAACGCATTTTAAATACCCACAAAACCACAACTACCAAAATGAAAATAAATAATTTAAAAAATACATATACGAGTATAAAGAAATAAAAATCTATAAAACTAAAAAAAAACAAAAAAAAAACAAACAAAAAAACAACCACAATAAAAACCATCTACGGTGTAAGTACAGATGACAATTGAAGTTAAGCCAAGCTACAATACAAAAAAACAAAATTAAAAGCGATAATGTGCTACAAAAAAGCAGGCACTGGGGTTACACTGGGAGAATATGGACGTACTTAATATGGACGTTACGCAGTGTATTTAAATTTTCAATAGTTTATATTATTGTTGTAGCTATTGTTTTTTTCTTTTTAGTTTATTTTAAAAAAATGTTTCTCAGCAATATTGTACCTACTTACATTTTTTGTCCATTGTTTTCCTGTAAGCCAAGCGAGCAAGCGACTGTCACTGATTTTCCAGTGTGTGTCAATCACACAGAAAGGCACACATTCACCTCAGCTCATCGGTCAGTGGACGCTACTGCTGTGCCTGTGTATGTGTGTCGGGCACTCCTTTAGATCTTGCTGTCTCCACCTCCCACGCACAGTGCAGCCAACAAGCAACATTTAAAATAGAGCTTAAATATGGCCACATCGTTTCTTACAAACAGCATATTGCAGTTCTAGGCCGATAAAATGTAAAGAGGATTAATGTTGCATGATTGTAGTCGTCACAACAACAACAACAACCACAACTACGGTGACACCACATTCAAATATCTTATAATACAGATATAATGTATGAGCAAACGTGTGCATGTGTGTGTAATTTCTATTTTTATTTGTATCTTTTTTTTTTGTTTTTGTATTTGTACTCGAGATTCCGCTTATGTATGAATATGGTCATTAGGATTTCAAAAACGTTTATTTTTTATTATTATTTTTTTTCGTCTTTTTATTCATTTTGTTTAAACAACATTCCCAGCAAACACTCTTGGAATACGAAATTTCTTTTTTATTTGTAAAGCAGTTAACATGGAAATACATAATACATATGCATGTTTGTGTGTGTGTGTTTATGAATTTATATATGTGTTTGTACTTGGCAGCCATTTTTATTTGTGTCCCCTAAATTATGCACACGCTTGAAAACATAAAATTTATTTACATTTGAAAAATTACTGCAAGAGATTTAAAGGTGGAATTTTTGTTTAAATAAATGCCAAATTTGTAGTTTTTTTTTCGGTATTTAATTGGCAAAAAATTCATTAATTTAGGTATGGGGAATTTCCATGTAGATAATGACGTCGATAAATTGATTCTTGTCAGCAAGTGAACATTTTTAAAAAATGTTTCTCCTGAAAATAATAGTCTCATGACTTCAAAAATATAAGAGTTGATAAATACAATTTGTTGTAACATTTTCATTAAAAGAAATAGTCAACAAGGCTGCATTTTAGCCTTCTAATGACTTCATTGTTAGACTTGCCAACAATGGAACGTTTCTGAGTAATATATGTACATACTCGTATAAAATATATGATGTTCTATGTATGAATACGCGTGGAAACAAAGAGCCACGTTGTGGTTTCATTGATAAGGTGAGTTTAACATTAGGAGTATCAGCCTACCTTTACATGTCTGGTGTCGGTGTTGCCGGCTTTAACCTCCAGATATGCTAACAAATTTTTGTCATTACAACAGTATTTCCTCCATGCGGATGGTTTGGTTCAAATTAATGCCAACAGTTTGGGTTACTTAATCCAAACCAAAACCAAAAGATTTATAATGAAAAAAAATGGTATAGTTCAATCTAAAAAAATACTTCTAAATATTGTTACCAATATTTTTTCTTATATCTACTTAACCCACATTTTGAAAATGTTTCAGCAAGAGCAAAAATCGTAATCTTAGATATAACGGACGTGTGTTTATATAGTGGATAATAGTGGATATAACCATGAGTTTTTAATCTATGGCTTAAGTTTAGGGTAGAAATGCAAATGAGCATGCTACATTATAATTCATTAAAGACTGGTTTCAAAAAAAGTGTTTAATCAAAAAATCTGACACAAAAACTAGTCTACAGATCTTAAACTTGTTATAAAATATCTCACTTCCATTCAGATCTCATCGATTTCATTAAGAACGAAGCCTTGATCTAAGTAGAGCTTAACAGATGCATAAGAGGTGAGGAAAAGATGTCGGTGTAGCGTAGTTGGCATTATGTTATACTGCTACGTAGAGTGCCCGGGGTCAAATCTCGGCTCAGTCAAAACTCAAAAAGTAGGAAAAGCAATTTTTCTAAACGAAACCACCTATCGGCAGACAATGGTACTCGTAATCTTGCAAGAGTAAAAGAGCTTAAGAAATGCTTTTCACTTCGCCGTTTGGGTTCGACATAAAACATGTATAAATATAACACACACAACATGTGAAAATCTCTGCCTAGGCCCTCCATGGTCTGTTGTGTCATTAAAGAAGAAAAAGAAGTACTTCAGGCCTAAAAATGGCAGGTATAGCCATTTCTTAAACAAAATTGTATTGTAGCATTTATCCCTGCTCATAATAAATAGCCATAAATAAACTGAACAAAAATTTTGCATGCTTGATAAAATCTCGCGTTCAGTTCTCAGTGACCCCAACTGTGAAGAAATAGCCCGAGAAATAGCCGAGATTTTCGTATTTATTCACGTTAAACGTACTCTATTTTTACAAGAATAATACTGACACTTAGTATCGAGACCTACCACCAACAAATTTTTGAACACTGAGATATTTTTGCTTTTAATGTAGCAAAAAATATTTGTTTTAATAAATATCAGCTCCTCTAACATTTTTCTAAGCTCCCCCGAAAGTTTGCATTTTATTTCAATGTACTTAGAAAGTCAAGTAGATGGTTTACTGGCAGTATACAAGGGTTCAAATCACGGTCACAATCTTCTCTCTCTTACTACATACATAAGGATATTGCTTTTGATTCATAATGTTAACTTTTTAAATCCATCTTTAGCAGAATTCAGTTGACGAACAATATCTGAATACTATGTATACATGGTTTAGTAAATATAAGAAACTTTAAAATGTTAATTTTCCACAAAAACGCAGATACGTACTCGTATTCATGTGTAATACTTATGTATGTATGAGCAGAAATGACAAATTCTAATCAGTGAAAGTAACCTGTCGCATAAACCACTTAAATAAAATAAGCTAAAGCTACCCAAAAATGAATCAAGCTTACCTACCTTCCTCCTTCTGACTTCTCTCCCCAAAAAAGGAAAACTAATATCTTGGAAAAGAATTATGCACTACGCTTTGGCGGCGCTTCCTTTTGCTTCTTTCTTTTCTGCTTAGCCTTGTATGGCAACGAAAAAACAGTGGAGCAAATAAACCATTTCGTTGCATAATTGAAGACTCTCGGGATAATGTACCGATGCTAGTGCATGTGTGTGGAGTAATAAAGCACTCAGGCAGCGATTAAGTCACAGACTCGCATACTCACTGCAGCACTGCAGTGTCTTGAAGAATTTATGCGCCCATTCGGCTAATGTGACTCCGACTCCAACTCCAACTCTGACTACCAACTCCTACCAGTAATTCCGAGTTAGAATCACAATAAAAAAAACATTTTCCACAATTTGCCAATGCTTCTTTTTCATTTTCCCTTGCCATTTTGGCATCTCGACATTTTCTTCGTTTGCATTTAAACATTTTCGTTTCGTTTTATTGTTTTGTGTGTCGCTATGTTTTTGTGTTTTATGATTTTTTCTGACTGCCTTTTGCTGTAGTTATTTGTGTGGTTGCAGCAATTGTCATGCGGGAGTTAGTGTCATCATAAATATTTGAGCAAGTTGAGGTTAGGTTGAAAATTTATGAACTTAAAGGCAGAAATTACGGTAGATAGTAACTATGTATATATGAACAGAACAGAGCGTGTGGAAATAACTTCAACTACCACATATATGGAAAATTAAATGATTTTAATAATTGTAAGTGAAATTCTTTAGAAACTAGAACAAAAATTAATAAACGAACGATATTCTCTTTCTTGTCTAGAGTTATTTGTAACTAGTTACATTTTGCAAATATTTGCCATTTGAGTTATATTTATTTACGTACTGAAGTACCGCATAGACATGTAAGTGACTAGCCTGCCTGACTGGCTGCCTGACTGTATAGATGGATAGACGAATGTATGGATGGATAATTGTGGAATGGTTACTACTTGGATATTTCGTTGAATGATGCACTGCGAACGAATGTTTCTATGTGTATGTGTGTGTTCGTCGTGCACGTGACGCGCATTGAGAATTAAGTTTTATGAATTTAATACCTCAACTACTCTTCATATTTCTTCATAAACACAAAGACATTTCAAATGAAATGAAAGAAATATGTTCGTGTACTATGCTTTCTTCAAACTGCCATGCACAATTTGTTTGTGCTTCAGCTTCATAGGAGCGCGTGTGGAATGATGGCGCGGAACTGCCGCACCATTCGTATCGATTTTAGTTGTTGCCTATTATTAAACGGGAAAGTCGGTAAAATTTATTTATTGTTTTTTTTTTTTTTGTGCTATAAAGTTTTGCAAATTATTTTTAATAAAATTTTATAAAAAATATTATGCACTTACTTAATTGAGCGTTTTTTATTTCAATCAAAATGGGAAAAAAATTTTGGGTGAAATCGCATTATTAAACTGTCATCGAAATATGAATGGCATGCAATGAATTGTTTAGTGAAAAAAAACTCTCTAAACTTAATGTATGTATGTAAGATACCAGGGGCGAAGGACACAAGGTAAAGGACAGTCGCAGGTGCGTCCATGGATCTGACAACCGTCAGTGAGTTAACTAATGTGTGCGGCGGGTTTCTCCATGGCCTTGAATCAAAGGTTGTGCGTCGGGCTTGGAACCCACCACGTTAAAATACCCACCAATGAATTCTCCAAATAAGCCTCGGATAAAGAACCCCTCTAATGTTGACGACTCCCACAAATGCCCAAAGGACAACGATTTACGGATATGCACCTGTAATGTGCGAACCCTCTACAGGGAAGGTGCCTCTATCCAGCTGGTGGATGTCCCCCAACAATATAGAGCTGACATCACCGCTATACAGGAAATGCGATGGACGGGACAGGTTTATTCCAAACGAGCATCCTGTGATATCTACTACAGCTGTCATGCGTCGAGACACGAATTTGGTGTTGGATTTGTGGTTGGGAAGAGCGCCTAGCCATTATCCGCATCAAGGCAAAATTCTTCAACATCAGCCTAATTTGTGTCCATGCCCCGACGGATGAGTAGGATGAAACGACCAAAGATGACTTCTACGAGCTCCCCGACAAAACTTATGAGCATTGCCCCCACCACGATGTTAAAATCGTGTTAGGCGACTTTAATGCCAAGGTAGGCAAGGAGAGTCTCTTTGGTCCGACGATCGGAAAATTCAGTCTCCACGACGAAGCCACCGATAACGGTATGAGACTGATCGACTTCGCCGCGGCACGAAACATGTCAGTTAGTAGCACCAGATTCCAACATAAAGATATCCATAAGGCCACTTGGCTGTCCCCTGATCAAAACACACGAAACCAGATTGATCACGTTACGATCGCCGGAAGGCACGCTTCCAATGTACTAGACGTACGCACAATACGTGGTGCAAACATCGACTCAGATCACTACTTGGTTGCAGCCAAGGTCTGCACACGTATATGGGTAGCAAATCGCGTACGGATAGGTACAAAGAGGAAGCTGAATGTCGAAAAGCTGTAATCACAACAGACAGCCAAAATCTTTGCCAACCAACTTGCACTTCTCCTTTCACAAAACACCCCTCAACTTGATGATATATGCGCGCAGTGAACGCACATTTCCCGCTCTATGCGTACGGCTGCCGAACAGGTGCTAGGCTACCACCGTCGACGGAGAAATATGTGGTACGACCAAGAGTGTCGCGATGCTACTGAAGCAAAAAACGCTGCTTACAGAGTCACCCTGCAGTCAGTTGCAACGCGAGCTGCTAAGGAGCGATACAGAAAGTTGAGGAGGGAGGAGAAACGTCTTTTCTGGCGAAAAAAGAGATGAAGAAAGACGCGAGTTCAATGATATCGAAATGTTGCGGGACAGGACAATAATCCCGCCACTGCGGAATCCACTCCGGAAACCCCAATCACTGACGGCGTTAAAGTACCGCCGCCTGACTATGAGGAGGTCTTAACAGCCATTGCTCGACTGAAAAACAATAAGGCTGCAGGTGCAGATGGCCTGCCTGCTGAGTTGTTTAAGACCGGAGGCGAAGAGCTCAAAAAACGCATGCATGAGCTTCTATGCAGAATATGGTCAGATGAAAGCATGCCAAGTGATTTGAATCTCAGCGTACTCTGCTCAATCCATAAGAAAGTTGATTCCACGATCTGCGCCAACTACCGTGGGATAAGCCTTCTTAATAATGCATATAAGATTCCATCAAGCGTACTGGGCGAAAGACTGAAGCCCATCGTCAACAAACTGATTGGACCTTATCAGTGTGGCTTCAGGCCTGGTAAATCCACCATCGACCATATATTCACACTACGCCAAATCCTGGAAAAGACCCGAGAAAAACAGATCGACACCCATCATCTATTTGTCGATTATAAAGCCGCTGCCTCCTTCGACAGCACGATTAGGGATCACTTGTACGCCGCAATGTCTGATTTTGGTATCCCTGCAAAGCTCATTCGTCTTTGCAAAATGACACTGACCAACACCACCAGCGCAGTGAAAATTGGGACAGACCTCTCCGCACCATTTGATACCAAAAGAGGTTTCAGACAAGGTGACTCCCTATCGTGCGACTTCTTTAACCTTATGCTGGAGAAAATAATTCGAGCTGCGAACATCGACATCTCTGACACTATCTTCTACAAGAGTGTCATGCTGCTAGCATACGCATACGCTGATGATATTGACATCATTGGCAAAAACGCTCGAGCAGTCAGTGCAGTTCCATTCTCCAACCTGGAAAGGGAGTCTCGTCGTGTGGGTCTAGTGGTGAACGAGGACAAAGCGAAATACCTTGTGTCAACAAACAAAGAGTCACGGACAAAATGTCTTGGACAAAATGTCACTGTTGGCAACTACACTTTTGAAGTCGTCAAGGATTTCGTTTATCTAGGATCCAGCATAAACACCAACAATAATGTCAGCCTTGAGATCAAGCGGAGACTAACTCTTGCCAACAGGTGTTACTACGGGCTCAGTAGGCAATTGAGAAGTAGAGCCCTCTCTCGACCGACGAAAATAACGCTCTATAAGTCCCTCATCCTTCCCGTCCTAATGTATGGCGCAGAGACGTGGAAATTGACCATCAATGATGTGAGGCTGTTAGGAGCGTTCGAGAGGAAGATACTCCGTAAGATCTACGGTCCAGTATGCGTGGACGACGTGTATCGAATAAGATGGAACGATGAGCTGTATGAGCTGTATGCCGACACTGACATAGTCAAGCGTATAAAAAACCAGCGGCTTCGCTGGCTGGGTCATGCATGTTGAGCGAATGGAAGAAAACGCTCCGGCTAGGAGGGTGTTTTATTCGAACCACGGTGGAGGAACACACAGAAAGGGACGTCCTAATCTCCGTTGGAAAGACTAGGTACAGAGCGACCTAATTGCAGCTGGCCTCATCAACTGGCGCCAGCGCGCGCATAGCAGAGGCGACTGGCGAAGCTTTGTAGAGGCGGCCAAGACCGATCATCGGTTGTAGTGCCAGTTAAGTAAGTAAGTAATTATAATTAAATTTGAAGAAAACGATATTTTTAGACCGCAGATCAAAGAATAATCCATACTCTAAAATAACTCTAACAACTGTGATATTTGTAGAAGTAAAAAGACGATTTTCGTAAGAACTACATATAATTGAGCATAAGGTAAATAGATTTTTAGAAAGATATAGTGATTGTTTTGATTAAAATATAATAATTAGTTGAGAATGCGTTCAAACTCTGCATCCTACGCTGTAGCGTAGCGGTAGTGCGTTTGACTGTTCCGTAGAGTGTCAGGGGTTCGAAAAAAAAATTTTTAAATATAATAAAATATATAAAAAATAAGGCAACAACATAAAAAATTTATACATGCCACCACCTCTTAGAAGGCAATGGCAAACCTACAAGAGTAAAACTTGCCTATGAAAAGCTTTTCACTTCGCCGTTCGGATTCGGCATAAAACTGTAGATCCCTCAATTCATGTACAAATATAACACGCACAACATGTATTGATGCGAAAAGCTTGGCCTTTGGCGCGGTCATAGACGACACTGATAAACTGAAGTTCATTGTGGTAAAGGCATAACACTTGCCACACTTGTCCTGTGTGATTGCGTTCCCTCTCTCATTTTCCCCCCTTCTTCCTCTCACCTATCAATCTTCCTTCCATTCAACACAATGCTCTGCATTCATAAGGGTACACCCTGTATGTTTAATGTATCAATTAAAAAAAATTAAAAAAAATTGAATTGGTAAAAAGATTCAACAGCAGCAGAAACAATACCGGGCATGTTATTTATCCTCCACGCAGTTACTGGAAATAACTGATGCCAGGTTAACTCATCTGATAGACTATAGTCAGATACTTTTAAAGTTGTACTATAATGTCAAGTTGTATTCAACTGCGGCAGCAGCAGTATGATTTATATAATAATTTATTCTCCACCCAGTTTCTTGGAAGATCTGTTGTCAGGTTAACTTATCCGGTAACTGTAATCGTATCCTTTCAAACGTGTATTTTCGCCAAATTAGCCTTGGTATGGTAGAAGTGTGAGTTTGTTTTATTTTATTTTTTTTTTTAACGGATTGCAAGAAGTGATTTTTGTTACTCCGAACAATATTTGTTGAAGTTTACTCCTTTAGAATCGTTTTTTTATTTACTAGATTGTAAAAGAGGAATCAAACTCGATTGATAGAGGGTGCTGCCCATCAGTTTCTGGTAAAATTTCAAACAAAAATTTTACATTTAAAAAAAATCTTTACTTTTCTAGACTAAGTTTGATAACGGTAAACTAGGATATTTAAATCAAAGCAACGATTACAGATGAAAGAAGTGATATTATGCAGTAAAACTTGATGCAAGTCAATGTCTTACCTTTTAGAATTTAATATAATATTCTCACTATTTTCATATTCGCTATTACTCATACCATCGATTCGGTAGATTTGAATGTATGAATATTATTTAAATATTCATTAAATCAAATGTAGGTACAATACCAAACAAAAAAATAAAAGAATTGATGCTACACTGAAATGTTTGAAAGCAAGTTGGTCACGTTATGACCCCAAAAGTTAGTTCACTTACATACTAGAGATACATATACAATGATGAACATGTGTGGCGCTTACTAAAATCCATTAGCAAAAGCACTCAGCAGCAGCTCACAATCAGCACATTTCTATTGCAAATGTCTCTCTACATTTCAACCAAAGAATTGTAACTACAACTTTTTCTTTTTGAATAAAACAGACAAAAATATTATTATCTTTAAGTTACTCGACTCGAAGGACTTAAATAAAAATATAATTCAGCAAAAAACGAAAGGCAAAAATTACAACAAAATAAAAACTGAAAATGAAACAAAAAGAGTCACGTTAACCACGTTTCACATAACATTTTGTCAAGTTGGCCAGCAGTCAACGTTTGTACGAATGTATGGAGTCATCTAAATGATTTTGGCACACCGTAAACAAACAATTCGTTGACCCAGCACGACTTGGATTCGGAAGTTGAGAATGTCTCAATTTCACAGACTCTGCGAATAAATTCGTCGTCGATTTCAATAATGTTTGCCAACCAATGTTACTTACCTACAGCTTCAACAACCACCACGGCTCCTCTAGGCCAAAAGTATGAAGCAAACAACCAGTTAGGCAAACAGGCGCAGGCAGTGTCAGTGTACTTACCGCAATATAGTAGATATACATATATACATATGTAGGGCCTCTCAAAATATATACGTTCTTATACATAAGAGTACATACAGTTGTTGTTACTCCCGTGGGAGTCTTTTGTTGTTGTGGTTTCGATTTTTCAATTCTTTTGTTATTTTTGTTTATAATTTTTTTGTATTCTCTTAACTTCTTGTCTCGTAATCACGAATTTATTATATTGTAATTCAGTGACAAGTGGCGCTTCATTTGCTTCACATGCATGTCACATGTTTTTATGTGGTAGTGGTGGTGATAGTAGTGGAATAGTGAAACTCTATATTATTGCCACAAAAATATTATTCTGGACCATTTTATTTTTCTCTCATTATTACGCTGAATTTTATTTTATTTATTCTTGATATCTGTTCGAACTTATTTTGTATAAAACATAACCATCAAACTCATACTCTCCGGCCGCAACCATCAGTATGATCGTTAGACAATCGATCGAGCCTGATTACCTATGAAGTTCGATCGATCAAAACAGGATTTGAGTTAGAGCAAGATTCATATGGCAAATGCATAGCGTATCGCTTTGAATTACAATTTCTCTCTCTCCTGTTTTAGTAAGAAAAAGCTAAAGCGATTTTTACAAACCTTCAAAAGCATTAGATTCTATAATAAAGGCATTCCTGATTCTAATGATGTTAGGTTAGCAAACTCGAGTATTGGATAAACTAAGCTAAGGCTTTGAGTGATGTCAATTCTGGGAAAAGAATTATAGGAGAAGCTTCCAAATCACTGGCTGACCACTCATATGTACATCAAGAAAAACTTAAAGCCAAAGTTGTAAAGGCTTCCTTCTTTCTCCTCAAAAAATTGGGGTCATGATTAAAGTCTTGATTAGAGATTAGGGAAAGATTTTTATTAAATAGATCGGCAAATAAAAAAATATATATTTAATGGAGAC
The DNA here is from genome assembly GCA_958295655.1 of Palloptera scutellata. Lineage (NCBI taxonomy): Eukaryota > Metazoa > Arthropoda > Insecta > Diptera > Pallopteridae > Palloptera > Palloptera scutellata. The sequence continues at coordinate 14,602,871 of OY282449.1, read as the reverse complement.
AATAAGCTTCTTTTCTGCAACCCTTTCCTTTAGTCTGTATTATCCAATCAGATTTAAACGTGATAACAGTGAAAAGTTGCAGATTCTGATCAAAAGAACTAGCAGAAGTTAAAAGTACTTCCCATTCTCATATAACTCTCACAAATATTAGAAGGCCTTCCATGTAGAATCTTTGAACTAATATGATGTCAAGAACACCTCAGCCAGAAATGCTCCCGTATTTATTTAGAATTCTGAAACGTACCTTACTTAAAACAGGATGTAATGTAGACGTAATGGTCATATTCCAAATTCGCTTTCTTATTTCTAAAATAACATTTTCTGAATGCTCTAGATTTATTCAGATTCTTTTAACACCTTAGATTATACCATAAGTCTTTGTTTCAGAAATTGTTTCTTCTATTCTCAAATGCTTAAATTGTTTTCTTTTTCTGCTATGTCATTTCAACTCATTGCATTATGTACAAAATTCATCTTTACTTTCTTCCAGCCGAAATCTAATTTTACAAAAATCTTCTTCTAAGATTCGTGCTTTGTTTATTTATTTTTGTAAGCGACTTAAATTTTTTGTTTTTGGGGGAATCTACCTACAACATATTGTTCATATATAAATATTTTCTATATCTTCTAGCTTCATTATACATACTATATATGTATGTACATATATAAGTATGTACAAATTCACCATATTTTTTGACTGACATTTAGATTTTCAGCTATGCACAAGTACGAGTAGAAGTACGTAATTTTGCATTGCTATTACTACTACGTCTATGACAGCAGCTTCAGCTACCGCTACTGTTGTTGCTGCTGCTATTGCTCCTCATGCTGCTGATGATGACGTTGAGGATGTGTTTGGCATAACTAATTTTGTTGCAGGTTACAATGTTGGTTGGGGGTTGATTGTCTGTATGTAATGACTAAAGTACTTACATATGTGGCCCTATGTGCCCAAATCAGTAGCGGTGTAAAGAAATGTACATAAGAGTAGAAAATTGGTTTTTACTTGAATTCTCAGGCATCAGGTAAATTTTATAAAGTACCTAGTGAGAAATTCTGAGACCATGCCGGACCTGGTGCAATATTAGCAGAAGAAACTAAAGTGCAGATGATGTTTACGAACAGAAGTAACCTAATTTATAAGTAACAGTGTAAATTGCCATCAACTAATGAAACGAAAGAAATGAGGTTATCAGAGATTGATTTCTTACATTTCAAACTCCTCATTTTAAGATTTATTTCTCAAAAATACAACGCCACTGCATTCGAGTCGTTTTCCACCACAACTGCAACTGCTGTTGGTGGCGCAATACCCAAACCCAAATACAGCATCCAACTTTATGACTTGCAAGCTATGCGGATGGAGCAAGCAAACTTGTTGTTGTTGGTATGAAGAGACCGACGATGAATGAATGAATGTAAATGCATTTATCGACATTTGCCGATGCTACTACCAATCGCTTGCGCTCTTTAAGCCAACTAGAAGAAGAATTTTGCAAAAGAGACACAAACTGAAACGCTCAAATACAAGCGAACGAGTAAAATGCATGCAGAATTTGTGGATGAAAGTGCAAAAATTACGAAACTGCCCTTTCACTACAAAGAGGAAGATACACGAAGCTCAAGCATCTCTCTCTCTTAGTACAGAAGATACCGAGATATGTACCTGTGTGATGATTTAAGTATCTGTGTGTGTGTGTGCAGCGAGTGTTAGCTCAGGCTCAGGTGGGCAACTGAGATTGCGTTTGAGATGCTGTTGCAGTGTTGAACTGAAAAATGTTGATGCCGTTGTTGGTGTTGCTGCTGCCATAAACATGTGCGAATTCTTGTTGTTGTTGCTGTTGTTATTTTGTTTCTGTTTTGGGTATCGTTCTCGATACTCGACTTCGTGCCTGCGATTTGTGCAATATTTTATGACAAACGAAGTGTGGATTTTTTTCTTTCATCTTTCTTACTGTGGTTGGTGCGGCTGCCGTGGTGGTTGTTGTTATGGTGGCACCATCTCCTCTCACAATAGGGGAAACTTGCTTCACCATGACACACACACAAACACACGCAATAGAAAACACCATCAACTTTAACATCATCATCATCGTCATTATTAACATTATAAGCAGCAACATAAGCAGCCAGCAGCATCAACATGTGCTGGTGCTGGTGCATACAACAACAACAGTATCAACAATAAAAACCGATAATAACCAACGATGCTAAAGCACGGCAACTCTGGTACTCACATTGAGACACATCGAGAAGAAGATGTGAGGCGACCATGTTTCCTGATGCGAGGCGATAGTTTATCGCCAATTTTCATGCCGTGCAGAGGTGAACGCGGAGAATAAAGAAAACGTGCGAACAATTGACGAGGAATACGACCGACGAGACAAGACCACAAACAACAAGAGCAACAACAGCAACCGAAATAACAATAAAACAAAAAGTGAAGTAGAAACGCGTATCCTCGCAAAAAACCACCGTCGCTATTGACGCAGTTTTTTGTTATTTTTTTTTTTGGTAATATGATATAATCGCACGAATCTAATTTGGGGATTTCTTCACAGCATCAAGCAAGAATAATAATAATAAGCTAAAAGAAAGGAAAATATATTTGGTAAATAGTAAATTTTTGAAGCATGGCAGCTATATTAGTAGACATGTTAGTTTGTTTCGTGTCCGCTGCAGGTGAAATCTAAATCCCAGATAAATAATATTAATAATAATAAATATGAATGAGTGATAGTGTAACTAAAGTGCAACAAACATCCACCATAAATTTGCGAAAAAAATGAGTATGCCAAAATAGAAAAGTTCATCAAAAAATTATATTTGTATAAAAAAAAACCAAAAAATCACTTGAAGAATCTTGACCAAAATAAGTGTGTCTCTCTCTCTCTCTAAACAAAAAGTGAATCATGGATCATCATGGCAGTGGCTTTGTCGCCTCGCCATGGGCGGCCGTTCTTGGTCATCATGCCATGGCCGCTTCAGCAGGTGCCGATGCTGGATTTGCTGCAGCCGCTGCTGCAGCGCATGTCCAGAATGTTGCTGTTGCTGCGCAACATCACCACCATTCACATCATCAAATTGCAGCAGCCGCTCATCATCATCATCAGCATCACCACCATCATCATCCGCATTCGCATGCTGCGCACCATCCGCATTCACATCATTTGAATCCGACTGGAATGCCAATGGATTTGCATGTACCACAAGGATTTCCCTATTACAGGTACACATGAACTTACTGCAAATTTACATACACACACACAAACATAAACTTAATCAAGTATATACTACTACCACCCCAAAATAAAAGGCAAATACATTGATGTAGATGTTTGTATATGTGAGGTAGATGTAAGTGTTAACAAATTGTTCCTCTATTTTAATTGGTAGTGAAATTTTACATTCCCAAATTTGAAATTTACCGACGGTCTTACCAGTATCTTGACTTTGACATTTTATATACGTTATTTTTGTTTATCATTGTTTATGTACTTGTCGGACTTCCGAATATTTGGTTTTAATTAGAATTAATTTTGCAAAAATCAATAAGTCAAATTTCATTATTTTTCCTTTTTTTTTTTTTGTATAAACGGTAATGAAAATTATTGTAAGTATTCGAAACTATTTTGACAAATAAAAACGGCGAAAAAGCTATTAGAACAAATATCGATAAGCTCCTAATAATTATTTTATATACTAGAGTTGCTCTTTAAAAGTTGAAAAGGTATCAAAATGAAATTAAAGGAAGTTTTCAGCTTTAAAAGTCAGTAAATTTATGCACTGATAATGAATCTGGTGTCAATAATTCTCCAACCTTATTTCAAATCATTTAGTGAAAAGTATACATTGGGTACAATTATAATTCACACATCATAACTGGATTAGAGAAGCCCAGCCTAGGTCCTCCATGGATAATTGTGCTATTAAGAGATAAAAGTTGTACAGAAGGATTAGGAGTAATGAAAACGAAATTTTAACGGGTAAATGCAGTACTCAAAAATGCAGTGAAATGTTTGTGTATTTGACTCAAAACTCGGGCATGATGAAAGAAACGTAACAACTATCAAATATCAATCTTCAAATTCTGCGAAAACTTTTGCTTCCATCAAACCATTAAGTTTAAATTTAAAAATTTTGCTTTAATGTAATACACATATCATAATTCTTGATATTCTCTCATCAATCATGTATCTGCAAGTTTAAACAGTACGTGTCTACCGTACATTCACGATATACGTGAGAAAATCGAATTTGATGATTCTAATTTTTGTTATTATTGTTCAACTTGATGTAAAAATAATTCCAGAGCAATGCCAATTCCGGGGAATGTAGTGGGTGAGTCGTAATTTCAAATTTGAAGTTTCATGTACGATTTAGGCAAATGTATCTTTTTATTTCATTCCACTTCCTGTACAAAAAACTTTTTCGCTCACTTTGCCGACGTTGTGAATGCCTTTTACTTCGTTCAGATCGAGTCCCTCAACAGCATTACGCACGATAACCCCTCTGAATAATGGTATTCCTCATGTTGTCGGAGTACTAAATTTGCCTCTGTCGGCAGAGGCTAATTATCAATAGCCAGTTCCATTTGCATTTATTCACAAATCTTCGACCACCTACAAACTTTTACACTCAGGTAAAAAATTGTGTAAATTCAAGAAAAATGGAAATAAATCAAACCCATTTGTTGATAGAAATCTTTTAAGCTTGCAAATTCTCAAAACAAGAAGAAAATTCTTATTTTAATACCAGGTTTATTTTGAATTATTTTTTTCTAACAATAAGAATATGTATTCTCTAGAATCAGGATTGCTCGTTCTTATGGTAATACTGAAACGGAGTCATTTTGAGAGAGTTTTGTAATTAATTTAAGAATTCAATCTTGGTTGAAGATTCCTTCGGTTTAATTTCAAAATTGAAACTTTTTTTTTTCCGTCGATAAGTTTTTGGATAAGATTTTCTGTTTTTAAATCAAGAATTTTGTGATGAAAAAACAATCAGTTTTGATTTAAGATATTCGTTGTTAATTTAAAATTTGTTGATCCTAAACGAAAAATAAGTATGCTACATATGGCAAGTCTAACCGGGCTTGATTTTAGAACTCAAGTTTTCTCTCAATGTAGGTACTATTTTATTATGTCACAATCACTTTTCGAATTTATTCATGTCGGATGAAATATATTTTCCTCGAATATAAGAGATCTTTATACCGAATTCGAACGGCAATTTAAAAAGCCTTTCAAAGGCAATTTTTACTCTTGAAGTTTTAAAAATTTGTATTTCCTATTTCTGATTTTGTTTTCCTGATTTGCCAAGTCTTGGACAGGAACTTTACTCTTTTACTTTTAATAGCACAACAGCCCATGGCCGAGCTTTTCGCAATCACTCATATTGTGCGTGATATATTTGTATATGAATGGAAGGGACCTACAGTTTAATGCCGAATCCGAACGGCGATGTGAAAAGCTTTTCATAGCAATTTTTATTCTTGTAGGTTTGCCATTGCCTGCCAAGTGGTGGTGCCGTGTAGAAAAATAATTTTTTTATTCTGCCTGTGCCGAGATTCGAACCCCGGGTACTGGGTAGCAGTCCTACGCACTACCAAATAGCCGCCTTTTTTTGGTTGTACTGTTACGCAGAGTGTCAGGGGTTCGATTCTCGTCACAGGCAAAATAAAAAATAATTTTTCTACACAGCACCACATCTTGCATTCCCTCTCTGATTCTCCCTCCTTCTTTCTCCCACCTATCAATATTCCTTCCATTCAACACAATGCTCCACATTTATAGGGGTATACCCTGAGTGTTGAATGTAACAATAAAAAAATAAAAAACAGTTGAAACGATTTTTTCTGGTTTAAACCGCATTAAATCACGTTGCGGATGTTAATACCATTCAAATATGGTAACTCTTGTAAAATCCAACAGAATTTACTGTACCTCATACAAAACATTGAGGGAATTCTTAGTAATTTGTTCGTCGTCGTTTGAATTGCGCAATAAATTAGGACACAAACGGGCGCAAAGGGCTTAAATACTACATAGGTATAATATTTGCATTCGATTTTTAAGAAAAACCCAGCTTAAACCATTTTTAACGCTCTGAGCTATGCGGCATAGATCAGGTTAAACCCGGTTTAAACCTCAACTGGTTTAAACCATGCCAACTTTAAATCCAGTACATATCAACTAAGCCACGATGACCAACATTCGAGTACTTACTAAGGGATAAAAGCGCTAATAAAAGCAAGAGTGTTAAAAATACTTGCTGACTACACAATATTGGTAACTACTAACCACTAGGTATTCCGAGATATTTCACAGACACAGCCGATATTTTAACATACTATACATACAATTATTTACCAATTGAAAACAATTTACCAGATTTCAAAGTATTTGTATTGCCTATGAAAACTTTATCATCTTCTTGGCCTAGGCCGAGCTTTTCGTATAGTGTGTGTTATATTTGTATACGAATAGGAGGCACCTACTTCAAATCCGAGCGGCGAATATAATAGCTTCCTTTAGGTAACTTTTTCCCTTGAATGTTTACCATTACCTGCCAAGAAGGCCGTGTAAACAAATTTTTTCATTTTCTGCTTTTTATGCACTCTGCATAGCAGCACACCACATATTATTCCACGGTGACCATTACAAAGGATCGAACCTTCAATTATTGTCTACCTCATTTCATAATTCACCGTAAAATTATTCGATGTGTATTACATCCCAGTAAACAATTAGTCTCAGCATCATGTTTGAGAAACACTGGAGTTCCAGTGCTGTTGGGTTTGGATATCAAGTGTTCCTCGAGTGAAGAAACAATATATTCGCAAGAAAAACGGGTAGTTGAGATCCAGTCCGAATCTCCAATGCATCTCAAATGTGGATTTGCGGCTTGAGTTTTCGTTGAGAGTGGTCGCTGTGGCGTAGTGGTAGTGGGTTGGACTGCAATGCAGAGTGTCCGGGGTTCGAATCTCGGCACAGGCAAAATCAAAAAGTAAAAAAAAATAATTTTTCTACACGGCACCACCTCTTGGCAGGCAATATAGTATACTAAGGTTAGGGTAGGTTAGAGTAGCATCCCTATACTAGGTTATACATACTTAGGACATTTTGGTCCCGTACTCTAACTAACTAACTCGACCCTGCATATTGCAAAATACTCCCAACTTTAACTTGTGATACATTTAAAGATTCAAAACATATTCGTAGAATAACCATTAAAACAATAATACAATACGATTTTGTTGATGTAATAAAATTTGGGTATCCCGATAATTAAGCTGTTTTATTGATTTGCTTCTATGAAACACTTTAATCAATTAATGTTCAAATATGCTTAATTCGTCATTTGCTGTCAACGCAAATACAATTTGTTAACTGATTTAATAAAACTGATAGCCAATAAACAATAACAAAGTATAACTCAATTTACAATACTGTGAAGAATTTTAATTCCTACCTACTAAGTATACAAATAAATTGCGAATAATAAATACAATGAAATATTTAATTAACACTTAATATTTGTAATTGTTAATTTATAAATAAAATTGCTCAAGGTGTGATCGCAATCGAGCGATGAAGTGAGCAAGTGACGCATTCATTTAAGTGGCAAACTGACAGTATAAAATATTTATTTCATTCTAAAAAGGACAAGTGTGTAGGGCAATAATGCTGTCAAAATAAAACGAAAAGATATTTATGCACATACAAAGATACAAACATTGAGACAAGTACAAGTGCATAAGATACGAGTTAGCTATCAACCATCGAAGCAATAATCGTGTAATTTTGATTATTAGGCTTAAACCTTATTCTCTTTCTTGGCGAAGAAACTAATTCGTAGTTATTTGTAATATCATAAAGTGAAATCAGCATCAAAGAACAATATGCCGCACGCTAAGCAACAGCAGCAGCAGCAGCACGAAACAAAAACAGCGTCCAACAACGTCCGTCCATATTTGCAGGGCAATTGCATTGGGAGACCCCAAAATAAACTGATGGACGAAACGGAACCGATGCACAGACATGCACAAATTCAATGACTGGCTGACTGGCTGAACATTCCCACAACAATATGGCGCGAAAAGTATAATTCATAAGCTGTGATTGGTGTGCCCAGGATTTGACAGCCAGAGCCACCACAGTCAATCCACATAGCCAGCCATAGCAACAACAATGGTTAGCTCGACCAAAGCATGTGGAAATCTCAAAGTGAAAATCTACATTACTGCAATTGCTAAAGTAATAAAGCGAATGAGCGTAACACTCGCTGCTTGATTGGCTGCGGATGAATTGATGTTTTTGCAGTTACAGTTGCTGCCTGCTGATGCTGCTGCTTTAGAGCTGATTATAAAACTACAAATGTACGATGCTGACTACAGCAGCAGCATCAGCAGCATGCTCTTGGTTAGTTAAGAAGCCGAAAACCCTAACAGCCATCATCTCACTTCGCTCCCTTCACTCTCCATTCATATCCTCCGTATATGCGCTTCCTCATCTCTTTGGCGTGGTAAGTGTGTCCATCGAGCTGGCTGGCTAGCTGGCTGGCTGGCTGGCTGGCTGACTGACTGACTGACTTGACTGGCACACATAATCAGAGTCTATCAGAATTTTTCAATTATATCGAAATAGCGTTATCCGTACTTGCATCGCGTCAGAACGCATAATTACTATAATCACCTGAGTTATTACCTCAGCGAATGCGCGAATGGTGAATACAACATACAGCAACAACATCGGCAACAATAACATAAAAATGAAAACAAAATAATAAAGAAAAGACACAACACAAAAAACAACAACAACAACAGAAGAAATGAAAACGTTGCAGAAAATTTATTTACAAAAATATTGCACAAAATGTAATAGCGACCAAAGCTGTTGCCAATGTTGGCTATTGTTGTTGTTGTTGCTGTAGTTGTTTATTGAAGTCTCAACTAGCTGTTTTTGTTATTTTACCCCTTTCCACATCCCGCAAATGAACCTCAATTTTATTTTGCTTATTCTTTTCTTTTTTGTTTAATTTTTTTTTTTTTTTTGCTTCATTATTTTTCTGCAATTACACACAATTCGTTAATGTTTCACATTAAATGCACTGGGAAAAAAGTTGACATACTTACATACATTGTAAACTAATAAGTATTTATTGCGTAAATACACTGAGAAAAATATGGATACCGAATCCATTTTAAATAAATTCATCGTAATTGAAAAACCCAGTTGCCAGAACCAAGGCTCAAACTTCGAATGAGACGAGTGCAAAAAAATAGAAATAGAAGCAAAAATTCCTTTTGAAAACAGTTTTACTTCTAAATGTTTAAACGATATCGGTTTTCTGAGTCAATTTTATATATGTAGGATATGGAATTGATAAGATACTGAGTTGAAAAGTATAATTGGTCCTTTCTTTCTTGAAAAAATATATACAGGGTTAATTCCGCATTTACTTTAGCATCATCGCATTCTTGATTTTCTTCTATTGCGATATAGAACACTGTGCCCTATGTTTTTGAGATCTATCTCATCTTTACAAGGAAGGAAGCAGCCCACTAGAAACTAGTACACTATTAAAACATTGTTAGGTTGCAAAGGCGCGTGTGGATAAGTAAATATCCGCCCTTCCACTCGGAGGAAACTAAGTGCATATGTACATTGTGATTGCCTTTAAAATTGCGAGGAGGAGGCATATTTCCCTAACTGTGGTTTCCATTTAAATATCAATGTACTATCTCTGTTAGGTTTTCCAGATGAAAACAATTAGGTTCAATAGTTCCACTTCCATTGTTTCTGTTAGACTTGTGAAAAAACGTTACCCCAGGCAATTAAGTCATTTCATCTGTAGACTTTGACATCGACAGAGAAGGTGCAGGATAACCGTCTCTTCTACGCAAATGTTTTGGCAAATGGTCCTATAGCACAATGTCCGGTTATGACCCCAGTAAACTCTCATGAAGCCCAACATTTCATTATAATATTCAATTCTATCACTTGGATTCTATCATTTTCAATCCTGGCTGACTGTCAGCATAAACAGTGATATTCGAAGCGTGAATTGTATATTATTAGCCTAGCTGCTTTCTCAATTGCATAGATCTCCGATGGAAAGAAGCAGGTGTAGGAGTCAGTAAACCGATACGACTGCCTTATCTGCAAGCCTTCCCAGTAGATATTAGCCCCAATTTCTTCTTCCATCGTCTAGCCGGCAGTGTAGACATTAATTCTCGAATTACCAATAAATGAATATGACCCCCAGTCTTCCCTGGTTGGATAAACAGTTTGAATTCTATAAGTGAAATTAATGATTGAAGTCATGTAGTCCGTGACCTTATTTAAGTCAGCTATGGACCCATTTTGACTCCTCTGTTTTATCTCACCCAAAATTATGCAGTGGCTGCTTTCCACACATTAGACTTCATTAATATGAGAGGACACGATAAGCGGTAAAAGATGAAATATTACATTTAGACCTTCCTAAGGCACACTACTTACTGCTCCTAAAATTCCAAGGCTAGCACGTCCCCCTGTACCTTTCCAATACAAGTTTGATTCTACTTCTTACTTAACGCTTTCCAATAGATGAGAGATTCTTAGGTGATGATAGGTCTGATGATTGTGGTGTCCTTCCTAAGTATATTTTGTAAAACGTTAGTTTTCTTCAATTTATTTATTCCTTAAACTTCTGGAAATAAGTAAATATTTTATATAACCCGTACATAGTAAGAGTAATAAAAGACCACCCCAGAAAATAAAATCATCATGTGAGCTCATTTCGTTTGTTCTGGAATTACATATTTGAATTCTAGTTTTATAGTTAAGTGTGTGAAAATCTCTTTAACCTGCACTAATAAAATGTGCCATTAAACAATAAAAAAATATGAAATACAAAATTGATATAAATTGTCGAAACGTTTGCATTACATCACAGAGAAAATTAACTATGAATTGATACGAGTTCAGTGTGCAATTTATTGCATAATCTAAAACTAGCAGATCTAGTGAGCCAAAAAAAAAACAGAAACACTCAAAACAATTACATTAAATTTCAATTTGTTATTGAAGCAAAACATCACAAAGAAGAAAAGAAAAAATTCTGAGATTGAAATAGAAAGAAAATCGGCGAGAAAAAGAAAGAGATACGCTGTCTTTTATGAAAAGGGTAATTTGGCTAAAATAATATTATTATGTACATTGCCTTGCATTGGCATTTTAGAATTAAGTATAACGCGACTGGAACAAAAATGTTCAAACCGGCTCTAAGGATAGCACACAAAAAGCAAAATAAACACATGGCAACCCACCCAGCACTATACTCGTACTCACACATATAGACATACTACGTACATACTCACTCGTACACATATACAGATAATATTCAAAACCATAATTTCCACAATTTATTTTCGAACGTGATTGGCAAGTGACCGGTGAATTGACCATTTCATAAAATTATGTACAAATGCAACAAAAGAAATATCGAAACTAAAGAATAAAAAATCAACATAAAATCAGCAAAGTTGAAGAGAAGAAGAAAAATTAAAAGAAAACCAAAAAATATTATATGTATGTATATATGAGGAATAAAATGCAAGAAATTATGATTATGAAGAAGATGACGAACAACAGCATTAATATGAAGAGTAGGTTGGAGTTGAAGCTGAAGCGGTGAATGATGCATTCGCTTGTATGCTCGTATATCTCATGCAAGACCCTTTGATTACAATTCGCACCATCTTCATCAATATCAGCAGAAGCAGCAGCAACAGCAATGGAAGCTGGCAACAGCAGCAGCATCCATTCTGAGTTGTTGCTGTTGTCGGTTGATGTGTTGTTGTTGTTGTTGTTCTTTCGCCTCTCTAATGTGATGGATACATTGCAATCGCACACCATCTCGAATAACTAACCAACAACAATGGCGGCATTTTGTACACAGAGACCATAATAATAATAAACGTATAATTCTTTTTATGTGCACCGTAGACTGCAACAGCCACAGCAACAACAACAACAACAACAGAAAAATGGCTAAAGTTCAAATCTTAGCTGCAAATCTTTTCATATATCTTTGATTCGCTTTTCATTGCATATAAATTTTTAATTTTTTGTTTCTGATGTTTTTGTTTTGTTTAAGAAAGATAGAATTGTTGGGGAATACTTTCATAGTTAAACAGTTTTTATTTTTTATTTTTTTTTTTGTAATAAATTGCATATACTTAATTAAGAAACGAGGTTTAATGACTTAAAACTAAATGGTCGCAAGATAATTGTTGTTATTTGACTTACTGCAGCATATGCCATAATAAAAATTGCTGATGTGGGTGCATCCAAGGAACTCAGTTCCGAGTGGCTAATTCTCAAGCCATGATTTTAATTATTTTAATTTTAATCTCTTCACTTTCTAAAGGAGTGGATGCATGGATGGATGTGAAGAAGGCCGAGAACCTGACCTACGAGTGCAGGACAGTTTCCATTGTAATTAAGGCCTAGGAAAAGAAGAAGGGGTGACAGCAAGTAAGGGATTAGAGAAAAAGAGGGAACAAGTTGAAATAGGGGGTTTCCCATCTAGGGTTACACTCAGATATTTCACTTCCATGGCAAGACTGAGGGTCTCACCTTTCAGTACAGACAGTTTTCCAGCTTCCGCTTCATAGTAAATAGAACAAGAGTAGTTTAACTAGGATTGACAGAAGGACCCTGGCCAGTGCACCATTCATAAATTTTGTCCAGAATTTTCTGCATTTTAATACAGACCATCTGCAAGGATTTACCAGATGTGAATGCACAGACGTCGTCCGCATACGCTTGTACGTGAAATCCGAGATCTTGCATTTCCGTTAGTAATGAGTCAAACGAAGAGAAAGAGAACTTTATTGCCTCTTCTGTCACTACTTCCGACGCAGAATAGCAATTGAGCCTGATGGTTCTACCACTCGTACCATTGACGCCACCACTACTCACCGTAGTGGGTATAATCCTGCTTCCCGGAAAGTGCGTCGCTAGGAGTGTGTTATAGGTCTCTGATCTGGAAGTGGTAAAAGTACCATCAGGCATGCAAAGAAAGTCAAGCTTAACTGTTTGGTCTTTCTGCAGAACCCTACACAGTCTTTCTGATGCCTTCATTCCCTCCACCTCATTGCAGAAGTTTTCTATAAGAGTCAAGTTTGGCGGAACTCACTTTCTTCTTATACTCCTTCTGAACAATATGGAAACTGGTCCAGTCAACTTCCTTTCGGGTTTTTAGGGTCCTATTCAGTAGTTTTCTAGATGGTTTGCGAAGCTTCGAAAGTTCAGCATTCCACCACGGGACTGCCTTGCTTTGTCTGCTCGCTCTAAGCGCACTTTGTCTGCTCCTCGTAGCACCCAATCCAAGTCTCTTCCAATCTATTGGTCGCTTCTTCGATCATAGCTGTAGTTCGGAGTTTATTAAGGGTTGGTATGCGCTCCTCAAGAAGCTCACCAAACCTATCCCAGTCCTTGCGCGGATTCCGTTCACTAGGTATCGGCATAATGTCAGTACCCAGCCGGAATTCAATAATGCGATGATCTTAGAGAGAGATTTCATTTACTGCTACCCCATACAATGTTCTGTGAAGTTGCATCACAGCCCACTATAAGTCCCAAACTACTGGATTCCGCGTACTGGACGACTTCCACTTATTCCTTTGAAGGATGAGGTAATGTGGAGTCGTACGGCAGGTAGGCCGACACTATTATAGTTTCGACACTACTCCCACCTTTCCAGTACTTTATTTTTGCCGCAACAATGTCTTGAGAACAGTATTGTCTGAGCATTGTGCATTCAATCATCCGCGGCATGATAATACAAGCATGCGGGCGATTACTCTCTTCACATTTAAGGATTTGTCCCCACGTAATGGCACCAAGGCCACAGATACGTTTGTAGCATACCCATGGTTTTTGAATTAGTTTTATGTGAGGACATGTCTAAAGGAGCAATTAATTTCGTCTACGCCTCACTGATGGGTACGATAACGAAAATTTTACTGGCTCAAAACTGGCACTTATGACCCCAGTCGTTGAAATCAGTAAATTCTTAATAAAGAAAATATTTTTAAACAAAAAAATGTGTAAGGCCCTCCAATGATAAACATAAGTTAAGACAAAACCATGGGCTACTCCTTTTTTGAAGCATATTTTTCATATTTTGACATATCTTGGTTCAAATCGGTAACCGGAGAAATTCTGGAAAATATCCTTGGTTCAGTGGTTCAGAATTTAGTTGGGCTAAAAAACAGTCTTTTGGGACAAGAACTGAAGACGTTGAGCCCAAACTTAGCCGGGATATTTCCAGAAGATTATAAACAGGATTTAAAATGAAGAGATTTCACTATGTAAAAAACTAAACTACTAAAGTGAAGTAAGTATTATTTATGATCACATTAAATAATTACTGCTTATTAGTGTGTATTACTGTACGGACTGTTTGTGCAAGCTCAATCTACTGAACAAGCACATCAAGGGTGGCGTGCTTGACTTTGTAGTCGTAAGACAAGTTGGAATATGACCTAAAATATTCAGTGGAATACGGTTAATAAGAGCCAAGAACTAATCTTGAAGGACTGAGGCAGACGAACGTGCAATTTCGAATTAAAGAAATAGGGCACTCCAAACTTGAAGAGAACGACTTCACTTTAATCAATTCTCGGTTTTATCTCCTTTCAAGTACTTATGTAATATTATTATTTCACTGAATTGTAATCACAACCCTATCACTAATGGTGTTACGCTGTTTCGGAAAAAGGTTTTTGAAGCCAATAGCGTTCACTATTGATTTATACTAGCGAAACTGAATGGAATTGTTCATATCAAGTAAGATTTATAATTTGATTGCAACACTAAAGAAATGTCAAGCAATTTATTGTCAACGACAAAAAGCATACAATTAACGAAAGACGTATGACGTTTGCATTTCCTTTTTCACGAAAAAAAAAGTAGAATCAACTTGAGTGCAACACCTTCGCACATGCTACGTACTGCAACTGTGCAAATATTGCCAATAATCACTTTATTTTTGTTGTTACCATATTGTTGTTGTTATAGCTAATCAATAATTAAGTATTCAATGCATGGATTTGTACTTTTGCACTTTTAGAATGTGTGAAGGTATACAGAAGAAGAAGAAAAAGAAGTCGTAGCGATCAAAAGAGAGAGAGAGAGAGAAACACATAAAACTTACGAGTAAAAACGCATGCATTTCGCACAGCAACAATTCCAAAGCAACAAATGCTGCACTGTGAGTTTCAATTAAAAATTCACATTTGCTAAAAATAAGAACAACAAACTTCAATAAAAGTTTTGCAAAGTGAGTGACCACAAAATGAACAGCACTACTAAACTTGAGAAAATTACAATGATTTTTAAACTGTTATTTTCTTTGACTTTGCCGGCAGCAAGGATACGTAGCACATACTTCTAATACATACATATTTAGTTGTATTACCTAGCCCCGCATCTGCCCAACCATCACTAGCTGACAACAGAATACGAGAGTACGAGTATGCGAGTAATGAGTTTGTGGCTGGAGGCTGTGTGAACATTGCCATCATCATCCTGAGCATCATCTTCATCAGCCGCTGCTGCTGCAGCAACATTAACATAAACAATATTAAAGAAACAAATCGGCAAGAGAAACTCGAATGCAACAACGTCATTTTCATTATGGTGTAATTTACTTGGTGTTTTCCCTCCTTATTTCACAAAAAGTCTGCCAATATTTCTTTCTGCTATTTGTTGCTACTGCTGCTGCTGCTGCATTTTACGCTGCAAGCACATGCATTGAATATTGAATCAGTTTCATTGGAGTTGGATTTACTTATTTCTTACTACTACCGCACTCTAGTGGGTGGAGTACCATCGTCATCACTGACTGACTGCCACCAGCATCATTTTAGTCGGCATGTTTACACATACACATCGCCAGTCATTCTCATCCCAAAGAAATATGTAATTTCATATTAGATCAGATTGGAATACGCCGCGTCGCATCACAGCAAATGAAGCGTTCAATTTGCATAATTTAATTGAATTTGTTGTTGCGCATGGTAACACTCAACCAGCCAGCGAGCAAACCAGCCAGCATGCAAGCAGAGCAGGTGTTTGCTTGCTACTAGCTTCCTTTCACATGCTGTCGGTCGCTGCTCGCTCTAAATGCATCGAAGGAGGTTGGTATATGGATACGCCGATGCTCCCGGCCTCCTGTACTGCATAAATGGTGTGGTGTTAGTTTTCCAATTTAAGTAATGTAATTAGTGAAGAATATTTTTATGTTGTTGAGAAAGTGGTTGATAGTTGGTTAATGGTGGGAAAGACAAAAAAAAAGATTAATAGAGTGAATGCATTTCTCGTGTTAGATTTTTTCCCGTAGGGAATATATATTATATATACATACATATGTACCACTTGCATAACATTCCTTAGCTTTTAAACACATAGTGGAAGTTTTAAGTGACTAACTAGAACAATTTCTTTCCTTTCGCGTTACATAATTAAATTTTGTTAATATAAAAATACCGACATTTGGCTTTTAGGTAATTCGTGAAAATTTCCTCTATCTAACCCCATCAAAATCTGGTTGTGTGAGTGAAAAATTCACTTGAGAATAAATGGTCAACTTTCCCAAAAAAATTCAACGTACATAAATATGGCATCAAACATTTCTCTAAGAAAACCTGTGGTCCCGGAAAGAAGGCCAGAAAAAAAAAATTTCCGAAACAATAAGGCATAAGTTTCGCGGAACTATATGCTATAATATATTGTATTAATAGAAAAAGTCATGTAAATTGCATTCTGGATATAAAAAATTGTACTACATTAGGATCATTAGATCCCAGACCTTCCCACAACGACTTCTGCAGAATCTGCAGAAATGAAGAGAAGAAAACAATAAATTGCATTCTCTGTAATTCCACTTCTCTAGCAGCGCACCGAGACATAACTTCGGGAGCAACTATCTCTGAGAGACTCACAAAACTGGCTTCCTCGCCCCTTAGGGTGCCATATTGGACCAATTGGTATCCGTGTGTTATTTTCCAACAAGCAACAATATTGAGTAGATTATAAATATTGTTCCAGTTAAGTTGAAACAAGTTTTCGTTCCCAATGAAGCGAAAGTTTGGAATTGCTTGTTTCAATTCAATCGGAGCTGAATGCCGAAATGGTTAAATACCAATGGTTAAATAATAACTATCGTTATGAAGTAGTATAGCAGATCAGGTCCAGCCGACTCGCTGTATAAATGCGAACAAAGGCAGTACTGGAGGCCTTGAGATTATGGATCACCAATACAAATCCCACAGACGTACACGGGGTTGTGTTAGGTTGGTATTCTGACTGTAAAACCTATTTACCCAAAAAATAACTAACAGCTTCGGATTTAACAACGACAACAAGATGAAAGCTCTATGCTCCGCTTAGGAGCAGCATAAACTTAAAGTTAATCTTAAAGAATATGAAAATACAAGCTTGTTTTGAGAATTGCACCGCATCAAACAACGAAAACGATTAATAGCAGTTAAAGAGTGATAATATTTTGTTGCAGATACTCCGACAGCGAAAATTTTACAGCAACATTGATTTTAAATGTTATTCGAAAACCATGAAAAAACTATTTGATTTTAAACTGCTCCACTTTACTAACAATTTAGAAAACCTACTTACTTTTAGTTAACTTATTAGGCTACAATAATGCTGGCATTTTGCAAATGCTAAAACCATTTCCCGGACTACTTATGTACCTAAATATATTTCAATTATGTACTTGCAGTGAACTTAGTAAATTTACTTTCGTTTACTAAATAATATTTACAACAAAATTTAAGCTTTATTTTACTTATTTTACTACCCACTTTAAAAGTAACTCTAATAAAAATAACATTTTACAGTGTTGTAAAATTATTATTTTTATGGTTTTGATGATTTTAATAATAACAACAACAGCAGCAATAACAACAAAAACACTATAACCACGAAGAAGAAAATTGTTAGCTGCTGTCTCCTTGGAACAAGGTCACATGGCCGACCAGCAAAAGAAGACCAACAAGAACAACAACTAAAAAGACTTCAAATTAACGCGCAAAGTTTTGATTTGCTTGACGAACTCAAGGAAGGAAACTTCAACACAACTTAACAAACACACACATACAAAATTTAAACTCTCAAAGTTCGACGAAGTAATCGACAGACAGACGGATTCGATCGATCGTTTATTGAGGAAGAAACGTTAAGGAAACTTTAACTTTATATTAGCGTTTTCTTTTGATTTGTTTTTTGTTTTCATGCCTACATTTATTACATTATTTTTCGATATATTTTAGTTCGTATATTACTCCGATAAAATAATTGAGATAAAGAAATAAAAGGTAACGTCGTTGACTACGACGGCGACGACGACGGCGACAACTGCGTGAAGTGAAAGAGAGCCAGAACCGAAAAACGTTGAAAAAAAACGGAAAATCAGGAACCCTAAACTTATAAATATGTATGAATTGCGAAATTGTTGGAATCCCTTTCGATGCGCGAAACCCCAACAAAGATTCGCGTCCACGTTCAGGCGCAAAAGCAACAAAAACAGATAAACAGAGCAAGAACAAGGTCGGCGCGTATGGGCAACGCTCAAACGAAGAAAAAGTGATCAGATCTGAGAATTCATCACAGGCACATCATCATCAACCAGCCAGCTAGCGAGCACATTCAACATCATCAACAATATTATCAACACGACAACAACTGTAGCTGTGTGCAGCAGCAACAACAGCAGCAGAAGCAATCATTGATCAATGGAATTTAGGAAAAGAAAAATAAGAAAAAAAAAATATTTATAATAATATTACAAAAAAATAAACGCCCCAATATTCCCGCACGAAATTAAAGAGATTTTTCATGTAGCAGATACGATGTCCGACCGTTCTCTGATACATCGATACGTATTGTCTCATCAAATTGATGTGATCCGTTGTCGTTTTGATCGATTTTATAGAATTAAATACGAGTACGTTTGAAATTAAGAACGAGTAGAAAATCAACTCGAATTTGTGGAGTAAAAAATATTGAAGCATCAAATTCAAATTGAATCTCATATAAAAAATTGAACTTTCATATTATAAAAAACTTCAAAAAATTTAAATTACCTTTGCAACACGATCATACATAAATGATCATATTCACACCTTGTCATTCATTGCATTGCAATTGAAACCGACTTTACTCTCCTAACGCCTCGTTGACAAGTTTTACTATAAACTCAGTGACCTTTTCTTACCATCATATTGTTGCTATGTATTCTATTATGTATTATTTTTCCTTTTTACTTAATATTGAACTTCACACAAATGCCGCTGCTGTCCGCAGCAAACCAAGACAATCTTATGCTCTCTGAATATTAATATGATAGGTAATATTTGTTAACTGGTCACAACACAGACGCAACAGATGTAACGCAATCACTATCGCTATCGTTACCACCACCACCAGCAACACCGTAACGGGCACACACATGGGTAGGCCGGTGGTAGCACGTCCGTCAATTGATCGAACCGATCAAATCGGTTGGTTGGACGGACATAAAATGCGGATACAGTAACTGCGTATGGTGGGTGATTCATTCACTTGGATGTGGAATTTGTTTTCATATCATAAGTTAAGTATATTTCGCAAGGCATGTTGAAAGTTGTGTCCAAGGAAATAACTCTATACACAAAGATAAAATATTAAATGAATTTTGCAACTTCGGAAAATAAATAATATTGACTCACTTGGCCCATTTTGAAATTACGTCTCCATTGTGAAAACTTATTCCACAAATAAAAGAACTAGAAATAAAGTACATAATAAAAAGGTCTATAGATTTCGGATTAGTTTGAAAATCGCATCTATCTGTAATGTGAAAATAGGTCGGTGTTCTCAATTTCAATAGTAATCATGTTTGAGACTATACTTAGTATTTTATATTTTGATTTTGGGTGTATAACTTGGAAATGAGGGAATCACAATTGATGCCGTAACTTGTACTAAATAATATCTGGCAATACTGTAGCTGCTTTTATTTTTTACCTACGTC
The DNA here is from genome assembly GCA_958295655.1 of Palloptera scutellata. Taxonomy (NCBI): domain Eukaryota; kingdom Metazoa; phylum Arthropoda; class Insecta; order Diptera; family Pallopteridae; genus Palloptera; species Palloptera scutellata. The sequence goes on along the minus strand of OY282449.1, from coordinate 14,582,783 downwards.
ATGTAACTTTTGTTCTGATTATGCTTAAATTTGCCAAAGTATAAACAACATAACCTTTTTGCGCTACACACATGTTTTTCTTCTTTAATTCGAAAAAAAAAGTACTGCTGAAAGTCATCGATTGCTGTTGGAAGTTTACGGCGACTACACTCCATCGATTAAAACATGCTAATTCTGGTTTCGACGCTAGAGAGGTTATGCTCTGTATTTGCTGGTTGCCGACGTGTGTCATCTATTATAAACTGCTGAAACCTGGTGAAATTATTACGGCAGAGCTGAATCGAAAACAATTGAGGGCCGACAAACGATATGCGACCAGGCACGAGACCGTAATGTTCCAACATGTCATTGCGCGGCCTTAAGTTGCCGGTTAAAAATTATTTGGCAAATACTGGATGGGAAGTTTTGGTTCTTCCGCCATATTCACCAGACTTTGCTCCGTCTTTCTGACTATTACTTATTTCGATCGATGCAGAATTCCCTTACTGGAATAAGCTTTACTTCAGCTGAAGTTTAAAAAATTGGATTAGTTCGTTCATAGCCTCAAAAGAAGAACGGCGTTTTTATGACTAGGAATCCATAAATTGCATGAAAGATGGCAAAATGTCATAGCTTCCGATTGACACTACTTTGAGTAATGTATTCATCTATTTATTATTGAAATAAAGCTATATTTTTGTAAAATGAATCCATAATTTTCATGTTATAAACCCACTAGTACCCAAACTATTTCTTATATAATATTTACTCGGCTCTGATATTATAGCTTTCGGGCTTTAGAAACACTGATAACAAAAACATGTAGACAGTAATTCAATCTTGGAATTGTCTAGGCGGACATAAGGAATTTACGGCTAAAAAGTCACGTTCCATTTACGTAGCGTTACACAAACAATGTAGACATATTTACTCAATAATAAAAGGATATATAATTAATTAATATACTCTTAAAAGTTTTTGCTTGGAAAGTTCTATATTTGGTGTAACCGTCAGATCTTATCAAGTGATATTGATCAGATCAAATCAATTACGAAGACAAATCTGGTCAATGTTAACCTAAATATAGAACTCTCTCGCTCTACAATAATTAATTTTTGCAAAGGACTAAAGCGTGAAATATGATGTACATTATTGACTCGTATACGTTTTTTTTTCAATACCATATAAAATTCGCTTACTAGAAATTCTGCAATATTCCTTATACGTAGGTAATAATATGCTTAAAATATGCCAAACCATAATATTTTTCCAACAAAAAATTTTATAATTCCCATTAGACTTTCAGCATAGCCAAATAATTCAAGGCTCCGTCTACAAGTGAGTTACAAATCAGCCGTTCATCTCCAATTGCAACTCCTTCTATGTATTGGTCACGCGTCTTTAACAATTATTGTGGCACTCTTAACTTAAATGCAGAACTAAGCGATTGAAGTAAGACACCAACTAGCTAGAAAAATCAACTCTTGCTATAATTACCATTTATTTCAAAACAAATTACCACGGAATAGTGCTCGTATAATTAAAAATTCAAATAATTGTGAAAATACCAATGTAGACACGTGTCCACAGATCGGCGAACGCGTCGTTTAGACGCGTAGAAAATATTTCACAAATATGGAAGACCCATTGCCAAATAAAGCAGGTACACTCTTCATACTCAGGATCAAAGTCAACTTGAATTGATCACTAGGATTGATTTACTTCTTCTTTTTTAAATTTCATTTTGTTAATCATTACAAAAAAGGATGCGTACATCATTTCAATCAGACACTCAGACAAAGACATAATGTTATTAATAAACAATCAAAGGATTATGAGACAAGTCAAAGCATCTAAAGATGGGAGGAAAAACGAGAGCGACAGATATGTTTAGTTACATATGTAGTAAACAGCACCAAAGAACAACAGCAACAGCAAGGCGAAGCCCAAAGTAATTATGTAGAACATGCGTTTAATACAAGCTCCTAGTGTGTATCTTCTGGCTGACTTCTCTTTAAGCTTCTGTAGAGATTCTTGTGTGTGTATCGTACGTAGCTAGGTACTTATTTTAATGTTTTTATTTTTAAATTTTTTTTGTTGCTGTTGTTGTCGCTTTGATTGTCATTCGTACCCAATTAGTCGATAAGTGCGAGTGTGCAAAAAAACTTGCACACAACCATAAATAAATAGTGGGCATAAACAACAACAAACACAAACAATAATAAAATGAGATTGGTAGAGTTGCCTAGGTATACAATTTTCCGAACTTATATTTACGTCAATGGCCGTAATTTACACGTAATGTGATTGTCAATAATTGGAAAAGTGTAAAAGTAAATGATTTACTTGATAATAATTTGTTGCACTATTTAATTTTGTGGAGCTATTCTTTAATTTATATATGTGGTTATGACTCTGGATGGTGAGTGCTCAATTCGAACTCCAGCCTAGGCTTCCGCCATAATACTGCCGTAATATTTTACTCATAATGACTACGATGAGAATTTGTCACCTTCTAAAGTTTTACTAGTTTTAAGTAAGGTTTACTTCCTGTCTGATATATAAGACTTATTTTTATTCATTCGGTGAAACTAATCTGTGGCTTAGTGGTAGTGCGTTGGACTGTACGCGTTCGGGGTTCGAATCTCGACACAGCCAAAATAATCAAATAGACAAATCAAAATAAAAGTAGAAACAATAATTTTTCTACACGGCACCACCTCTTGGTAGGTCCCTTCCATTCATGTACAAATATAACTCGCACAACATGAGTGGATGCGAAAAGCATCCATGGGCTATTGTGCATTAAAAAAAGAAAAAGAAACTAATCTTCATCAAAATCTGACTAGAAACCAATGACCTAATTTAGCAGACTTCTAACTACGCCACGGAGTTAATCAGCATAGCATCTAGACCTATTTCAGAAGTGCATCTAGTTCGCTATCTTCTACCGGAATTTATCCCTGATTATCTAGCAGCCAGCTAATTTCACCTACCTCCACAATCTGTCAATCTGTGTAAGTTCACCCAACTCTAATATTTACAGAAAAGAAACTTAAGGCCACTTAATTATATCCTATAACTGAATCCGTTTCTTTCCTTTTTGAATTGGCCTGCCCCTCAGCTTATGAGTGCTACTTTTACATAACAGACGACCATTGGGAAAATCCTCGGATTATGCGTTTAGCTTTATAGCCCCCACCAGAGAACCTAAAATATTTTGTTCTCAGCAGCTCTTTGAGAACGGTGTCTAGTATCTCGATGTTTTTAGTATGAGAACTTTTGATTTCGATAGGTTCGTCTATAGTATGAGAACTTTTGATTTCGATAGGTTCGTCGATAGTGGGAAACTATCTTGCTTAAATCGGAGCTTAAAGTCATTTCCGTTGCATCAGGCAACTTTTTTTGCGACGATTACGTCTTGTACTATGTATGGATATCAAGCAACAACTATTGCTTCATCAAGAGCTCGTTTGGCAAGAGAGATCCTCTCGATAGTGATTTCCTACATAAGTTAGGTCGGCGTCACCGTCATCATGCTGAAGTATGATCAAGTTAAATCTTCTTTAAACAATACAAGCTTGTATTTATTTTACTCTCATTCTCTTTCAAAAACAATTATGGTGCAATTTATCCACAAATTTTGCACTAAACGCAGCAGATACTCCCAAAGGGTTTATGATTATCTATTAAACCCAACAACAACAACATCATGCATTGTATGTGTATGTTTAAATCTAAGTGATGCACACAAATTCATACTCCATACTTCACTCGGTTCACAAACATGACACAACAACAGCAACAGCAGCAGCAGTAAATAGTAGGGAATGCGTTACCAATTTTCCTTGGCAGTTTTACACTATGTGGCATAAATGCGTAAACGCACAAAGAATACAGCTGCTAAAATGGAATGTATGTATGTAAGATGCCAGCAAGCCTTGTTGTCTACATGCAGACAACATTTTTACCAGGAAGCATACGACAATATTCTCGTGTTTCATAGACCCTCTAAACAAAAAACTGACTTAACTGCACATTTATCACAAGTCTCTCAACGGCAAAATGTTAACAACAACAGCAACAGGACACACAAAAAAAAAGTCAATTTGGTTTTTATAAAATACTTGAGGCCATGTCGTTGCATGTTGGTTGCTGTTTACTGCTGCTATTCTTCGTTGTTGCAGCTACGACTACTGTGTTTGTGTTCCATTTGCGGGACGACATTGCTTGCGCCGAGCAATTGCTCGTCGTTGCTCCTGTTGACAGGCAACTTATCTATCATTATTGATTATGCCCAAATCAATGTGAGATGAACTTTGCACGGGGCTCTTGTGGACTTGTTGGATGGACTGACTGACTGCGCGGCTGCCTACTGTTGGTGTTGCTGTTGTACTTGTTTTTTGTTGTCTATGGCTTTTGTTGTCGGAGCTGCTGCTGCCGCTGCTGTTGCTGATGGATGCGATTAAATTGTTGCTGCGCCACGCATGACTAGCTAGAAGCTATTTCTGTTTTATTTGCTCGTAGAACATATATTTTTATTTTATTAAATTGCACAATTACGAGTATTAACCCTTGCAGCACACATAACCATATTTGATCTTATATTTATTTCACAGATTATTCGTAGAGTCCCTTTTTTCGGAAATAAAAGTTTCCTATTAAAATCACTTAACACTGAGTTACGCCTCAACAGAATAAGAAGTGGTATCTGATAAAAAAAAACTCTAGCGAAAATACACAGGGCACATTTGTAATTTTGAAGAAAATATTATTAAATTTGTGTTGAATCTCGATAACCTTCTCCCTTAATTACTCCTACAAATACATATCGATTCTATTCCAGGAATCTAATCATAGCATAGCTTCTGACCGCAATTGAACAGCAGCCTTTCAAATCTAATCGAAACAAAATCGACAAATTTTCAATCAAAAAGTTGGTAACAACAACAAACATGTAAAAAGTCAAAAATCTGAAAACCAAAAAAAAAAAAAATAAATATTTCAAAAGCAAAATTGGAAAAAAAAACTAGTTCGCAAAAGGTCGCGATATTTTGCCGCATAATTTCACAGCACAGACACGGTCACATGACTTACGATAAACATACATACATACGTACGTGTGTATGTAAGAACATGATTTCGTATGTATGTATGTATGTATGTAGCTGATGACGAAAAATACAATTTTAATAATTGGTTTATTGTCTGGCATCTGGTGGATGGATGGATCGATGGATGCGTTTATTATGTTGCGTACATTGCCATTATAATCATAAGCGCTAGCAAAAGCGTAGTAGAGGGAAGTGAAGGGGAAGCCGATACTCTGCTGGGTATAAAGTTATTGGCAATTTTAGGCACAAACTTAAGTTCAATTTGTAAAGAAAGAAAGAAAAAAAACAATGGAAATTTTCTTAAAATTATGAGCACATACGTAAAAATGAATGAGTGAGTGAGTAGGTTTGTGCCGATCATATAGTATAAAATAATATGTGTTATATTGATTCACTAAATTGTTATTGGTGTTGTTGTTGTTATTGCCGATTCGATGATTTAGTATGCTGCCATTGAGAAGGATGGGATTTTCGAGGTAGAAAAATTTCGGGTATTGTGGTGTATACTCATATTTATATGCCAGAGACATGGCTGGAAAACTTTGGTAGAGGAATACCAAATACTTAGTTTATTTTTATGGTTATCCGGATAGCCCAGTTACAACTGTGGTACAGAAAGCCGAGAAATATCTGGATACTCGAGGCAGTTCAGATTTCTGGACATGTCTTTTAAAACTTGTTAGAGCAAGAGGCGACTTTCTTTATTTTGTATAAGGAAAGTTTCCAAAATCATATTTGAGGAAACTATAATATTAAAAATAAGTATTTAACTACCAACTAAGTAAAATGTCGGCCTGATTTTGAAGAAGCTGAAGAGAAAAAAACGAATAAAATTATATTTTAAAACAATTAGGCTTCTCCGTGGCCTTGAATGAATGGTTGTTCATCGGGCTTGGTACCCACAACGTTAAAATATCTCCCAATTAATCCTCAGAAGAAGCCTCGGATAATAAAACCCCATAATGTTGAAGACTCCCGCAAACGCCCAAAGGACAATGATTTATGGATATGTACCTGAAATTTCCGATCCCCCATTAGGGAAGATGCCTCTATCTTACCAGTAGATGTCCCCGAAATATATAGAGCTGGCATCAGCGCTATACAGGAAATGGGATGACAGGGTTCTTGTGATATCTACTAAAGCTGTCATGCGTCGAGACACGAATTTGGTGTTGGATTTGTGGTTGGAAAGAGACTGCATCACCTAGTCTCGAGGTGAACGAGCGCTAAGTCACTATCCGCATCATGGTAAAATTCTTCAACTTCAGCCTTACTTACTTACTTTACTTTTAATGGCACAACAACCCATGGAGGGCCTAGGCCGAGCTTTTCGCATCCACTCATGTTGTGCGTGTTATATTTGTACATGAATGGAACTTCAACTTCAACTTCAGCCTAAACGCAGTTTATAGGGCCACCCTACAGACATTTGCAACGCGAGCTGCTAAGGAGCGATAAATAAAGTTAAGGAGGGAGAAAAGCGTCTTTTCAAGCGCAAGAAAAAAGAAGCAGAAGGACGTGAGGTTAATGATATCGAGATGTTACGAGACACAAACGAGATACGAAAATTCTGCGAAAGAATAAGACCCCTGACTAACTGTTTGAAGACCGGGACCTCTTCCTGCAAGGACGAAGACGGAAATCTGGGAACAGATGTCCAGGGTATTATGAGATTATGGAGGGAGCATTTCGCGCAGCTGCTTAGTGGCGATGACAACAATAATCTCGCTACTATGGAATCTGCTCAGGAAACAGACCTCTCTGCGCCGTGAGAGGTTTAAGAAAAGGTGATTCCCTATTGTGGCACTTCTTTAATCTTATGCTGGAGAAAATAATTCGAGCTGCGAACATCGACATCTCTGGCACTGTTTCCTATAAGATTGTAGTGCTGCAATGCAGCATTCTCCAATCTGGAAAGGGAGTCTCGCCGAGTGGTTGAACGAGAACAAAACGAAATACCTTGTGTCAAGAAATATAGAGTCACGGCGTCTTGGACAAAATGTCACTGTTGATAATTATACTTTTGAAGTCGTCAATGAATTCGTTTAACATCAGCACTAACATTAACAAAAATGTTAGCCTTGAAATCAAGCGGGAATTAAACCCTACCAACAGTAGGCAATTGAGAAACAGAGCCCTCTCTCGACCGACTAAAATATAGCTCTACAAATCCCTCTAAGAGGAAGATACTGCGTAAGATCTATGGTCCAATATGTGTGGAAAATGTGTATCGAATAAGATGGAACAATGAGCTGTATCATCTGTACGCCGATACTGCATAGCCAAGAGTATAAAAATCCAGCGGATTCGCTGACTAGGCCAGCGCGCGCATAGTAGAGGCGACTAGCGGAGCATTATAGAGGCGGCCAAGACCGATCATCGGTTGCAGTGCCAGCTAAGTTTTTTTTTTGTATCTAGTATAATCGAAATAGTTCGGATATTGTATTTGAGATGTCCGAATGTATGATATTTAGTATTATGCCAGGCCCCCACCATCAGCTAAGCCATTGGATTCGACAGTGCTTGCATAGAAATTCTAGTTTCTAATCCGGCTCTTGGTAGATATTATGTATATGTTGCGTTTTGAATTCTACGGTAGTATTAAGTAAATTTTTTACTTTTTTTTTATTGATATATTCAACACATAGGGTGTACCCCTATGAATGCAGAACATTGTGTTGAATGCAATCACAGAAGGCACGGATAACGTGTTATGCCTTTACCACAATGAACTTCAGTTTAATAGTGTCGACTATGACTGCATGTAGGGCCAAAGGCCAAGCTTTTAGTTATCTGCCAAAGCAACGTTTTTAGAAAGGCCAGAACTTGCCGAGGTTCCCATTTCTCTCTTTACATATATCTCATCTCGTGTTAGCAATCAAGTCATTTCATCACGAATGCGTCTACCTCAATAACCGAAGTTTTATCATATGCCAAATAAAAGAGCGTGACATGGAATTTTGGAGTACGATTTGGATTTCCTTTAATTTCAAATTGGTTCTCGTCTTTCTGTGTTTGACAAGAATCAATAGAAAATGAATGAATATTGTATATTTCTGCGTTTTAATTTGTAGTTTGATTTCCTCTTTTGTTGTTAAGAAGTTGAAGTAATTTAAGATGCAACAACCTCATAAAGATATTTTGTTATTTACGATTACCTGACCAAATTGATTGAGCAACATATAGTAGAAACTTTGGTAACGACCTTGTATAACCAAATGAAATGAAAAAAAAAACAGAAATATACTAATTTTTATTTACAAATATTAATTTATTCATATGGTTTGTCTTTTTCCATTTCAGATATCGTGAGGATGCACTTTGCTGGGGCGACAGGTGAGTTTATTTAAGTATTCATAATTTAAGCTTCCCCGCGCTCCCCAACTCTGCGCTGTTGCGATGCTATAGCTATAGCTACATTCCACCATATGTGGCACTATAAGCACCGCAACACATTTATCGCCTAATTAAATTTATTGCAAAAATGTATTTAGCGTTTTTTTTTTCTTTTATGCACTACACTTTTCCAACAATTTACAATTCCTGTTTACATTTGCCACTGCCTACCTACCTCTACTTACGTCTACCCACCACTACCTACCCTCTTACTATGTTTTGCTTTAAAAATAATAATTTCTCAATGTTTTATTTTTCTCATCTCATGTTCTACGCCTTTTTGCAGAAAGTCCATGGAAGAGATTGGAGCCGCACAATCTTCAGTGAATGCGCGGTAAGTGATAATGTCGCCGGCCGTTGCCGTTCATGCCCCGTTCCTGGTGTGTGCGCGCGAGTGTGTGTGTGTGTGTGTTGCTGCTGTGTGTTAAAATGTTTTGCGGCGCATTAAACTGAATTTGTTATCATAAAATTATTGATACAATGTCTATAGTGTGGTTGTTGTCGCATCTATGATGATTTTGTCTTTTGACGAACGCCGTTTTGTTGTCAGATCATTTATACTTGACAATGACAATAATGACAACAACAAAAACCACAAGAACAAACAGCAACAACAATCGGAGTAACAACAACCATCCCATCCTATCCTATTCGATACGATTCGATGGCGCATCCGTGAGGTTTCATCGGTTTCATCATTCTTCGTATTTTTTTTTTTTTTTCATTTATTTATTTTTAATGCGAATTGTCGCATAAAAAGTACAAATATCAGACTAATTGGATTTATCTCGTGACTTCTTATTTAAAAAGCAACTAGCTGCATTATTTGTTACTGTTGCTGCTGTTATTGTTGTTGCATTACACGTATTACATTATCATCGAAATACTATTGACAGCAGCAGCGCATAACGCATAACCCGCAGCACAGCAACCAACAACTTCAAACATTTTCCAGCGATTTTATTAACAGATGTCATTGAAATTTCGATGAGAAATTTCCTTTTAACAACTTTTCTCGTTGGAATAGAAAATTTTAATTGAAATTTTTATTTAATTGAATTATAAAGTTTTGTGTTAACTTAAAGCCTCCCTCTGTTGTAAACGGTTTCAGCAAGCTCTGCGATGGCATCGTTGTGCTTCCTGACAATTTTTCATAGAACTTGTGTTACTTTGTAAGTAGATATAAAATGCGATGTAAGAAAATTAAATATTAATAAGGAAAGAAAATTCAACATTGATCAAAGAGAAATAAAAGATTGATCATACTGAACATTGATGTCCAATGGAACTGCTAGTCGCGGGTCACCCGAAATAGATTCTTCACAAATACAATTGAAAAGCATGTTCTATCGAATATGTTTAGAGAAGTATGTGGTATTTGAACAATTAAAAACCCCTTCAAGATTGGTTTATTTTAATTTGATTAGTTAGTCAAAAATCATATACTTTTCGAGTTCGATCCACTAAGTAAATAAAAATGTTAAGTAACCAAGAGACATGTCTTCGCCTGAGATTTGATTTGGTATACTACTTTAGGTATATATAATAATATTTTGTTTAATTTTTGCAAAAATTGATTTTGATCACTGTGGCACATATGGCCCTTTGCCGTTTTCCTTTTTTCATTATATGAACGAGTATTCTTAGCAAGTCATTTTGAACTATATTCAAAAGGATTCATTTTCGTTAAGATTCTTATCAGTAAGATTCCAACACTAGCTATTCCACCATTGATAACGCAATATGCTATTCAAAACAGCAAATACTAGAAAATATCCAAGTCAAACAACAATCTGTTTTTCTTTTCTAACTATCTCTAGCTGGAAAATTTAATCTCTCTCTTAACTGTTGCAGACCATAGTTTGTAGAATTACCAGTCAAAGTACTTACTTACTTACTTAGCTGGCACTACAACCAATGATCGGTCTTGACCGCCTCAATAAAGCTTCGCCAGTCGCCTCTGCTATGCGCGCGCTGGCGCCAGTTGATAATGCTAAATGCAGTCAGTTTACCCTGTACCTGGTCTTTCCTACGGAGATTAGGACGTCCACTTCTACGTGGCTCGAATAAAACATCCTTCTAGCCGAAGCGCTTTCTTCCATTGGCTCAACATGACCCAGCCAGCGAAGCCGCTGGATTTTTATACGCTTGACTATGTCAGGCAAGATCTCAAGGCTGACATTATTGTTGGTATTAATGCTGGATCCTAGGTAAACAATATCCTTGACGACTTCAAAAGTATAATTGTCAACAGTGACATTTGTTCAAGACGCCGTGACTCTTTCTTTGTTGACACAAGGTATTTCGTTTTGTCCTCGTTCACCACTAGACCCACTCGAGAATTTCTCCGTCGACCGTGGTTTGCGCGAAATTCTGTTACTATATTCTATTTCACTCGATAACTCGAGTAAAACTTAATCAATCTGAATCGAACTTGGTACAGACATTCTTTAAAACCAGGAAGAGGTTAAGTTCTGAAAGGGGTAAAATCGGGAAAGTGGGCGTGATAACTCTCTTACAAGTGAAATGTTCGAAGAGTGATATTGAAGGATTTTTTAATGTGGTTTCAACAAAATTGGATACACATCGTTGAAATAGACTCTTGAATAATTTTTGTAAAGGGAGGTTTTTTATGCTACTTGGTTTTTGTCGTTTATATTTCTGACAGTTCACGCGTGATTCTTGACATATGTCAAAGTAAACAATGCTCCGTTTACTTTGCCATTTCATCATGAATAGACTTGCGCCTGAACAACGTTAGCAAATCATTGAAATTTACTATCAAAATTCGTGCTCTGTGAAAAATATTTTTTATCGCAAAATTGACTTCAGCGGCAAGGCTCATTTTTGGCTCTATGGATACGTGAATAAGCAGAATTGCCGTATTTGGAGTGAAGACCAGCCAGAGGTAATTCAGCAGCTACGAATGCATCCCGAAAAATGTACTGTTTGGTGCGGTTTATGGGCAGGTGGCATCATTGGGCCGAACTTCTTCAAAGACGGTACGGTCAATGGAGAAAGTACGGTCGATGATAACAGACCGAAAATTCAATAATTGTGGTTGGAACATGTGGTTCCAACAGGACGGTGTCAAATGCCACACTGCACGCGAAACCATTCATCAAGTGAGAAGCGAATTTGGTGAGCAGTTAATCTTACGTTTTGGTGCAGTCAATTAGCCACCAAGATCGTGTGATTTGACCCCGTTAGACAATTTTTTGTGGGACTATGTTATGTCTCTTGTCTATAGGGACAAGCGAAACACGATTGCTCCTTTGGAAGCCAACATTGAACGCGTCATTGATGAGATTCCGGCCGAAATGTGTGAAAACGTGTGCCAAAATTGGACCTTCAGAATGAACCACTTAAAGCGTAGCCGCGGGCAACATTTAAGTGAAATTATCTTTAAAAAGTAAATGGAAGGAATTGATTTATCGATCCAAATAAATTGTAAAATTTCTGTTTTTTTTTAATTTTCAAAAATCAAAATTTAAAAAGAACAGTATAAAAGAAGCTACTGATACAAATTCAACAAAACTTTTGTATAGTGAGTTAGGCTGCTAGAAATAATATTGAATACCGAAAATTTTAACCAATTCCATTTCTTAACCGAACCCGTGGATCAGGGATACCGTAAACCGAGCCATACTACAAAATTGTGTTGGTTGACATCCCTGCTATTCCGACACCAGCTAAAAAAATGTCATAATTCTTAAGTAGTTTTTTCATCATTTTAAAAACGTCATATTTTTAAACAAATCCTCATTGACAAAATACATATTGCAATAATATCAAAAAATTTACACCAGAAATGCTGAGTTTTTGAGAATTTTCTCGACATGTGGGAAATAAGTACTTTAAAAATGTTTTTTTTTTGGAAATAAAAAAAATTACATTATGCATAAGATACGAAAATTCCCGGAGATTTCGGATGAGAATGTACCAGTTAGTTACCATGGTAACTAAAATTTGCTTATGGTCTACTTTGGTTCAATGGATGTTTAAGCGCCGAATCCTAAAGTTATTCATAGATTAGTCCAAAATGATTTGATCGAAGATTAATTGGACAAATCCATCATATTATATTAGTTTGCTACTGAAACAGACAATCTACCTACTATTCTAGCTATGATACTTACTTTGACTTCAGTGATTGGAAGAAAAACTAAGCTCTAATAACGTTCTCAAAATCAAAATCCATTTTAAGGAAGACTTAACAAAATAATTTTTAATCAAAATTCTTTTTACTATAATTTTAAAAAATCATATTTCTAATTAATAAAATCAAAAATTTGCTTTGTGATATTTCTAAAATTTGTTAACGAATTTCCGAATACAAAAGTGCATTATTTAACATTAGATGCGAGAGATTTCCTATAAAGTCAAACTCAAAAGTACTCGTATATAGTGGCAAATATAGCAGCAAACATATGTACACCAACAACATAGTAAGTACGAATACTGTTTGTTGTTATTGCATAAATAAATGGGAAGACCAGAAGAAAAAAACATCATCCGCCAGTGATCGGAATTTAAGCAAATAATTCGCATGCCAAACCGTAGCCACAAACTACGCCGACACAGAGTTACAAGTTGTGATCGGAATTATTAATTAATATTCTTGCACCTTTTGCAACTAACTTAAAATATCGATCGGCAACAAGTAACGCGCTAAAATCACACACAAGCACACAGAAACATAGAGACAGGTAGACAGACAGACAGACAGACAAACCGATATACAACAGTGAGACGAGCATGCGCGCAGATTTTCAACACAAAATAAAACTGGTTCAACTGCAATTCGTACAGCGAATCGCTCGTGAGTTGTGGTGACAACCAGTGGTGGCGGTGTTGCTGCTGCTGGTGGTGGTGGTGATGGTGGCAATAGTGGCAGTGTTTGGCAGCAATATGGGAATTGAATTAGTAATAAACATTATGTATGTACATAGTACAACAGCAACAAAAACGAACAGCTTGCAACCATGCAACCTCCACCAACATTTGTCCAATTTGTTCTTAACGAACTAGTTGTTGTTGTTGTGGCTTCTTGTTATTGTTAATGCAACAGCGACATCTGCCATTGTATGCGCGAAGTGCTTGTTTCGTATTTGTTTTTATTTTTATTTTTTATTATGATTGTGACTTTGTGGCAGAAGTAAAGTGCATTTCTGAAATTATTTCAGTGGCAAAGAATTTCTGCAGTTATTTTTTGTTTATGTTGTTTTTGTCTCTTTATTTTCTCTCTCTTATTTTTTTTTTGTGATTTTCAAATTAATTACACAAATCAATTTAAGAAATGCAGCAAGTTTAGTTTTTTTTATTGCGATACACTTCAATCCTTTTGTTCATGATTCGATTCTTTGTAATTAATAAATGGCGATTTTTTCCATTGAATTTTACACATTTGGTTTGTTGTGCCTTCGATAATAATAATAATAATAATCGATTTGTTGTTTTTTATTTTCTATAATTTTATATTAATTAATAAAAAACTAATTAAATTTTAAAATTAACTAATAAGGTTTTGTCTTTAAAATGTTTAAAAATGTTTTGAAGAAGTTGCTGGTTCCATTTAAGAAGCATGCAGCTTTGTGAGTGATTTGAAACTTTTCCTTCTCTTTTTTTTTTCTTTTCTTATCGAGGCTACCAGAAAGTTGACACCCAAATTGTGAAGTGTGATGTCAGTGACAGATTCCGTTACAGAAAGGTTATGTGCATTACTCTCAATTTGTATTTGATTTAGTACATAGCAAGTAACCACTCTATGAGAGACAAAGAAAAAGCAACAATAATCCTGGTCAGATTGAAATTTCGAGCGAATTCCATTAACATAAATTCTGATTTCAGTAACATAAAATCTAAGAAGTGAGTGATTTCTATTGGACTCAAAGGGCCAGTTATGAACCCAAACACAAAGAAAAGAATGCCGTTCGAGTAAACATTACGTCATCTTTATTACAACCTTATCTGTAAACATAAAGAAATGTAAACAAACTTATCTAGTATAAATATAAGAACAAATTAAATAAAGAACCAGTCATTATAGTTATGAACCCAAACACAAAGAAAAGAATGCCGTTCGAGTAAACATTACGTCATCTTTATTACAACCTTATCTGTAAACATAAAGAAATGTAAACAAACTTATCTAGTATAAATATAAGAACAAATTAAATAAAGAACCAGTCATTATTGAAACTCACAAAACTTAACTCGTCTTATTCTTGAACCCCACCCGTGGTAATTCTCTAATAGGAACTTAAGCTAAAAATAATATTCCAAGTAGAATATCGTGAATAAATAAGATTCAAAAACAAAATATTAACTTCCTTCGAAATCAAGAATATTTTATTCTTTTAAAGGAATTAATATTAAAATTGGCGCAGTCGGTAGGATATCAACATTCGGTTTGATATTCGTAAATAACAACCTACAAAGTGACTAAGTGAAAAATACAGTTTTGAACGCAAATCAAAACAAGTAAAAATACACACAGTGACTTTTGGAAATAGATTCCAAATAAAACCAACATACGTACGAACACCCAGAGTGAACAGCAACGCAGTTGGAAAAAGACTCAACAACGAGTAAAATAAATTCTACTTATCAGAATTAAGATTCCCACAGGAATAAAACTAAATATAAGAAAATGGCACTAAGACCAGGAAACGATGATCTAAGGAACGCAGCAAACAATGCAGGAAGATCACTCGATATAAACCCTTTAAAATATATAGAAAGAATACAAACATTCGATGGAAGGAAGGAAGACCTATCCACATTTTTAACAAACGTAGATGACATCATACCCACATTATCATCATACAATGAACAAGCACAAAGAATGTGCATAAACGTAATAAAAAGCAAACTAATTGGAAACGCAAGAAGAGCTATAGAAATACACAATCACTTGAGCAACTGGAATGACATAAAACAAATGTTAACAACCAATTTTGGAGGATTTTCTACAGCTGACCAGCTATACGAACAATTAAGAACAGCAAGTTACAGAGGAAACACCATGGATTTTTACAACTTCATATGTCACAAACTAGCCATGCTTAACCAAAAGAGCTTACAAGAAGGAAGCAGCGATGACATACCAAAAAACATCCAAACAGCATTAAAAGTTTTTACAACACGCTTACCCCAAAACATGCGTACTATACTTTGTGCACTTAAAGTATCCACAATGGAAGAAGCAATCCATGAATTAGCATCAAATGGATTTTTGCAAGATGAAAGAAGAGCCAGACCACAAAATCCATTAAAGCAACAAGAAGAAAGGAAACCAACTATACGTCAACAACAACCTTTCCAGAAACAACCTTTCCAAAAACCAAATTACCAACAAAACAACAACTTTAGACAACCAGGACAAGGATATCCAGCAAAGAATAATTGGCAACCAAAGATGTACTTCCCTCAACAACAGCAGCAGCAATATCAGCAACCATATCAACCAAGACAGCAACATAACAACTACCAACCCCCAGTAGAAAGAATGGAAGTAGATACCCAACAGACCAGAAGGCAAAACAACTACCAACAGTACTCTTCAAAAAACTACAATAGTAAGCATAATAATATTAATAGTAATAAGTATCCCCAACCTTTACAATACAAACAAGACAATACAACTGACTATAATCACTATCAGGGCGAAAATTTTCAAATACCAGCCTCGAATTTTATAACAGACTCCCCTATATTCTCATCAGAGGAAAATCAAGAAATTGTAGACTTTTGATCGACACAGGATCAACAGAAAACTTTTTAGACTATGACATAGCACCCCAACACTTAATTAAAGCAATTCCCAACCCCACGAAAATTAAATCAGTATCAGGTTATTTTCAAATAACACACACCTGTACTATACCAATGAAAAACCTTAACATTAAATTAAACTCTGACACTACATTTGGACTTTATAAATTCCACAAATTCTTTAACGGAATATTAGGACACACTACCCTTAAACAAAACAAAAGTAAAATAGATTACGAAACTAATGAAATAAGTATAAATCAAACAAAATACAAATTATATTATGAAGGAGATTCAGAAGAAATAAAAGATAATACACAATACTTACCTCAGATATTTTCAATGGAAGAATTAGTAGGACCAGGTATATTAAGATTAGAACATTTAAATTCAGAAGAAAAACAAGCTATAAAAAACGTAATCGTACAAAATGACGATATATTCTATCACAAAGGTGATGATCTAACTTTTACAAATGAAGTAAAACATAATATAGACACAGGAAATAATGGACCTGTTTATACAAGAAAATATAGATACCCTTCAATATACGAAGAGGAAATAAGTAAACAAATGAAAGAATTATTAGAACAAGGAATCATTCAACACTCCAGTTCACCATACAATGCACCTATTTGGCCAGTACCAAAGAAAGCAGATAAAGAAGGAAAAACCTCACTTAGAATAGTAGTAGACTATAGAAAATTAAATATGAATACAAGAGAAGACAAATACCCAATACCACGAATTGACGACGTACTAGACAAACTAGGAAGAGCAAATTACTTTTCAACCTTAGATTTAACTAAAGGTTTTTACCAAATTGAAGTTGACCCTAAAGACCGAGAAAAGACAGCTTTCACAATAAACGAAGGACATTTCGAATTCGTAAGAATGCCATTCGGACTAAAAAATGCACCAGCAACCTTTCAGCGAATGATGAATAACGTACTCAGAGAATATATCAACAAAACATGCGTAGTTTATATGGACGATATACTAATTTTCTCGACATCACTCCAAGAACACATTGACAGTTTAAATAAAATATTCGCAACCTTAAGAAAATCTAACTTAAAAGTTAGCCTAAATAAAAGCGACTTCTTAAAAAAGGAAACAGAATTTCTAGGACATATTGTAACAAAGGACGGAATTAAACCCAATCCAAACAAAGTTCAAGGATTAAATCAATTCACAATTCCCAAAACAGTTAAAGAAATACAAGCATTTCTAGGACTATCAGGTTACTATAGGAAATTTATACCGGACTATGCGAAAATAGCAAAACCAATGACGCATTATCTTAAAAAAGGAACGGAAATTAATTTAAACGACAGAAAATACGTAGACTCATTCAACAAATTGAAAACAATACTCATGTCAGAAACAGTACTACAATATCCAAATTTTGAAGAAGAATTCACCTTAACTACAGACGCTAGTAATCACGCACTAGGAGCAGTACTTTCACAAACTAAAGGACCAATAGCTTTCGCATCAAGAACTTTAAACAAACACGAAATTAATTACTCGACAATCGAAAAGGAACTATTAGCCATAGTATGGGCAGTAGGACAATACAGACACTATTTGTACGGAAGAAAGTTTAAACTCTTGACAGATCATAAACCACTAATTTGGCTATCCAAATTAAAGGAACCAAATCAGAAATTAATCAGATGGAAGATCAAACTCAACGAATATGAATTTGATATAAACCATGTGGAGGGAAAAGAAAATAAAGTAGCAGATGCTTTATCTAGGATAAAAGAATGCAACATTACGAACGCACTAAAAAATTGCAAATATTGCGGAGAAACATTTACGACAAAAGAAGAAATAACATTACACATAGAAGAGGAACATCCAAATATGGAAACACCTTCAAACTTTAATAGAAAAAAAAAAGAACCTTTACTTTATAGAACCTCGTTAACAGAGGAATGGATAAGCAAAAATATAACAGAAGAATTAATACAACAATTAAACTTAGAAAAAGAAAAATTAGAAAGGCAGGATCAAACTAAAAAAGAATATCAAGAAGAAAGAGAAAAACCCTCAACTAGTAAACAAGCTCTAAAACAATTAGAATTAGATAAAATAACGCAAAGTATTAAAGAATACGAAGAAAACAAGACAGTAGAAACAATTACAGTTACTTCAGACAAACTAAACACAGAAGAAAACTTAGAAATCATACAACAATTATTAGACGACAATCAGACAATACATTCAGCTGAGGAAGATGAACAAAACAGGATACCTATAACGGATAAACCTTTACAATCATTTAAGAATCAAATAGAATTGAAACAAAATGACACCAACGAGACTATTAAGGAAAAGAAATTCGGAAATAATCTAACCATTATAAATTATCAACAATTTGACGATCAAATAGTAGAGCAAGTACTAAATGAAGCAAATCTTAATAATTTAACAGTGATTAGACATTCAAATTTCGAAAATATAGACAAGTTACAGAAAAAATGGAAAGAAAGACAGGAAAACGTAAATAACATAAAAACCTCTAAATTAATGATAACGACAAATCAGGCACAAGACGTAGATTATAACACTATGTTAGACAAAATTTCATTACATCATAGAATCGATAATAATCACCCAGGAATAGAGAAAACTTATTCGGATTTAAAGAAAGAAATATATTACCCCAATCTAAAGACAGAAATTACAAAACTAATAAATAATTGCACCATATGCAAATATAAATACGAACGCAGACCAATAAAGTTACCCTTTGAAAAAACAGAAACAGCAACTAAACCTTATCAAATCTACCACATAGACATTTGGTACATGAACCAACAGACAATATATGCGACAATAATTGATAAATTCACTAAATACGCATTCATAAAAGAAATCCCAGACAGAACGTCATTATCGCTCATTGCAGCATATACAGAACTCTTTTTGATCATGAGAAAACCAGAACACTTAATAATGGACAATGACACTAGCTTCAAAAATGAAACTTTTAAAGACTTTCTAGAAAAACAGAACATTACTTACCATTTTACAACAGCACACAGACACACAGGAAATTCAGACATTGAAAGATTCCATAATACATTGAATGAAAACATAAGACTCTTTAAAATCAGAGAAAAAATGAAAGATATACCATATAACTTTAATTTAGCACTACAAGCAGTAAACGCTTATAACAACACAACACACGGTACTACCAAACATAAACCAATTGAATTACATTTTTATAACAAAATTGATCAAAACAATATTATAAAGAACATAAACGACACAAAAGACAAAGTCAGACAATATAGAAATAAAGACAGAAAAGACGAACCAGTAGACATTCATTTCACGAAAGAAAACGACAAAAATAAACTTGAACAAAAAACGAAAGAAATAAGAAATCCTATACAAATAAACGAACAGAAGATAAAAAACCCACTTAGGAAAAACTTGTATCACAAAGACCAGTTTATTAAACAAAAACGATATTTCAGGTTTGTGGAAGACGATACTCCTCCTCATCCTCACTATTAAAGGAATATACGCACAAAAATTGACAGTAACAGACCTAAACCAAGGAAATGGATATACAATGATACAGCTTGAAGAAAAAGCACTAATACAAAATTTCTCGAAAATACTTCACGTATTTAAAGCAGCAGATTATTTAAATTATCTTATGAACTTAGACCTTACAATATACCCCTTAGCAGAACCACATTTAACACATCAATTAGAGCATACAAAAACACAATTAAGACAGATTATACCCATATATAGGAATAAACGCGGATTAATCAATATCGCAGGAACAGGAATAAAATATATATACGGATTAATGGACAATGAAGACAGGGAACAAATTGAACAAAAACTTAAAATAATTACAGACAATAACCATAATATTATAGAACAAACCAACGCACAAGTAAGCATAAATGAACACTTTAACGATCAGTTAAAAACATTAACAACATTAGTTAACAAACAAACAAACATAGTAGATCAAGTCAACAAATTAACAGACAAACATGAAAGAACGATGAAAATACTACAATTAAATTACGAATTAGACCACATTGAAAAGATAATAGAACAAGTACGAGAACTCATATTAAATTCAAAACTTAGAACTCTTAGCAGAGACATACTTACCACAGAAGAACTAGAAACATACGACATAACTATAACAAAACTAGAAAACATAGAAATGGACTTAGCAACATACAAATCAGATATCATATTCATAATAAAAATACCTAACCTAACCCAGGATAGATATAAACAATTATATATACAACCTATCCCAAATAAAAATAAGAAACAATTAATATTAGAAACTAAGAAATATTTAATCAAAAACAATACTATATATTACGATACAAACTATGTAAAAACATTACAAAAAGTAACAGAGGGATGTTTAGAACACCTCTTTACCCAAAATCAAATGAAATGTAATTTTGAAACTAACGATAAACAAGAAATTATAGAAATTGGAACAAATATTATACTTACCTTAAATACAAACCAAAAAGTCAATCAAACTTGCAATGAATACCCTTTAACTCTTAAAGGAAATTCTTTATTAACTATCGAAAATTGTCAAATTTATTTAGACAAATGGTATAACAAGAAAGAATACAAAGATACAATAATTGTACCAAACTCTATAAAAAATATCACAGAAATTAATACATTACCTATAAACTTAGAAACCTTAAGCTACAAAAACATTGTAAACACCAAGCTTATATCAGAATTAGAATATCATTCAAAAATTACTTACTCTATCACAACCTTTATAATTATACTTATCATAATTTTAATAATTTTACACATTCATGTTAAAAACAAACCTAAAAATACCAAAATTATGGTAGAAATTCCTTTACTCCCTACAGAAGCCGGAATTTCATCTTCGTCGGGTGGAGTTATGAACCCAAACACAAAGAAAAGAATGCCGTTCGAGTAAACATTACGTCATCTTTATTACAACCTTATCTGTAAACATAAAGAAATGTAAACAAACTTATCTAGTATAAATATAAGAACAAATTAAATAAAGAACCAGTCATTATAGTTATGAACCCAAACACAAAGAAAAGAATGCCGTTCGAGTAAACATTACGTCATCTTTATTACAACCTTATCTGTAAACATAAAGAAATGTAAACAAACTTATCTAGTATAAATATAAGAACAAATTAAATAAAGAACCAGTCATTATTGAAACTCACAAAACTTAACTCGTCTTATTCTTGAACCCCACCCGTGGTAATTCTCTAATAGGAACTTAAGCTAAAAATAATATTCCAAGTAGAATATCGTGAATAAATAAGATTCAAAAACAAAATATTAACTTCCTTCGAAATCAAGAATATTTTATTCTTTTAAAGGAATTAATATTAAAATTGGCCCCTTATCTAAGAATCTTACAATTTATATCGAAGATTTTATGAAACCATCTAGGTAAATCCCTAATATCAGCAGATTCAGTAGTAAAAAAAAAGAAGGTGACATAAAAATTCCAGTCTTATTCGGAATAATTCCAAACTAAAGAATTTCTTGGAAAAATTATTATTGAGTAAACTTAGCTCATTGGTCTCTATTCAACAGAGCAAGTCGTTTCGAACGGAGTGAAAAGACACATGCAATCTCACCATCTCTGGAAAGCTCTATTAAACAATAAGTCCTTCAAGTACCTAGTTATCTGAACGGATTTTCCCTTATCTATGACATGTTACCCTAAAAAAGGATATGTATTTCTTTAAGAGACACAACATACGTTTCTTATTGGCTGCACAACGACCAGCACCAGCACAAGCACAAGGTGATCGCCAAATCTTCTCTTTCCCTCTTGAGAACGCAAACGCTTCACTCCTTCAATCATTCATACCGGTGTACACGAAAATACACGTTTATTTAACAAAAATGGTTATACATTCAATCTTCAATGTAATGGCCATTGCTAGCTACACATTTTTCCCATCTCTCTGGCAACTGTTCGTTTTTTGATTCAAACCAGTTATCTAGTCCTTTTTTCAGATTTTCGTACGAATCGAAGAGCTGCTCAGCAGGTGCGTGCTCCATTGATGGAAATAAGTGGTAGTCAGATGGAGCCAAATCTGGTGAATAAGCTGCATGGGGCAGGGCTTCCAACTGTACGAATCTACCAATTCCCGAGTAAATTTTGTTCGATGTGATGGTACATTGTCATCAAGAAAAATCACTTTGTGTTGCCCAGCTTGATATTCTGGACGTTTTTGGCGCGAAGCATGTTTTTGGTTCAAATCGGCCAATTGTTGTTGGTAGCGTTAACCAGTAACTGTTTCACCTGGTTTCAGAAGATCAAACCAGATAACACCCCGCTGATCCCAGAAAACACAGAGCATTGTCTTCTTTCCGAAGCGATTTGGCTTTGCTGTCGATTTTGCCGGTGTACCGGGCTTAACATATGATCGTTTACGTTTGGGATTCTCGAAATAGATTCATTTTTGATCGCCAATAACAATTCGATGACTTTCTTTTGTACCTGGCGAGCAACATTTCACAGGTTGCTTTTCGATTTTCTTGCTGTATTTCAGTCAATTCATGCGGCACCCATCTTCCCACCTTCAAGATCAATCCCATGACTTTTAAATGTTGAGAAATGCATTGTTGGGTCACATTTAATTGTTGTACAAGTTGTTCTTGCGTGTGACCATCATCCTCATCCTCATCGAGTAAAGCTTGCTATTCGGCATCTTTAAACTTTTTCGGTGGTCTTCCACGTTCTTCGTTTGTCACATCCAAATTGCCACTTTTAAACTTATTGAACCACTCGTCGCACTGTGTTTTACCTAGACCGAGACATGCCGTTGCCCAATTTCCTGCAATAGCTATCCCTTTATAAGTTAGCCTTCATACTACTACACTCAGGAAAATCAAACGGAAAATATTTATACCAACAAATTTTGCTGTTAAATAACATCCGAAAGCGGATACTGTTAATTTAACAGACAGTGTGCTGTCGAAACAGTCGAAACTGTTGAATGGACAGAAATACTTAAATTTAACAGTGCAAACTGTTTAAACAACGTAAATACTGTTGTTCTGGAACTGAAGGATAAAAATTTCAAATGCATTACAATTCTGAAAAACATCTGAACCTGTTGATGTAAAACATCATTTATTCAAGTGAATTTATAAATTGAAAAACATTTATCACCCAACGTTCTTCGCTATATATTTTAAACACCCAATAAATAATTTAATTTGCAATATCCTGACATAGTCGCGGAATCTGAAACAAAAAGAAACTTATGATTACTCCAGCAAAACTCGTTAACTCCATATAACAATTAGAAGCAACTTATTAAGAATGCTCGGTACACAAACAATTTTCGTTTTCGTTTATATAAGGTACAAACAAACTATATGGTATATTATCACGAACGAACATTGATAGAAACGCGCAACCCAAAAGCGAAGCGAAGCAATGTTCTGAAACTTGCCAATTCAATATCATAATAATCTTGAAAAAACAGGTGAATCGAACAAAATACGTTCAATAAAACATATTTTCCTAACAACTGCGATGAGCTGTTGAAATCACAGTTTGTTTTCTCTCGGTGTACGTAGGTAGGTTTTATATAGGAACATTAATGTGACCACAATCTCAACAAACACATTTGTTTCGAAGTTCTTTCCAGATATACTAAGTGCAAATCACAAGGACCTATTTTACTGAAACGAATTGATTATTTTCTCGGAAGTGACGTTGGATAATACTACTTACGTCACTTCTGTTCCAAAATATACACACATAAACGAGTATGTAAATGATTCTATCAACTGGCGCTTAAAATGGGGGAATCATATACATATGTAAGTTTAAAGCAATCTCACTGGCTTATAAAGATTATTATTAATTGTATTAGGTACCACTTTCATTTTTCAACTAAAACCCATTCACATAATGAATAGCAACTAAAATGAATGTCAACACTGATTTAAATGAAAAGAAGTAATTTTCATTTCACTCTCTTCTTCTCTGCCTCTGTCTTTCGGGGTAAGATAACAAGTGTGATCAGCAAGAACATTAACACAACCAAACAATAGAATATTTCTGGTGAAAAAACAAAAGGAGGAAGCAATAAAACTTCAATGATCACTGATCTGACACGATAGACATGCCCACAACAACAACAACAACAACAACAACCACAAATATAATAATACATGCAATTCTACTAAAATTTATGTAAGTAGGAATGGAGACAGGAGAAAGTAATAAAAGTGACAGAGGTGATAAAATAACAGGATAACATTATTTTTGAACTAACAAACAGACACACAAACACTAACTTTGTGAAAAATTGTAAGAACAATTTTTATCCCTAGCAGCATTTAAGATCGTAG
The DNA here is from genome assembly GCA_958295655.1 of Palloptera scutellata. Taxonomy (NCBI): domain Eukaryota; kingdom Metazoa; phylum Arthropoda; class Insecta; order Diptera; family Pallopteridae; genus Palloptera; species Palloptera scutellata. The sequence continues at coordinate 14,558,112 of OY282449.1, read as the reverse complement.
GATAAGAAGAAGTTCGTTTCAACGGGGATGGCGCATACTCTTGGTGTGGAGGATATCATTATAGTAACTATTTGATATACATACTCGAACATTGATAGATACACCATGTTACATCACAATAATGTTATAGTTCATAATTTCTTTCATACCCAAAACGTAAACCCCAAAGTAAAAAAAGGCAACTGGTAAAAATCCAAGAAACAAGGAATCACACACCAAACGAAAACGCACAACACAATAAAGCAATAAAAATAATAAATAAAAACAACTCAACTCGACTTTATAAAAACTAAAACTGAAATCTGAAATTAAAAAATAAAATATCGATGGTTATCGTCATTCATCGTCAACGTTTGGACGTGCTGCACGCTGCTGTTGCTCGCAGTACAAGTTTGTGGTTATTTGCCCAAAAATCTTAACTCAACTAAGCGCTGAACTGAAATTTAACTGAAAAACAAACAAGAAAAAACGCTGTATGTCTTAAAAAGACGGGTGCCCATAATTTTTAGTGATGATGAACTGTATGACATTTTTCCGCTTCGAGCTGCCACTGAACATCCACAGTAAGCACAATAAGCCATAAGAAAAAGAGTTATACACCAACACGAGCAGAAATGTACATCAACGCACTCGGCAGCAGTATCGTAAATTTTTAACGTTTTTTATTAATTTTTGTTTTTGTTAATTTGGATTCTTGAGGACAACCAAAAAATGGAATATAAAATAAAAATGAACAGGCGACAGAAACGTAGACGTTCTTCGTCATTTTTTCCACTTAAATCATTTCTTTTTTGTTTCGATTCCTTCGAAGTATAGTTCACATTATCTGACTTCTTTCTTTCTTTGATTCATTATTTGTTTTGTTTTAATTTCTTCTTGTTTGTTTAATTTACTTTTGGAGAAAAATGTCTTTTGTTTAAAATTGCATAATAAATTAAAATGTAAATTCATGTTGTAATTTGAGAACGACGCGGAACTGAAATGTTGATTGTTTTGAAATGATGTTTTTATGCATTTCAGTGGCTATTGATGACATTTTTAAACTTGTTGGTTTAAACTTGTTGGTAATTTCTGGCTCGCTGCAATAAAATAAACAAACTTGTTGCCTTGAATCATAGCTTTTGCCTACTACAATCATATGGTATACGGAAAATATGTAAATAAATAAGCGACCGCAAAATTAAGTTGCTACAAATCATAGAAGATTGGATTTATTCATCAGTTAAGAACAAGATTCAAAGCGAAAAGCTTTAAGCTTACTAAGGCCGTTATCACACTGACAAATGTTGCCGCGGGGGGAAAATGTGTTCTGCTCTCTGGAACGTGTGCAAAACTGCCGTGAGTGACTAAAATTACTCTCTCCGTCGTCTTTTTCTTTGGTGTTTTATAATTTTACATGGAGAAACAACATTAATTTTGTCTCCTCAGCGGCTACCGTTGTCAGTGCGATGGCGGCCTGATGAAATTACAATGCACACAAAATAATTTCATCATGCTTCAGTTCAGATGAATCAGGGATACTAAGGTTTTGATGACTGATTACCTAAAATTACTGCCACATTTTATGCTGCAATTTAAGACAACCTAAAAACATTGCAAGGATATCGGAGATTCAGAAGTTATTCAATAAGTTACAAATACTCACTGTCTCAAAAACTAAAATTTTGTATCTAAAAAGCGATTGGGTCCAAGCGTCTATTTTAAAGCAAGATCGATAAGAAATAGGAGAGACAACTGCTTACATGGAAAAAAAAATATTTCAATAAAATTAATAAAAATCCTTCATTAAATTAAAATTCAACACATTATCGAAAAATTTCATTAAATCAATGAAACCTTCATTGAGTCAATGAATTTGTACATTAAGTTTTATGAACGCGCATGAAAACGTTCATTGATATTATTCATCAATTCTATGCCATAACAAACTTAAGCCAATAATTCTAATATATTTTAAATAATTCGTTCGTTAATCTTAAATAAGAACGTTCATTGATTTCACCTAAGTAACAACCGTTGCAACAATAATTTACTTGATATTATCTTTTTTATTAGGTAGTACAGACGACCTCGATAGCCTAGTGGGTAGTGCACTGAACTATCACCCGGGAGGTTGAAGTTTCGATTCCCGTCTTGGTCTGGTACTTATTTTTTTATATTTTTTTCTCATAAAACTTTTTATATTCCTACCGATATGAAGCGAATAAGAATTATAAGAATTTTTACAAGTTCAAATATATTTTTTAGAAGTTTTAATGAACTTATTTGCTAATGTGTACATTTTCATTGGTTCTGTTCTTATCAATGACTGAAAACCCATCAATTGGTGTTATGATGTTTTTCATTGGATGTATTTCAACGTACCTTTTGATTAATTTTTCATTGATTTTGTGTTGTGAATCGAAAAAGAGGGAAATAAAAATCGCTGCCACTCAAGATGAGACTCTTCCGAAAGTTCTGAAGACGCTAGTTAGAAATCTATATATATTTACGCGTATGTACAAAAGAAAATTAGTAAGTATGTAGTAGCAAAGTTTAAGAAAATGTTTCTTCAAATTTGTCAAACTTATATACCCACTTCAGGGGAAAGCCTGGTTCCACTCTCGGGAATTACAATATTTTTAAACAAAAAACATTGATAGTTCTTCTCTGTGTATTAAATTACTTTACTTACTTACTTTTAATGGCACAACAGCCCATGGAGGGCCTAGGCCGAGCTTTTCGCAGCCACTAATGTTGTGAGTGTTATACTTGCACACGAATCCGAACGGCGAAGTGAAAAGCTTTTCATAGGCAATTTTTACTCTTGTAGGTTTGCCATTGCCTGCCAAGAGGTGGTGCCGTTCAGAAAAATAATTTTATCTACTTTTTGATTTTGCCTGTGCCGAGATTCGAACCTCGGGCACTCTGCGCAGCAGTCCAACGCACTACCACTACACCACAGCGACCACTACCGCAATCAAGAAAGTATATACTCGTAATATATTTAGAGCTACATATATGGTATATAATAGCTAAAATTAAATCTGATACAGTGTTACTATTTTTACAATTTACTTAAAATGAATTGCATGATAAAGAGCATCCACCTCTTAACACTTTCCGACTCACTAGTTTGATTTAATTTAGTTCATTTATGTATTCAAACAATTTTGGTATTGTTGTCAATGTATGTGTAATGAATCATAAAATTGCATGCGAACAGTTTGTGAGTGTGTGTGTGTGTGCATGTGTTTACGAACGATACAAGTATGTATACTCCAATGCTCGTAATCGTATGAATGTGATGCGGCTAGCTGGCGGTCCAGCCAACGCCATGCAGCCTAAGCATTTGTAAGCTGCACGTTCATTCGACCGACCAACCGCATTAGTTAAAATGGATGCCTCGTACGTTCGACAAAACGTGATGGACATGATGGGCACAAATGTTGGTTGGATGTAAAGAAGCAACTCAATAAGCAGCAGCAGCAACAACAGGAGCAGTAGTAGCAGTGACGACGACAGCAAAAATAACGCATGGGAGACGACGTCGAATGAATAACTGGGCGATGGACGATGGATGGATGGATGAATGGACAGTTAGGTGGCACGACATGGGCATAACGTAACGCAATATAACGCAACAGCAGGAATAATGTATCGCACATCAACGAAGATGGTGGCGGCATCATCACAATGTCTTAGGTACAATGGTGTTAGTGTTGGTGGAGTCACAAATCCAAAAGGTGACCGCGAGGCATGTGATACTTATGTATGTAAGAGTCAATCTTCTCCTCAGTTGTGATGTGTGTATGTGTTTGTGTGTGTGTGATGGAAATAGTTAAAGAGAATCAACGTTGAACGTGATATTTTGAATGAATTGTTTGGTGATGATTGGAAGCGACTGCCGTCGGTCATCGTCCGTGCCGCCGCCTCTGCCACCACTGCCATTGCACGATTCAAGTAAATGGACATGGCGAGGCGCCACTTGTTTGTTTTTTTTTTTTTTTGTTATTTAAGTTTTCATTCATAAATTCATTTGTAACACGTCTACGTGGTGCTTTTAACGCTGCTACTGCGGTTGGCTGCCGCGTTGGCACTTGACTGGAATTCATTTTCTTTTGCTGCCCCGCAAACTCTTCGCTCCACTTTCCCGCTTCTTCTACGCTATTTCCCATAAGCGTCTGAAGTGTGAAGTAGTGCGTACTACAAAACATAAACTTGAAAAACAAAAAATGACAATTCATGATTTGCACACGTTAAACGTACAAAACACAAACAAACAAAATATCACACAAGATCCAAATGAGTGTAAAAGAATGTGTGTGTGTGGGTGTGAGAAACGTACACGAATCACATTCGCTGTTTCATCTTCATCAAACAACAAAAACAATATAAATATCAGCATACCGCCACACACTTTCACACAAACACACACACATTATCACATACAATCTACCAAGCAATCAAATTAGGGGTGCACGTTCTCGTTTTGCCCATTTAAATTTCATTGAGTTTTACTGTGTGCGTTGGTGAGTGTGTGCTTGTGGGATTGTTGTTGTCCCCAAACCGGATGGACGCTTTCGATTTCCGACCTACAAACTCACGTAAAGAATTATTATTACAGAATCCGTCTCATTGGTGTCTGACGCTCAGCTCCGCTCACTCACCTACGTGTTGCAGCTCGACCGTGTTCTGCTTCGCTCAGCGCTCCCTACTCTGTTGATTGGTAGTGATAGTATTTTGGTTCCTGACCACGTTCGTTTTTGCTAAAGTAATTCATGTCTATTCGATGCGTTCGTTTGCTTCTGTTGCTGCTGCTACTGCTGCTGCTACTGCTGCTTCTGCTGCTGCTAAATTGATTTTGTTTCCTTTTTAAAATTCACAATTTTCACTGCTGTGAACCAGCCGGCAATAATGAAATTGTAAGCAAGTAACATGTTGCTTCTCCTTCTTCTTCCTATTCAACTACTACTAATACGGTTGCTATTGATTCTACAACTATACTGACGAGTTGGTATTTCTTTAAATCGCTCACGTGTTTGCTGCTGATTCTCACATGTTCAAATTATATAATTACATTAAAGCGTATTTTGGTCGGGTGTTACACAAACGAGGTTTGTTTGCAAGATTTTTATAACCAGAGAATTGTTATTTCATTTTATTTACTTGCATTCATGCATGGAATTTCAGGACCTATTTACCGACATACATACAAATAAAATACACAAATCGTTAGTTTTCAGTAGTTGACTTACTCGTTCTTCGTATCGTAAGTGTGGATTTCTTTAGTATAAGAAAGTATAACTGTATTGGCATAGGGCATATGCTAGACTTAGAGAATCAATCCCCCTTTTTATTATAGTCAGCCTTTAGTCTTAATTATCTGAGCCTAAGATGTTCCAGAGTAGTGTCCTAGTAACCCTTACTTAAAAACGGAACTTAAAAGATAGTATTATTTTAATATCGACACAGAACTTCAGTTTAACAAATTTTTGATTTTGGATAATAAATTTAACATCGAAGTTAAATCCATTTAATTTGGGTTACGAACTTGATAAGTTCACTGACAGAATCCGTGGTTAAACCGCATATTTTACGAATGTAGCTCCTACAAAAAATATTAACTTTTATGTGCCGTTTTGTATGTTCACAAGAGAAATGATTTGAACCCTGATTTTTTCCAAGGACAAATGCAGCAGCTGCAAATTTGTGATCAACGTTTTCTTTATTTGAGCATAGAAGCATAACAGTCTCAGTTATACATTCAAGTAAGAACAACTCAATGCGAAGATGCAGATTTAATAGATATTGAGCCCAACAGCATTAATACAAAATTTATTGGTTTAACCTAGGAGAATTCAAAAAACTCCGTACTTAGAATTTCTATAAAAAAAAATGTCTAGATCAATGGAAACTTTTTCTTTGATGACTTTAAAAACGCTGCAAATCATCTTCATATTCAAAAAGATTTAAGAAATTTTTAAGCGATCGTTTGTCTCATTTATCAGATTTTCAAGCTTAAACCCGTATTCTTTTTAATGGCAAAGATATTTATATGGTCGCTGTGGCGTAGTGGTAATGCGTTGGACTGCTATGCAGAGTATCCAGGGTTCGAATCACGGCACAGCCAAAATAAAAATAAAAAGAAATCAAAAAATAGAGTAGAAAAAATTATTTTTCTACACGGCACCACCTCTTGGCCTACAAGAGTACAAATTGCTATGAAAAGCTTTTCATTTCGCCGTTCGGATTCGGCATTAAACTGTAGGTCCTTTCCATTCATGTACAATAATAAGTAAGTAAGATATTTATATGGAAAATTAATTTCAGAGATACTTCTTCAACGCAAAATCCGAAATACACAAACTGAAATTCTGAAATATTTAACCTCGGTAAACTAATGTATTTGCTAATACAGATGGCTGAAATGAATCATTGAGGCTGAGAAAGCCAGCGATATAATTAAGACTCACTATAGTGGATACAGCTGGGAGCGGAAGTTAACTACTCGGTACCACTACCCGGTATCTTAACTATCAGGGGAGAAATCGGAATAAAATTTAAGATAATATTCAGCAAAAAATAATATCAAACTTTAAAATTCACTGTCTAAAATTGATAACAAGTATAAATAAATTTAACTAGATAAGATATGAAAGCATTTCAAAAAACTGAGATTAAAGGGAATATAACCCCTAGCATATGACTTGCGTGTAAATCACACCAAAATTTAACTTATACATAACATATCTCAACCATTTATAGTCCGATCAAAACAAACTTGTAACAACCGTAAGTTAAATTTTAACCTAAAAAATGTTTTACCTTATCGCAAAAACTTATCCATAGAAAACAAAATTAATGAAATTTTCTCGAATTAGTTAGGTAAACATACTTTGGTTCTTGTTGTACATAAATATTTTAAGTTTGAAATTTTATAAACCAGTGAAATTACCCTAAAAGTATGCCAGCTTTTTGAAAAAATCAAAAATATTAAATACTTAAATGAAAAGTTGAAGCATTTCCAACAAAACTATTAAACTTATAAAGGAAATGTTTACATTTTAAAAACATAGATTGTCGGCTCCATTAAACAAGCTAAATTTGTTTAAAATCTGTTCAGGTGCTCAGCGATGATAGCTGCCAAAATAATATCAAAGTTCGATCCTAATTTACTGCGAAACCATAAAACTTGAAATAAATATGTTACACAAGCAGTCTAAAGTTGGTTGGTATATAAAATATCTCCCTCCAATTCCAAAATCCTATCTACACCACTGGTGATAACTTTTTAAAATGAAGGATTTTTATTTACTCTAATGGCAATGGATAATGTGCGCCACATTATGGCTGGAATATTGATTAGTTTTAACAGTAAATCTTACAATATTTTAGACTACAGCACTATGCTCATTGCACATTTTTTAAATTGTTGAATTCGGAAATAATTCCTTAAATATTTCATGCTTAAGTCACAACTTTTGTATACTAATTCACAGTCAGATTAAAAATTTCCTTAAGGATAAAATGAGAATAAGTGACTCTCTATCTCAATTTAATGATAATCATATGTGGATATTAATCAAACTGGGAAACAACAACAACAACATTAACTCCCACGCAATATAAAACGCCCCGAAAATACCTGTACGGAGCACAAAGTACCTGTTTGAAGTATATGTAGCCACATACACAGGCGCATACACACCCATGCACACACATAAAGGTAGTATGTAAGTTACCTACACTTTGAAGCAATGCTTCAACATCATTGGCATTTTATAATTTCAGTCACATACTAACACATAAAACAAAAGCAACACACAAAACTGTCATACGTGTAAGCATGCATTAACAACAACACTACTACTATACTCGTATATATAATACAAATACCAATACTACTGCTGCTACTACATACTACATACGACACTACCTCACGAAGGCTAACTGCTTACAAAATGGATGTTAGAGAAAAAGAGACACCAAATCGTTGGCAATCGCGAAACATTTGATAATTCCCAAATGTAGAAAGAAGTAAACTAATTGCTGCGCGTGACTTGCGTCTACCAGCGCACCAGAGTATATAAAATGAGCGTCGTCACACATGTGCTACAAAGCGACAAAGTTGTCTAGTATATACAAAGTGCAAAGTAACAAAATTAACGGGCGTGGTAAAAATGTCAGAGTGCAAGAGTAAAAGAGATGCACATACACATGCATGTGGGCAAAATGGCAACGCGAGAATGGGAGAGAAAGATATCGTTTGAGTTGTATGCGAGTATGCGAATGGAATACAACAATGAAACCAGTTTTATGAGAAATATGCCGTTCGCACGTTTGCACACAAACGAGTAACAATGAGGAAGCAAATGCCATACACACACACATACACACACACTTTATATGGGCACTCGCAGCTGCAGCAGCAAAGGCTCATTATGTATGCGTGCTATGTCGATTCCGATTCGGCGGCTAAAGTTGTATATCCCAACGGCAGTCACGTCCCGCCCATTTACTCTCAACTCAACTCAACTCAGCGACAGCAAAGCAGTAGCAGTAGCAGTAACAACAAAAATAAAAAATATTTAACAAAAGAGAGTAAGTACATTCAAACAACAACATGAAGAGACTAACCGAATACTCACTCATTTTGTGAGTCAGTGAGTGAGTGAGAGAGCATTGAACGCGCACGTCGCACGTCGCACTTCGTGCAACTGCTTCAAATTGGAGCGAATATCGAGCGTGAGACTGCTTAAAATGCTACTGGTGCGACAAGTACATGACCGCATAGAAAGTCAGGTGCGCCACATCTACAACAATAATATTAGCGCAGCTAGCAGAAAGCAGTAACTCCCGCATATCCTTTTTGACCGCGGCGACAGCAGCGACGCCAACACCAGCGTCGACATTATTATTGTGTGTGTTTGTAACGGAGCGCACGTTCGTTGGTTGTCGTTCGTTCGCTTGTTCGTTCATTTCGATACTCTTTCGCATGCAAAGTAAAAGATATCACCCCAAAAAATGTGTACGGATGTATATAATACATACATATGTACATTTGTATGCATGTGTGTGTGTGCATGTGTTTGTGAGTATGTGTGTGATGTTCTTGGCTTCGGTTTTTTTTCTTTTTTTTTGGTCGTTTCGGTTTCTTTGCTGCTGAACTCAATTCGTTTCGTTTTGCTTTTTCGTCTTCTTCTTACATTGTTTTACTTTACTGACTTTATACTTTGGTTTTGTTTGTGACGTGAACGTGCCGCTGAATTATTCTGCACGTACTCGTTGCCAGCTACGGACGTACTCCAAAATAATCGTGTGTGTTGTGTTGATATTATTTTTGTGTGTGACTTGACTTTGCGCGCATTTGTCGAACGTTCGTTCACGTTGTTGTCGCTGCTACAGCAAGCAACAACCCCTGCCCGTGATCCACGCACTCACTCAACTTGCAAAAGCAGCAACACTTGTGCTGCCATGCCTCTTCATTTCTTCAATTCTTCAGTGGCAAAGTATAATTGGCGCCCCTCTTGAACTCTCGCACGCTGCCCATCTCAATAACATCACCATCAACATCCATTGCAAACATCACCACCCATCATCAGTTGTGCTCCGTTATTTGCGACGTTTGTATGTGCTTCGAATTAGTACTTTAAGTGTACGTGCGTGTGTGTGTGTGTATGTGCAACGCGTCTCACCTCCCCAAAACATTCCTCTACAGGAATTTAGATGCTGGACTCATTCGCATCATCATCATTACACAGAGCACAGAAGTAGTAGTTGAAACAATTTCATCACTGTGATGGTGCTGCTGATACTTCTATTGTAACATAAGCAACAAACCAACGTAACGTAATAAACTTTAACGTAACGTAAAGCATAATATCTACACATATAAAATTGAAAACATAACGCGGCATCCACAAATTGCATGCAAGTAGCGTACGTAACGCGTTTTTGACGTGCCCGCTCAACTAAATTATCTGGACACGCACGTCGTCATCGTCGTTGTGTCGTTGCCGTTGTCGTTGTCGTTGTCGTCGTCGCATACAACGTCGCGTTCGTGCTGCACAATCGAGAGGATTCGATTGGAATTTCTAATTTGAATTTTTCTATATAAAATCAGTCGCACTAGTGACGCACTAGTACATGGAGTAGGTGGTGGTAGTGAGTGATACAAATGGACGCTGTTGAATCACCAACCTCACACTCAATCCTTTATTCAAACAATGCTGCTCGTCGTCGTGATAGTAATAGTATAGCATAGTAAAGTAGTAGTAGTAGTAGTTCAGTCAGTGCGTGCGTGTATGTGTTTTTGTGTATGTGCATGAGTTTCTAAAGCGCCAGTTCATATGTACTTTAGACCTATACTAAATCGAGACATCGACACGTACGCGTAAATTGCTTGCCACTTTTGTGTGTATGTGTCTGTAAATGTGCAACAACACAATAAAAGAGTTACAGAAAATAAAGGATTTGTTGACCTCATTCAAATTTTACGCAATCAAACGAAAAACAATAATGTGGCAAAGAGTGTTTTCCAAATATTTTCTCTGTAAATTCTTAAACAGAAAAATAAATAAAATTTGAAATATGTTAAAGTGATTGTTCCAACAAAAGAGAAAACAAAAAACAAAACAAAAATAACTAGTATACTAATTTTCCGTCAGTAACTTAATCCAATCAAACCAATCCAATCATTATCATCATGTTACCCTATCAAGCTGTTGCCATGGATTATGCTGGCTATCAACGTCAACCCACACCTGGTCACCCTGGTAGTCATATGTCAACAATGGGATCTCTGGGAATGACCGGTGTGGGCGGTTCACCATTTACACATTCATGGCTAGTGCCAACGCAGGATTTATGCGCGATGCAATATAACAAAATGCCAAATCAACATCAACCGGGCGGAGGAATGCACGCCCAACAGCAACCCATCGAGCCGGGGTCAGTTTAATTTTCATCCAAACATATTAAAAAACTTATATAAACAAGAAAATTTAGATTAATACATAATTTGAATACATATTTAAAAATGTCTATAAAACCCATTCAAAATATTCCTATCAATAAAATTGTTTGTAGAGCTAAAGTCAAAAATCCTTGTGTGAAGACCCAGCTTCAATTTCAATGATTTGTATGCCGACACAAAAAATTTAAGTAGTTAAGAATATGCCATTTTTTCTTTAAATCTCTATGATTCGAGAACAGTGGTTACTCAAATTTCGAACAATCAACTAAAAGTAAGTTTTAAGAACCCAAGAATCCCATTGTATCTAATCATATTTGACAATATGTATCTCGGTGGACTACATAAAACTTAAGGATAATAATTTTTAAAAATAAATCTGGTAATAACAATTTTCTGGGACAAGATCCTTCAAAATATGTGTTTAATTCTAGGCTTATAAATATGGGTTAAACACTGGGAATGTCAGATTGGAATCGATCGGGGTTTCACATTTTTATTCTTCCTTAAACATCAATTAAATCGTATAAAATTTTTTAAACGCTTCCTAGTTTTTATTTTCAACAAGAACATTATAAATCATTTCTATATAAGTAATTTGTGGTCACCGTGGAGTAATTGGCACAGTCAAACTGGAAAATAAAAAAAATTAAAATATGTCTAAATGGGACCACCTCTTAGCAAGCAATGTAAAACCTTCAAGAGTAAGAATTGCTAATGAAAGCTTCACTCCACTCATGCACAAAAATAACTCGTACAACATGAATGGTTGGGAAAAGTTCGGCTTAGGCCCTGTATGTGCTGTTGTGTCCTTATCCTATAGGTTAGGTTACAGTGGCTATACTATAGTTGGACAAACTTGCGGGATGGCAATTTGTTATCATGGTGATTTTGCCACTGGCAAGTGGTGTACTTGTACATGTTGTTCTATTTGCCATTCACTTCATATCGGTAGGAATGTAAGAAGGTTGCGCAGACTCTCACCCGAAACCTCACGGGTGAGAGTCTAGTGCGCTACCCACTGAACTATCGAGGTGGTCCATTAATGAACAAGAGTACATAACTTCTGGATGCCGATTTCACTGGCGTTGTCAGTTTTTCTGTATCACTTAAGGTTTTTAATATATATTCCGAATCATAAAACTTTCTTTTTTCGAGATCCATATTGCAGATATCTCAAAAATCTTAAATGATAGAGAAAACGCCATTGAAATAAGCATCTACAAATGATGTAAAAACGATATATACTAATATATTGTTCTTTACGCAAAAAAAAAATTTGAAGCCGTTAAAAAGTGCTGAGAAGAAAAAGTTTAACAAAAATATGAAGCCATAGCAATCCCAGTCTGACGTTCTCAGTGTTTAACCCAAATTCAAAATTCTTCAACATATTTAATTTAAAGAAAGACAAAAAGATATATCCAAAGATAATACCATATCTTCGAAGAATCTTCGCAAATCTTCGAAAAATGTTGTTCCCAGGATTAGTTTTGTTTTCCTAAAGTTTTCCGTGTTACTTTTCCCACAAGATAAATATTGTTAAATTATATTATATGTATGTATAGGTATATGTACAACGAGGGTACTTGGATCTTGAATTTGACTCTTTGACGCTTGTTCGACAACTGTGAATGGCCACTGTACGCGAACCATGAGAATAAAAATGTCCTAAAATTGAGTCCTAAAAATTATCAAGATTGAAGAAGTGTCAGAATAACGTTTTCCCGTTTTTTAGTCGAAGCTAATTGGAGTTACTTATAAAATTTTGTATCTATTCAATATCATTTTCACCGTGGCTGGTTTCGAAACGATCGTCTGATCGTCAGGCAGATCTGTTCTATACCATAAACATTGTTGTTATTCTCTCTGGCGCAGTTCTGTATACAGTTCTGGTACGTTCTGTAACGCAGTTTAAAATACATTAGATATACTCTCACAATATGAACTTGCCAAATACGGAAATAAGTTTCCAAATTAAACATAAATAAATTTACATTATAATTTTATCTTCCGGGAAATTAGTTCCACTTAGCAATGATTTTCATATAAAACCGCCAAATAAATTTATACGAATATGTAATTTCCAAATAATGTTTCTAATGACGTCATCTGAGATTTCCGAATAATTGTCAAATTGAATATTTCCAGCTCTTTAATTAGCATTTTATTTCATAAATTCATACCATTTAAGTATGTAGGTCTTGTTTAGATTTGGAGCCTTTTTGAATACCACTTTAGTTTTTCAAATGAAGTTGTTATTTTACTTCTATTTAGGAAAGATTGTGGAAAAGTATATTTTATAGATCAACAATAGTAAATTATCACAAAATAAAACTAAACGTGACTGACGTCAAGCTGTGCGTGTACTTGAAAAAAAATAAATATTGTGAGCTAAAAAAGATGCATTTAAAAAAAACACAAAACAAAGAAACTATGAATGAAATAATTACACGAAGAACATGCGACACCGATAGAAAACTGCATAAAGTCTGACTATATTAGCTATGAAATCGGGCTCTTTTAAATTAGATTTGATTCAGGGGAGTCAGGCGTTAATTCAGTGACACAAAAAAAATTGAGATCTGAAATTCAAACCCATTACGATTAACTAACTCTATTTACGTGTTATCAAGATCAAAGGCAGATTTTAACATTTTGCGGCCCTAGGCAAAAATCAAATTTTTTGTGTCCCTCTTTTTTCTGTACTTGTGGCTCAATTTTCTAAATTTTGACGAAAGAAACAACATTTTTGATAGACGTATATTTTGTTAGATATTATAGACTATTTATATTATTTTTTTTCGTGATTTATTTCTTGCAAAACTATTAATTAAGGAGTCATAGTTGATTTTTTTTACTAAGTCGCTTTCAATGGCCATGATGGCTAAGTGATTTAATTTTATTTGACCAAGTGATGTTCTTAGGTAGTTTTTGACCCGCTTAAGAATGCTAAATGATCTCCCACCAGACGCATTTGAAATTGGGATTGTTAAAAAAATTTTTAGGATTATTTCAACGTTTGGAAATGTTGATGTTAAACCTTCCAGAATTGACGCATACATTTCAGGCAGTGTTAATATTTTTTCCAATTTTACAAAATGAAGGAACTGCTCAACCTCATCTTTGAATGCTAATTGATTTATGTCATCTTTATAGTTTTCAACTTGATACACACTGAGCAAATTTTTCTTCAGGCAAATCAAAATCAACAAATATTAAAAAGTTTTGTAATACCTCGTCATAAACTGCAGACCTTCTTTTTATTTCAGATTGTAAAGTATCACATATTAAATTAAATTGTTTCAACTTTGAATAGTTCTTTCCCACGTAAAATTATGTCATTATCTGAAGTTTCATCGAATTGTATTTTTCTTTTCCTGTTTCGATTTTTTGCTGTTGAGTATTCTGTACTACCAGCTAATTCGATTGCTTCTTTCTCCATTTCGTGAAAATATGCATCATCAGTTCGAATACTGAGTATAAATGCTGATAAAAATTTCAATAAATTAGTTCCTTTTTGTATGTTACATTCTTTGTTTTGAACGATTTATTGGTGGCATTCTTTGCAATAGTGTATTCCAAAAAATCAATAACAATTCCGTCTCTAAATCTTCAAAACTACTATGTCATATTTTCGCCTGAATTTTTGTTATGGGCTTTTCAGATGGGTTAATACAAATTTCACCAAGAACGGTTCTTATGAAAGAAAAAATTCTTTCGTGCAGTTAATACCATCGAGTGCCACATATACGTTTTAAAATATGGCTTAATTTTTTATCAGTTTTCCTAGCTGATCCCATCTCTTTGTCGAAGAGAGAAAAAATGACGAATAATTTTTAAAAAAATCAAAGAATCTAATAGCTTTAGAAGAACATTCTGCCGCTGTATTTCCAACAAAATGTAAGGAATGTCTTGCGCAAGGCACAAAAACAGCATTTTTGCTGTAACTTCTAATTTTAGGCATAAATGCCTGACATGTTCGAAGCATTGTCATACGTTTGTCCCCGGCAATTATTAATGTTCAACCCTAATTCGAACAAGCTGGACAAAATAGTTGTTTCTAAATATTTTGCATCTAGATGTTAGATCGGAATAAAACATATGATCCTTTGTTGAATTTTTTGATCTAAATCTACATACCTGATAATAGTTAACTGGTCAGTATGGCTAGCATCAGGCGTGGAATCAACTATAAGAGCAAAATAGTTAGCTCAACAATGGAGTTTTGTACACTTTTGCCCATAAGCTCTATGAATTCATTGCACGTGGTTTTAGATAAATAATTAACATGTCCAATACCGCAATTACTGTATTTTTCTAAGTGAACCTTTAAAAAGTCATCAAATTCAGCCAAATACAGCTGGAAAAATTACCTATCGAAGAATTAGCATGTCCTCTAAACCCTAGGCCCAAACTTCCCAAATGTCTAACTGTAGCAACGACTCATTTTAATACCTCACGTCAATAAATTTCCTCTTTTTCTATTACTTCTAAAAGTTTGGAATCGACACGACCACTTATTTTAGCACGACGAACATAAGCACACATACAACTTTTATATTCTTTCGACTCATAATGTCTTTTCAAAATGTCTACAATATTTTCCCAATCGGAATATCCTGAAACTAAAATATTAGATTTTTTACTAAATAGTTAACAAGCAAAGCAATAAACAGATTTCGTTGTTTCAGAAAATAATCAACCATTCTCTTCGCTCTTGGGCTCCGTTTATTTTAGTCATATAAAAATGTTCATCATTTAATTTTCGGTATATTTGTTGATCATTATTATCTTTATAAGATTCTAAATCTCCCACATTTTTGGGTTTTGTTCAAATACAATGTTTAAATCAAATCATTACTAATTATTTTTGGCCATAAACCAATGTCAGTAAAGTTAGGATAAGTATTTGTACATTTTATTACTTACTTCACTCTCAATTTCAATTTCTATGTCATTGGTAATGACAACGCAATTATCACTTGCACCTTCTTCTACACAAATACTCCTATTTGAAAGATTAACATCGTTATCAGCTATTACTGTTTGTGAAACATTTTTATCTGCCACCGCAGTACTGGTAGATGGAACATTTCAATCACAAGACATACATTTTTTAGTTTCTTTACTTTTCATCTTCCCTCATTTGAATTTTTTTTCGCAGTTGTTTTTGTGCGCCAGGATCGAAAGTTCTTTTCATTTTAAAGTATATTTTTCAATAATTTTTTTAAAAATAACATATAAAGTATAATTTTTGAGTGAATTAAGAATTATTAAACGATTAAAGCAACAACGTTGGTCTTGGTAGTTTAAAAAAAAAACTGTTGGTTGTTCTGAAAATATCAATTTCATTTGCTTTTGAAAATATTCATAGTTTTATATTTATATCTTGTGTTTCGTGTATCATATATTTTATTTTATAACGGCCTACTACAATCGCAAATAAATATAGTTCAGTTAATAGTATTAAATTTGAATTGGAGGTTTAAACTCTCCACAATTTAAAGTCTCAAATTCTACGACTATTTAATTTTTTGTTAAATTTTTTTTTTAATTTTGGAGGCCCTTATAAATTGGATGTCCTAGGCAAATACCTAATCTGCCTACAGATAAATCCGTCGCTGTTCAATATCCGATTTTGAGTGAAACAAATTAAAATTTTAGAAACACATTGATAACTCAGGTGATTTTAATAAATTCGCCATCATCAACGGATGGGCTTGATTAAGTACCGCTTTTCTTAAATTTAAACAGTTTTTCCCGCGAGCGCACTTACGCTAGCAAGGAAAATTTGTTATAATTCTTTTAGTTTAAACAATAAATCGTGAAAACTAACATTAATATCTGCCCTATTTTTCATCACAGCGATTAAATTTATTAGGCTTCGATTTTTCCAACTGAAAAATATGTTAGCTCTTCCATCGAAGATATATATTATATATATATTTGTGTCACCTTTTAATCATTACATCGAAATTGAACAATGCATTTCCTAATACTCTATACGAGTGTAATCTTTTTTCTCGCTTGATTGCATTTTATTGGCAAAACTTTTCACTGCATCACTAAATGTGAACAATTTTATAGGAATCACTTTATCCATAGAATAAACTTTCTTTTCATGTTGTAATCTTCTTTCTAATCTATTTTCATAACTTAAAGGAATCAGTGATGAATATATGATTAAATGTTTCAAGTTCAGTCTTCCAAAAAAAAAAGAAAAACCAACAGTAAAGGATTAAAAAGGATTAAGTATACCGCAATGAAGACACAATCGTTGACACTCTGACACTATTACTTACCTACGTAAATAATTACACCCTTTCGGTAACATGAAATGTTAAAAATATGTACTTTGCCAACACACCACAATAACAATATGGAGTGTATTCGTATGTATGTAAACAATACCTAATGAGCTATACTATACTTGCTGAGTTTTTGTAGCAGAGAAAGCCATTCTAAAGGGATTAGTTTTCTATATAAAATATTGTGTTGTAAAGAAAGCATCAGAATTTCTTATAAAACTATTCACCTTCAAGTTTCAAGTAATTGTAGCAGTTTTGAAAACATACAGTTCAATTGTACTGTGGCCCCACTTTAGGCGCCACAACTAATTATAATTTCTGGGAACTAAGTGATAACATAGATTTAGATATTTACTTACTTTTAATGGCACAACAGCCCATGGAGGGCCTAGGCCGAGCTTTTCGCATCCACTCATGTTGTGCGTGTTATATTTGTACATGAATGGAAGGGACCTACAGTTTAATGCCGAATCCGAACGGCGAAGTGAAAAGCTTTTCATAGCAATTTTTATTCTTGTAGGTTTGCCATTGCCTGCCAGCGATTTAGATATGGATAAGCTAATTAATGAGCATATATTATTAAGTTAAGTTGAAAAAAGTACGAAAAAGTACCGAGAATTGGTCAATAAAACACAAAATATTTGTTATCCATTCAAATTTATTTTATCGCCTTCAAAGTAAGCCCCTTCCGAAATAATACACTTATGCCAACGAATAAGTAATCCAATCATCATAACATTTTTCAAACGCATTTTCCTGAATCCACTTCAGTTCCTGCCGTGTTCTTGTTGTTGACTGAAAACGGGTGTCTAAGTTTTGGAAAGAAAAAATCAGCCGGAGCAATATCAGATGATATTGGTTGAGCTCATTGATATTTATTAGTTTTTGGCCAGAAAATCGTTAACAATTATAGCGTTGTGAGATGGTGCTTTGTCGTGGTGCAAAATCCATGAGTTTTCTTTATACAAACTTGGCCTTGTTTGCCGAATTCTTCCTCCTTCAAACATAAATGATTTCTTCACTTTATTGATGTTAACTTCAGTGGAAGACGTTGACCGATTAGAGCGAGACAAATCTTCCACCACATCTCGACCGCTTTACTGTCGATTCAGCACACGAAAATCTCTTTGCCATACAAAATTTAAGGCAAATTCTTGGTTATTTATTGTCATTCATTGTAACAATATCAAATCACACTTGAGATGAGCTGACAAAATCGAGCTCTGTAAATAAACTAAATGACAGATCGCGCACAAACTTCACGTCATGATAGAGGACAATGGTGCCAATTTAGCGACTAAAATAATTTTTATAATCCGCGGGCTTTAAATCTATAATTTTTTTACACAATTTATATCACTGGAACTAGAATAACTGCAGCTGCTGTACGGCACTCATCCTTAAGAAAAATATCTAAAAATTATTTCTCATTGAATAACCTATATGATATCGCTAAATACATATAAAGTTTCATTACCAAATCAAATTATTGGGTAGTCAAAACAAGAAAAATAATAGTTGCAATATTCATAAATTTGTCTTTTCGTTAAATAATTGAAATTTACTGCTTAACTTTAAAAAAATTTTACATCATGTTGACAAGCAATATAAGCATATTGCAACCTTCCCCCTTTTTTATCCTTGCCACTTTGATGTCACCAATACACATTTTATAAAATACGAAACTTGCGTTTGTTTTTGATAAATGATTTTTATTTAATTTTCCCTTGTAATTTCACATTGCAACAATCTTGCTTTTCCTCGCTAGGCAACATCAATTCCTTTGTGTGACATTTTATTAATGTACTCTTAAATTTGTAAAACATGATTATACATAAAGAAAGCAGGCGAGAAAACATTTCTTTACCGTCTGCTACACTTATTGACAGTAATTTGAATGCAATTGATTTGCACCATTGATTGATGATTGAACACTGCCTTCCCGTATCAATTTGCAACGTTTGCTAGAGGAAATATTTATTTTCTTTAAGCGAGTATGCGCGAACAACATTCTGGTGTGATAAATGGGGCATAACTAATTTGGTATCAATTTATTGCAAATTAATTTAAGTCATCTCGGAAAAATTTTAGCTAATTGTGGAAAGTATTTAGGTACAGTAGTTTCAACAAGAAAGCAATCGGCTTAAGTCACTGAAAAAATTAAGGTATCTTAAAAGAAAGTCCACAGCATCTTGAAATGATTAATTATTCATTGCGTAAATATATTAATATGGCGTCCAGTCACCAACATTCTTTGTAATTTCATTACAATGGCAATTCATGCTATCGACTAATTTTTCAGCATATTACCCTAAGAAGCCCTTTCAAAGGATTTATTGAACATATCTTTTTTCCACGTAGTTTTAACTTCATAAGAGCCCAAACATTTTCGATCGGATTCGCATCTGGCGACTGTGAGGGCCAATCCAATGAAGTTATGCCGTTTTCTTCTTTCCAACTGCTATACAAGCGACTGCGATGTTTTGGGTCTTTGTCCTCTTGAAGAACCCAATCTCGACTTCCTGCCCCAAACCATATATCCGTTGATGGCAGAAGTCCACGACGGTATATCGTGGTCATGAAGTTGGCATCGAAATTCCTCGTGAACATGATTAATTTGCCAAATACTTGTTTTGTGAAGCATCCCCAAACATGAACCTTTCCTGAATGTTTCACTGATCGCTGGAGCAATCTTTAGTGGACCAAACACGCTTAATAGTGTTTGTCATCCAAAAGGAGGATTCGTCGGTGAACACCACTTGGCTCCAATCGTCATCCACATGTTCAGTTGCCCACTCTTGGCGTTTTTTTATTTGCTTTGCAGTTAGTAAGGGTTTTACCGTCGTTGCTCGAAATTGGATCTGAAACTCCCTCAAACGGTTTCTTATTGTATTCAGAGAGACATTTATGCCCTTTCGAGCCAATTTCTGTTTAGCTGCTTTCAAGGATACGGCTGGATTAGCTTCGAAAATCCTCTTTATAACCAAGTCCTCCTGTTTCGAGGTAGCTCTGCAAATGCCGCGAATTGGCAAGTCGCCCACATTTTTGTGCACCAAAAAGTGTTGGTTCCAATGCTGGACAAACGCCTTCGACTTTTTTAAGTACTTCGAAGCACTCAAGTGGGACATATTGGGACCTTTTGGATGGGAACAAAGAAAGACGGCTTCAAAACGTTTCGCGTATACGGAACTCATTTCTTAAATATGCTCTTGAGACGAAGGCGTATAATGGACGGTTTCTACAATTACATTGCGAAATTTAGAACGCAATCAAGTTTTTTGAAAATCAAGGCCTACTTGATATTCAAATTATTTCATGCGAAAAAGCCGATTGCTTTCTTCTTGAAAGTACTGTATGTAGAAAACTGAACCATCTTTGATAAACATTGGTAATTAATAATAAATACCTGATTGTTCTTATCTCAAATAAATATTGCGCACCCCTGATTCAGAATGACTTACGTATTCGTGACTACTTTCAATTCCAATATATGAGTTTTAGATTGAATGTTTAGAAAATCTTTGTCGTTCTTTCCTTTTATAGCATTGATTCTTAATCTACAATAGTTAGTTTCATACTCAAATCATCCACAACCATTAGAATAAAGCAGTGCACTGTGTTCAATGTAAAAAAACTTACAAAAGTTAAAAATATGAGCAAAACCTGTGGAGAGAGACAATATCACATATTTATATTCTCTATTTGCTAAATTATTTGATATGCTTTCGTTATATTTTGCTCACCAAGAGAGTAAAAATCTGTCAGAACGAACTAGAACATGGGATGAAAAACAGGGATGTAAAATCAAGATTTTTAATTTGGTTCGACCCAAAAATTGTGCTATATAGAAATAATTGGCACTGACTTCAAAAAAAAAAAATTAAATAAAACTGTGTAGTTTTCTTTCCTTTCAAATTTATTGGCAAGCAGTTAGTATGTATAAGTACTTACTTTACTTTTAATGGCACAACAGCCCATGGAGGGCCTAGGCCGAACTTTTCGCATCCACTCATATGGTGCGTGTTATATTTGTACATGAATGGAAGGGACCTACAGTTTAATGCCGAATCCGAACGGCGAAGTGAAAAGCTTTTCATAGTATAAGTACTTGCAAATTGATATTATCAGATTTTGCTTCAAATTCGCATTTCGAACCGATTTGGTATACCATAAACAAAACGATATCGACGACCACAAATGCTTCCAATGCCGTTAAGTTTGTTGTTACTTTTTTCAAATTTGTCGTACACACAAATAGCTTTGATCCAAAATAAGGTGCTGCTTTTTGGCAGTTTCATTCACAGAAACCAATAAAATTTTGCAGTATTGTTCGGCTCAACGATTCACGGTCACTCTGAATCACTGGTTAAAGCACCTAGTTTATCCTTCTTCGAATTGCTGCTTCGTTTGGTTTGTTTCAAAAACCCCCAAAATTATTTTAAAATTATTATTATGGTAGATTTGTGACTTTGCTGATGAAAGTCTATCTGAATAATTAAAATTTTCTGATTCAATGGAATAAGGTTAATTCTTCTTCTTCTTTTAATGACACAAAAGGCCATGGAGGGCATCTATACTCATTACTACCTTTGTTTATGTCATGCTAGACTGTTTCCGCAAGTGTCCTGTGTTCAATTCCCGACTATGGCATCTTTCTCTTATGCACAAGTACAATCGACAGCAAGTTTTTGAGTATTTGTGCACAAAACTACCCCAAAACAAAATTGTTTAAACTAATAATTTTTCGAGTTTTTTGAACCACACCATTTTTGAACAAACCAGCCGTTAGAGTGTGCGTCAAAGCCGTTATTAACTAAACCAATGGTTGAGAGAGATCGTGAATCGCTAAACCGAACCAAACTGTAATATTGATTTGGTTCACATCCCTGATCTTAACCTATCAGCATCGATAGAACAAGTAAAAACCAGAGCAAAAGTCATTTACGGTTGAGTTTAGTTTGGCTCAAAACATAATACACAATTGATTCCATAAAGTTTCCAATTTTCTATGAAATAAATTGCGGAAAATTATAAACTGGATTTAAATGTATGTATATGTCAGTTACAGAGTAACAACAATGATTAATAATAACTCAACTTTTGTGATAACCACTAATTATCACAAAAGTTGGTATACAATTTCGAAAGGAAGTTAATACAAAATGTGAACAGTAGAATCCATTTATGTAAAGTTAGAATTTAGATTTTTCTTAAGAATATTCTCTTAATAATTAGCAAATCTCACGTACTTCAACTTCAACAAATTTTTAAATCAGTCAATTAAAAATATAAACTATTGCGACCTTATTTTTGCTTAACAATAACTTTATATTTATAAAGTTTATACACTCACAATTGCAGAAACATATATGCAAGAAACTTGTAAAAATTTAAACAAAAACCAAAAAAAAACGAAAAAAGCTTTTTTGGCCCGTGGCAAACACATGACACGATGATGATGCATGCAGCAGCCACATATCATTGCTTTATAAATTTAGGTACGCGTAGTTTCATTTTAATTACCAAAAAATATTTTTATGCTTACAAAACTTGAAATTTTCGGCTAAGATAAAAATCTATTAAGAGCGTGAAGTGAAAAAAGTGTAGAGAGATGGTAGATGAAGAAGAAATACATGCTAAATTAAATTAAGGAAAAAATACAAAACGTTATGGCAAGCATTTACAAATAAACATTAAAATAAATTTTAAAGAAATCATAATAAAACATCACAGCAACAACAACTACAATAACAACAATACTGACATATTGTTGATGATGATGAAAAAGAAGAAGAGCTTTGCTTCTAGCAACCAAAAAGTCGCAACAGTCGAAATAAACAAATAAAAATTATGACCGCTTTAAGCGCGGAGTTTTTCTTATGAAGATATCGCACACATCCATCCACACTGACATGTGGAGATACATCCACATACATATGAACATAGGTAGAGATGTCAGATGGCTGGCAGATATGAATCTCTCGCGGTGAGACAACGACTGGACTGAGTGAGCGACAGAGAAAGAGAGTGCAGTGATGAAGCATGAAGCTGTGAGATATTTACATTTTTTTTTGATATTTTTTTAGTTGCAAGTATAGTGCAAAAGTGCCGACAGCTCAAGCGCTACTATGTTTGAATGGAAAATCAGAAAAAAAAACTTAGTTTAGATCACAAAAACAAGAAGAAGCAAAAAAAAGTTAGTACTCGTATCACGAATGTGTGTGTGTGTGTGTATGTTTTGTGAATGAATCTACACCAAGAGACTGCGTCTTTTGTGCGCATGTGCTGCAGTATTCAAATGTTGTCCGTTCGTATGTATGTACTTATGTAAATCTGCATTAGTCGCTGTCTGTTGCACATGCGCAAACGGCTTTGATTGTGGTAATAAAGATGGCAGTGGCTGCAGTTGCAACGGCTATGACTGAGGCGGCTTTGTGCTTGTCTCAAAAAGATAAACTCACAGTTGCGGTAATTTGTTACAACAACAACTTTATTATTTACTTATTCCACCTCTTTTTCCTCTTCTTCTTTTCTTCTACTTTTACTACTACTTTTTGCAGTGTTATGCTATTTTTTTTTTCGTTTGACTTCTGCAAAGGAATAAAAATATGAAAAGAAAAAATATAAAAATATACATAACTTTACTTAGCTAAAAAATAATATTTTTAGATTTTTTAACGCTACGTTAACAAAAGACAGCAATTTTTCTGACTATATGCTGATAGTTACTATTGTTGCATTTATGTATTTTCGTTTTCTTTGTTTTCCTCTCAATTTTTTCTCTTCTTTACTCTTCGCTGTATTGTAAATAAACTTGTGAGAAAATATTTCATCAACACTTGTGCCAGTTGAGATTTTTAACGCTTTACCCTACAAAAAATAAAAAAAAATAAAAAAATAAAATTTGAGACCAATTCTACAAATGTGTTGTAAAATCGTCAACAATAGCAACTCAAAGTAAAATAAATCGCCTGCAATTACTTATTCTTTTCAGTTGAATGCATCTCATAGATTTCTGTTGGATTGTAGTTGACATCTTTTCATCACAATTTATTTTTTTTTTTTTTTGTTGTATGGTAGTTAGTGTGAAGTTCTGTTTGCATTTGCCAGCAATGCAGCGTAGAAAGAATTATCCGTAAATTTTATTTTAAGTACCTACTATTTGAACGTAAAGTAAAACAAATTAGTTATTATTCTTGTCATATTTTACAATCATACATAGTTTTTTGTAAGGAAGTTGTTTAGATATTAATATGTTAAAGCCCTAACATGCATTTTTCAAATTTTTCAAAAGAATCAAAAAACATTTTAAAACTTAAACATTCTCAGTATCTATTGTTTTTTTTTAATTTAAATTTTTGAGTAAAAGAAAAACGATGTAAGTTTTTGGTGTATGGCTCCAAAATTTGACATAGATGCAGATAGATGGATACGCTTAATTATAATCCATCTTAAACTCGGTTTTTTTAAATTTTATGTTAGGTCTTTAGCTAATTAAGGCAACGATATGTATGTATCTATGAACCAGAGAGATAGTTTTGTTAGATACTTTCATACTTAAATCGATCATATTGATTGCAGTCTTTACCGGAGTTTTGCTCCTTATACCGTCATTGGAGCCGGTAGTTTATAGTGATAAATTTATATATTGTTTAGAAGCTAGAGTCCAGCTTTAAGAAAAATCCAAAAATAAAAGCGAGCGCTTGATATGAATTTTGAAACAATTATTTTGGGACAAGTACTACCAAACTGTTTGCATGATTGTGAAAATTATTTTTTATGTGTCATATCATATGTTACTAATAAAATTCAATTATGTAGTTGAGCTGATAACTTTTCAACATTGATTTTTATAAGATAGAAAGTTTTTGTCAGTTTGAGCATCGTTATCCATTTGGGGAACCTATATTAATCAGTGCTTGATAGCATGAATATAACCAAAAATATTGTTTATTTCGTATTTTAGTACTTGCTATTATTTTGACTGTAGCTGCCCAGTAAGCAATCAAAAGGGTTATCACGCCTGAGTTCCAGTGCTGTTCTCTTTTCTCAAGTGTGGATATTAGATGTTCCTCAAGTGGAGAAGAAACACATTCTCAAGGGAAACGGAACATTGAGATCCGGCTTGAGCTTTAGTTGAGATCGAGATTCAGCCCAAATCCCCAGCGCTCCGGGAATACATACATATGTATAATGAGTTCAGATCCAACAATTTTCTATGTCTGATATTAGAAAATGAATATATTTACGTTTTTTTAATAAATGATTTTGATATTAAAATTTTTTTATATTTGGGTCATATGTTGTTTCAAGTTATGCTTGACATTGGTAAATTGGTAAAAAAAAATCTCACAATTGCTAGGGGGTTTACGTACTCTCCAAATTTCTTAAGAAGTTTCAGCAAATCAAATTCTGAACCAGTTTTGATCATTTTTATCGGGCTCGTTATACTTTTCGTGTAAAAATTGTTTAGCAAAGTTGTATAGTCTTTCACACCTTACCTCAGGTTAAGGGGGGAGATACTATCTTAATTTTTTGTAAGTCATTAGGCAGAAATGCTTGTCCTATTAAATCCGAGTATCTCATTTAGAAGTTACGAAATGAAAATTCGATAAAAATTTACACAGTGGTTGAAAACAGAATACAATTGGCTAATGACAGCCTTTGATTAAGACAGATCTAACAAAACTATTTATTATACTCTAGTTTTATTTAAGAAGCAAAAAATAACAGTAGCCCAAGAATAACCCCACGATCACTTGCTGGCACTCAAAAGGTGAATACATTATCCATAAATAGAATTCAAATGCCACAGTAATATCTTATCGTATCTAATAATTCCGAAAGGGCTACAATGTGATGTAGCCGAATTCCTAAAACATGAAGAAAATTTCAGGTCTACATCGAAAAATAGCGTTTTAGGCTTTATACTAAAGCTTGGTTCTTGAACGTGTTATTTAAATTATATAAAGAAAGATATAACCTATTCACTTCTTAGTGTATGTACATATATATAGTTTACTTATGAATTTGAAATTATCAACTTAGAAAAAAATATGGTACAGTGATAAAACTAGTTATTCTTCCTTATTATTACAACCACAATGAAAGCTTTCAGCTTCACAATTTTACTTTAGTTTATAGTTTTAATGTTAACCTAATAGAGCTAAAATAGAAACTTTGAAATTGTTTGAGCTTGCTGAACTCCATTACCAGCAGTTTTAACTATCCATTTACTCTATCTAGAATCAAATTTTATATTTTTTTTATACTTCCATTACTTATATGTAAATATTTGAATTAAACAATTAATAATGTTTTTATACTTATTTTTCATAAATTTATTTTTTATAGCATTCTTGAATTACGCAAAGAAAAATCACGTGATGCGGCGCGTTCACGACGCGGCAAAGAGAATTATGAATTTTATGAATTGGCGAAAATGTTACCATTACCCGCAGCGATAACAAGCCAACTGGATAAGGCTTCCATAATAAGACTGACAATAAGCTATTTGAAATTAAGAGACTTTTCGGGACATGGTGATCCACCATGGACGCGTGAGGCATCAAGCAGTAGTAAATTAAAAAGTGAGTTGAAATAATTAATTTCAGAATTGAAGAACGAGAACATTAAAACAAAATTTAATAACTGTTATTTAGTTCTTTATCTTGTCATCATAATAATATCATAATTGTATCTTATGAATTCTCCACGTCAGAAGAGTGACTATGTATTTGTCGTAGTCAATGGAGTGATGATGTGGCTAGGTAAATTTAAAAGTTCTAATACGTTTTTATCAGAATTGATGATTTTTGAATTGTGACAGTCTTGCAGCAAACGAGCCATACATATGTGCAATGTACTAAACACTGATTCTGATTTTAAGTGTTCCCAGAGAAGAATATAAGTATGGTGTCTTATAAAATAATCCCTCAGATGTACACAATCGCATTTGGGTTCTTAATTTGCCCGTTTGTTACCAATTCGCAATTAGGTTTATTTGATATTTTCTGACTTCGTCTGAAACTCCAATTAACCAGATTTGAGCTATGAATTGCAAATATGTCCAAGCATATTGTATGAGTTGGTAGAAAAGTGAAATTCGTAAAAAATATGCGTACGAGTGTTTGTAAATTTCATAAAACTTTCTAAATTCTGGCATTCTTTGAGTAGGTGTTAACTGTAAGAAAAGTGGCCACGACTACTTATTTATGGCTTAAAAACGATAACGTTATGGCTAAGTACAAATCGAACTCAAAGGCACAAAAATATATGTGCAATGTAAATATGCGCGCCATTAAAAAGAAGAATTATGTAGTGAAAGAAAAAAGAGGAGAAAAACGAATAAATGCGAGTACAAAATAAACACAAGACGGAAAAAATTTACATATGCGGCCATATTTGAAAAAATGGCTGCGCTCACCAAGTAAACAACAACAAAATACAACAAAATTTCAAAAGAAAAAGGAAATGAAATTTTCGTTTGACTATTGAATGTTGTGAACAGTTGTTGTTGTGTACAGTTGCTGTTGTAATTTTATTGTTTTCTTTAATGACTTTTTTCCAATGACTGACGCTGTCCGTTGAATTTTAATTTAAATGCCACAAATAATGAAATCTGAAATTTTGTAAATTTTGCTTTTGTAAAAATCACAAAAATGTGAACTGCGCACTAACAGAGACTAAAAAAAACATAATATAATAATATCGCACACAAATAACACAAAAAACCATACCCAAAATCAAATTACATACGTTGACCAATTTTTATTTTTGTTTCGACCTTTTTTTTCAGGTGCTTAAAATTGAAATCTTTTAAATTTTATTGTAACTACATATATTTATTTAGTATCTCATTTGCATGACAAAAAAAATAGTATTGAACATAGCACAGAAAAATCAAAAATAATATTTTGTGTGCGCATGTGAGGCCATTTTAATGACGTTTTTAAATTTAATTGTAGAAAATTTCAGAAGGTATAACCTTCCGTTAACTTGCCTTCAATTGGAAATTATTTTTTTTTTTTTTTGATATTTTATTTTTATTTTTTTCTACTTTATACACAATCGATTTATTACCTTGAATTTCTTTTATTTGCATACTGTTTATATTTTTTAACAATATCTTAAATGTGGGCAATACAATGTTGCTGTTGATTTCAATTAATGTAATGTCATTTGCAACACGTCAACATTATACCTCAAATAAAAATTGTTAAACATTTTTAGCGCATGAATCATTAGAGCCGTTGAGTGCAAAAGTGATCCAAGCCACAAAACTTCTGAAATCGAGTTAATTGGTTTAACGGCTTACTAATACTTAAAATTATATTGGACAAAGTCGGTACAAGTTTATTTTGGACTCATTGCCGTGGAATGTCAGGCAAATCTGCTCTTGCGAAAAGATTGTAGATTGTGCTACAGAACTCAGAAAACAGGTTTTAGGAAGAGCAGATCTAACTGACATCCCATGGCAAATTAATGCAAATTAAGCGAGATATAATTTTAAGTACTACGTCCCTTGCGTAGGCATATGCAGGGGGCTTACTTATTTTTGCCTTTTCTGATAAATTAAACAGCAACAAAATATGCTATGTGCACTCTAATTTTTTCAAAATGACCCCAATAATTGATTCCGGGCTTATTGGTTTTGCTGCGGAACCATGGTTGTCCTCTTCATCTGCCCTATAGGTACTAGCCATTACGAAATGTTCTGGAACCCATATAAGGCACAACTTTTTTGGTATCCCGACATTATTTAGTTTTACTTACGCAATCACAATCGCTTACGACCTTCGAAAAATTGTAGATGTTTTCCATGGCCTTTAGTGCAGTCTAGCCGTTTAGTGAAGATCCATTTTCCTCGCCAAACATTTTCGATTATGCAACAAGCTACATTAAATATGGCATGGATCTCCGTTTGGAATACCGTTACAATTTCTCCTCTAGCTAAATTACCTGTTCTCGTCGCCATGTACTAACAAGAACTAGTTCCAATTATTATTTGGAACGGTCTGTATAGAAAATAAATGTAAGACCCAGTATTGAGAAATTAGGAAATTTCACCTCAGTCAAGAACACTGCAGCTAATAACACCGCGGCCATAAATGCTCGACTTTTAATATACTTTCAGTCACTACTACATCGACTGAGAATTTTAAACACTCCTAAGACAAGACAAAAGGCCAAGCCTCAAAAAGGTACAAAGTCGGGGCGGAAAATATATCACACACAAAATACTTCTTTAAGTATGTCTTCTGGATTACTCCATTGATTCCACTCAGGATATTTTACACTATATTTTTTGCCGAATCCGATGTAGGGCACAAGTCTGACAACCGCAGTAGAGCTGAAGCTAGGTCTTTGCCCTTGGAACTTAGTGGGAGAGTCAGTGTGGCCCTTAGGCAAAAAAGTTTGGATATCCCTGCTCTAGTGGTATACTAGTGACAAAAAATATTCTTCTTTTTTTAACAGTAGACGTATGACCTAAACCCAAATCGATTTTTTGATCATCCAGATTTGGAATAATTTTTCATGCATATTATTAATTAGTTAAGAATCAGGAAAAAGGGGAACTTTTACTGCTTAACTTGCATGCATATTTATCTTACGAGTATATTACTGGAACTTAATTAGAACTTAATCACAGGTGGAGCCATAATTTCGTTTGATGGGTGAGTTTGGTTTTGGTTTCTTCAAAAAGCATTTGAATTCATGTAACATTTAGATCAATTATATTAAGAAGAAAGACAAGGACCACTTTTGAATGCTTCTGACCATAGAATAATAATAATTTTTTTTTTTTTTGGATATTATTTGTGGACTAAACATTTTTCCAATTAATATTTTCTTTAATTTATCTCTATACTGCATGTATTTATTTATTCTAATAATCTATACTCTGATCTATGGTGGAAAAATAGTACTCAAACATGGCCATGCTTCAAATTACTTTTAAATAGTCCAAAAGAAACTTAATTAAAATTCAAAATATTACAATTATTTTTTAATATTCGTATTATATTTTGTGAATGTAATTCGTGTGATTGTTATTTTGTCAACAACTTTAATGTTAAATTCATGTTTTGTGCATTTAAAGAAAACAACAACAAACAAAAAACTTACGAGGCAACAATTTAAACACATTTAAATATCTTACGAACAAAAGTCATGCTTGGCCGAGCATGTTACATTATTGTCACGTTAACAACAATTGGCTAAAAGTGCTTTATATATACATAAGTATATGTACAATTGCAAACATTCATACAAACAAGGCGATAATAACAACAATTCGTAGATATTGAATAAAAAAAAATACAATACAAAAAAATAAGACCCTCATAGTTATTACCTATCAACTTCAGCTACACTAAGGTAACTAAGGCATTAAATAAAAATAAAAAACACTGCCAACACAAACGAAATAATCCAATGTGCGATGGGGTGAAATAAATACGAGACACTTAAAAAGCTTATGAATACGTTTGATTATGCGGAAGCTACGATGTCAAAATATGACTTAAGTGTGAAGAGAAAATATGATTTTTTGGCCTTCAAGTAAACAAAAACAAAAAACGGCAATAGCTAGCAATAAAAAAGTAGAAAAAAGCAAAGTAAATCTTATTGCAAGGGCGGTGAATGAGTCCAAAACCAAAACTAAACACCCTTGACTCTGCTCCAAAATATACCATAATATAAAAGTACGAGTATGTATGGGCAAAATATTCCATATTTTTATTATTGAATTGACATAAAAGCAGGCGTTTTGAGGTCATTAATGAGGCGCGCAGGAAACGGAAACTGTTTGCCAACAACTACAGCATGCACACACACACACACACACACACATGTACAAGTAGAAGCATATGTGAATCGCTTGGGATTCAAAGATTCCAGCCTGAGGGTCGGGTCAATTGTGAAAAGTGCAAAATAAGTCAATGCAGAGAGGGTTGATTGGCCAAAGACCAGCGTGCAAGCAACCAACCTGACTGACTGACAATAAAACTGAGTATCTGACTGACTGACTGACTTGAAATAATAATATTTTGCCTGCTTTGCTTCCTCTAGCTGCTGCCAGTTTGATTTTATTGTATTTGATTTTTTTTTGCCGGGGATGTTTCTATATTTTTGTGTGGTGCAATAATCATAAAATTCAATAATTGAATTAAATAAATACTGCAAATGGTTCAAAAAAAAAGGATCAAGAAAAAATCAGCTGAGAAAATATTTTTCCATTTTTCTTACACAAGTGAACAGCCACTGAACTTGAAGATGGCAAGAAACACAACTTAAGGGCATTTAGCTTTTCAAGTGAGAAGTGGTCAGTATTGCACAATTACTTGAGCATTGTATTTATACCCAAAGGCTAAGAAGAGCTAAGGACTAAGATTTAGTGCTGATGAGGTGGTGGATATGGTCATAAATATTGTTTTAAGCAACCATATTTTTGCGTGTAGGTATTCGTTTATACCACATGTGTTCAATAATAAATTCTCAATGATATTAATATTTAATGCAATTTTTATATGATTTGCGGTTTTTAATTTAATTTTGTTGCTATTTTGCTTCCAATATTTTCAGGCGCAGCCATACGACGCAGTCCAGCTGTTGATTTATTTGAACAACATCAAGGCACACACATACTACAGGTAAATTATAATTTTGAAAATACGTGCATACTACATCTCAATAACACCTTGAAGAAAATTTGAGAACTTTTTGTACATGGATGGAATGCTTACACCAAACTGCTTTAAAAATGGGTTGGGAAGTTTTTATCACTTTTTTGAGTAAACTTTTACGTAGCGTTCTCTGTGAGTGTAAAGTCTTATCGATTTAATACGGAAGGGAATGCTTCCTTGCAGCTTATTATCGTGCCGAAAAGAAGCATTCTGCCCAATATCATCATGTGTTAAAAAAGTGTTAAATGTGTTAAAAAGATATGGAATGTCTAATGGAAAGGAAGACTTCTGCAGGTGTTTTGGAATCATTTCAATTTATTGAGGGTAGAATCGCCACTTACTGTTCTACATACTTACTACATATTTACATATGCAACATATATGTACATACTTCTGTGAATTGTTTGTATTCAAATTTCCATTTCTAATTTAATATTTTTAGTCTCTGGATGGTTTTGCTTTAGCTGTTGCTGCTGATGGTCGTTTTCTTTATATCTCAGAAACAGTTTCTATTTATTTGGGTCTCTCACAAGTCGAAATGACTGGCAGTAGTATATTCGATTATATACATCAGGGTGATCATGCGGAAATCGCTGAACAATTGGGTTTAAGTTTAACTACCAGCGGCATTTCGGGCAGCAGTGGTGGCGGTAGTGGTACTGGTTTGGCATCACCCACATCTGGTGCATCAGATGATGGTGCGGGTACACATGGTACAAATAATCCGGATGGTGAGTGAAACTTATACTTTGTAGTATGATACCTGATACCTAACATGCTCGCATAATATTTAACAAAATTGGTTATCGCTGTCATATTAACATAAAATAAAATACAATACATAGTATGGTACAAGTCGTGTAAACTAGGGATATAAAAACTATAGATATAAAATTTAGTATCCGAGGATGACAGCAGTGCTGTTAGTAGGCGAATGCGCTTCGCCTCATATGGAACAACATTTCCCCCTGAAATCTAATGAACATTTTAAATTCTCACGCGTGTATACATACCGCTTTTGAGCTTCAATTTATAGAATATAAACTTAAGGCACAACAACTTATTTCACAATACTTACGTCGACGGGTCAAAGTCGAATAATACAAGTGAAATTCGCTCCTCACTCGTAATCACAAGTTATATTTTGCTTAAAGAAATCTACCATTGAAAACTGTTAAACGCTGTAAAATGTTCCAATTACCAATATTTTTTCAATTGGGCTCAGTGAGTTTAGTGGTTCAACCCAATTGAAAAGTCAATCCTTCGTCCAGAAATGGCAGAGCTTGCGAGTTGCCAGTTGATATTATCTGATATCGTTAATTGTAATATTGACATCCTAAAATTGTTACAGACCTAAAACTCCTACTTTTCTTCTTCTTTTAATGGTCGTCAGCCTTTCGCATCCACCCATGTTGTGCGTGTTATATCTGTGCATGAGGGGAAGGGACCTGCTTTTCATTGGCAATTTTTACTCTTGTAGGTTTGCCATTGCTTGCCAAGAGGTGGTGCTGTGTAGATAAATTGTTTTTTCTACTTTTTGCCTGTGCCGAGATTCGAACCCCGGACAATCTGCGTAACAGCCCAACGCACTACCACCACGCCACAGAGCCTCCTAAAAGGTCAAATAACGTGTATTTAAAAATATAACCTCAAAATTGGCAACACAAAGATTGTTCCGAGTGTATTTTCCAAAAATAATATCATTTTTATTTTTCTCAGAATCATATAACAATTAAGATTTCGTATAGTTTTTGCAGGACATAAAATAATTTTAAATATTCTTTGATGGATTCTAGATCCATCCATAGATCCATAGAGCTATGAACTTATAGATAAATATTTTTTATCAACATATTTTTAAATTACTTTTATTATTTTGTACAAAAAACATATTGCAAATTAATGATTTTTTAATATACTTATACATACCATATACTATTTCTAGTTTCCGCCCAAATGACTGTCGCCTCAACTAGCGGCTTCAAAGGTTACGAACGTTCCTTCTGCATACGCATGAAATCGACTCTAACAAAACGAGGCTGTCATTTTAAATCTTCTGGCTATCGAGTGAGTTAAATAATTATTAAATTAAACAAACCCACTTATAATCAACCAATATGTTGTAAATAGAAAATGTAATCGTATACAAAAATCTAAACGAAAAGAAAACCTTGTGAATTTTATTTTTTCTTTAAGCATCATTTTGTAGTTTGAGGCATGCATCTACTAAATACTTTCTTTAATTTTTTCTATTAAAAGTAAAATAGAAATGAATTTATTAAACTTAAGTATGTATTATTACCATCCCATCCCCTACTTATCTGCAGGCTAACGATGTAACGATCAATGGTGGTAAAAATGGTAAACCAACGAGCAACAATTATTCGGTACGTATCAATTAAAATCAGTATAAATCAAAAACAAATAAATGAAATACAAAAATTTGGAAAACGTTAAGTATTAATACTTATAATATAAAATTTAATAAATCAAAGCTACCGCATGCTCGTACAGTATGGTAAGTTCGAGCAGAGACTACCAAAAATGATTGTAGTTAAAATTACAAATTTACCAGTGCTAAACAAATTTTGATTTTGAAAACGCGTTTATTTTTCTTTAAAGCTTACCAAATAAATGAAAGAAAACTGATTTGATTGATCAGTATCGAATATATTCTATAACTACCATATATAAAATGCAATTTATTACATACCATAAATACTATTTATTTACATACATATGCACTTTCTATTATGTCTTCAATGTAATTAAGTTAAAATTGTAAAGTTTTCAACGCACAATAGACGTAGACACAATTTTCATTAAATTTTTGTGAAAAACATTAAATCGATAACTCATACATGCCAATGCTTACTAAATAAATAAGTCTACAGTCTACGTCCTAAGTAACTATATGCGTTTTATACAATATGTTTATACCCAAAGGAAGTTTGTAATAATTTCTACAAATAAAATATTTCCAAGTACCTACACACTTACCTATTTTTATTAAATAATAATTTATAATTAAATATGTGCTTATGTATTATTTATTGTATCTATTTATGAAATATAGGTTGTTTTATTGCTGTGCAAATTACGTCCGCAATATACATTCTCGCATACGCGCAAATCGCAACCGCCCTTACTTGGTATGGTGGCACTAGCGATTGCCCTACCACCGCCATCTGTGCACGAGATACGTCTGGAATGTGACATGTTTGTGACTCGCATTAATTTTGATTTTCGAATAGCACATTGCGAACCAAGGTGAGTGCACTTGAATACTACGAGTTGTAGTACTTGTTCCCAATGCTTACAGTTTAGCATTGTAAATTATATGTTAAATACGAATTCACCTTAATAATTGCAAAGTTTATCTAAATTTAGAATCAAGTCATTGACAGGCACACAGACTTCTTCTTATTCTTTTAATGGTACAACAACCATTGGAGCCATGGAGGGCCTAGGCCGAGCTTTTCGCATCCACGCATGTTGTGCGTGTTATATTTTTACATGAAAGAAAGAAACAGACTGTTTTATGCCGAATGCGAACGGCGAAGTGAAAAGCTTTTCATAGTCAATTTTTACTCTTGTAGGTTTGCCATTTCCCGTCTAGAAGTGATGCTGTTTAGAAAAACTTTTTTCTACTTTTTGTTATATTTTTTAATTTTGACTGTGCAGGCCATCACACTACAGCTTAGTAAATTACATTTTTTTAATCTTTGGTTTTGTTTATAAACCCTTTAAATTTCACCTTAAAATGGAATAAATAGAGTAATCTCTGTCCAGTATACTAAAACCTAACCCAATTCTAGAGCCAATAAGAAATAACAATTAAGTTTTTACACAGAGTTTAAGGAACCTAAGAACCTCAATTTGTATGTTATATATGAGGCACTACAAGTCGAAGGACCTTTCCGAGTCACTTTTTCTAATGGCTTATGAATCAAGCAAAATAATGTTTTAGTATGTTTACTACTACATTTGTTATACTAAAATTCTTTTCTTCACTCACAGAGTCTCTGAATTACTGGATTATAGTCCCGACGATCTGCTTAACAAGAGCATGTATTCGTTGTGCCATGCCGAGGATGCTACACGTTTGCGAAAAAGCCACATGGACTGTAAGTACTTATTAAATGATATAAAATACATACTAGAACAAATCTGTATTTTACAATCAACTAACATTTTGTGTTATCTTTAATTGTTTACAGTGATAGAAAAGGGTCAAGTTTTAACTGGCTACTTCCGGCTAATGAACAAAAATGGTGGCTATACATGGCTGCAAAGTTGCGCTACCGTTGTGTGCAGCACAAAAAATGCCGACGAACAAAATATCATATGTGTTAACTATGTAATAAGGTAAGGCCACCTTCCTCCCCTTCACCTCCCCTACCCCCTCCCCCGGCCCCCACCCCGCACATAAGAAACTACAACTCTTAATTTAACGCTTATTCACATTTCACTTTCCCCGTTTATAGTAACCGAGAAAATGAGAACCTCATACTTGATTGCTGCCAATTAGAGCCCAGTGTGGATAGCATAAAACATGAAGAGATTGGCAATGATAAAGGTTCTGGCTCTCCAGGTGGAGATCCAGCCGCTGACGGGCATCCCAATGTCGGTGGAGACTCAAAAACTACGCAACCGAAAACCGATAACGATGGACATCATCAGCGTACACGCGGACGTGGTGCCAATTCTACAGCGAATGCAAACGCTAGCAATTTAGCTTTAATTAAAGATAGTCCCACACCGTTAGTCGTCGAAATGGAGAATGCTGTTAACGTATTACCGACAACAGTTGCAACCCCAGTGCCGGCTCCAACGACAACGAAACGCAAACGTAAGAGTAAAGCTGCTATGCAAGCTGAAGAGAATGCTGAAGTTGCTGTAGCAACGAATGTTGCTACAGAGCAACAACAACAACAGCCTATCGCTAAAGTGCAAGTTCTGGAACGTGAAACACCACGCAGTCGTTTGCCGTCAGTTGTAGAGGATCAACAACAACAACAACAACAACAACAACAACAGCAGCAGCAGCAGCAACAACAGGCACCAACGCAACAACCACAACAACAGCAACATTCTGAAACATCGGTAAAAGATTTAGAGAATGCCATGTCGAAGCACCTGCCATCGCCCGGTGTCAGCAGCAGCAGCAACAACAATAACAATGGACCACCAACTACGGACTTCAGTGCTGATGCTTTGCTTAAACAGCAGCAACAACAACAGCAGCAACAGCAGCAGCAGCAACAACAAAACGAAAAGAGTAGCACCATACAATGGATCGGTGCACCGCATTATCAACAACCAGCACCGATGCCCGCAACCGCATTGCTACGTCAACTATATGCAAATCGTGAAAGTGTCATTAGAGCGACCGCACGTCAAACGCCAACCGGTGTCTTCTATGGGGATCAACAAAACGGCCCATTACCCACCCCGCCCGGCAGTGAATCCTCCTATGACAATCAATATTTACAGCTGCATTCGCATCCACAAAAGGCTTCATCAGATGCTTTCACGAATTTAGTCTCCACCTACGGTGGCTACCACAGTTCAATCGATTATCACAACGCCATGACACCGCCCAGTTCGGTATCACCGCGAGACTCAAATAACACGCTGAATTCCGTAGCAGCTGGTAAGCCACCAGCAACACACGCCAGCAATGGCTACGATTACGCAGATCCTCTACGCGTTCAATACAGTACACCGAACAGCAGCAGTGATGGCAGTGGTGGTACACCTGCATTACCGTTAAAGCCACAACCTTACACCGTGGCAGCAGCAGCTGCTATGCATCATCAGCATACGACAACCACAGACGCCGGTGTTACATATAGCAATTTGGATCAACCTCAGTATTTTGCGCCACATTCAAGCTTCCATTTATATCATAAGGGAGCACCAACAAGTGGATGGTATTCGACACCATCATAGGTCGACCTACACGATTGCTGTCAACAACAGCAGCAACAGCAGCAGCCGCAACTACCGTCGCGTGAAAGTTGGGACATTGTGGGGGCACTCGGTAAGGTTGCGCGTATGTTTTTCAATGTAAGAAAGTGAAATTGAGCGGAATTTTTGGAAGGCTTACTTTTGATATTCAACGAACTATGTAAAGTTAGAAATGAGATTCTTTATAAAACTTTGAATAGAATTTCTGATATCTATGAATATGTGTGGAACAAAAAAGGAGATATGCTCAAACTAGAAATCTTAATCTTGAACCGTATCTTGTGGGAGAAGTTATCTGAAGGTTTCGCACAATTTTTAATTGAACCCTTTTATTTCAGACTTTATCAAATCAAAAAAGTAGGCTGATTCATTTTAAAGCAAATCATAATCAAGACATCGGGTCATGAAGGCGGAAACCAACCTCTTTAACATTGAAACAGATGAAGTAGATGTGAGTCTAGGTGCTACAAAGCCAAAGCCAAGGAAGATATGTCAACTTATAATTCGGACCTGTAAAGTCTTCAAATCTCAATATACTACTTAGGTATTCTGAAATTTTCTTTAGAGGAAAAATATGCCCGTGCATATTCTGCTTTAGTCGTTTTCGCACACTTTCTGCAACCATTCAACATTATAATAAAATTCCCATAAAGTTAGAATTTCCATTTACTAATCCCGATATTAACGTTACATCATTACATTACATTACATTAACATTAGTTAGTGGTGCAGTAACACACGCACACATGTGCAGACAAAAGAAGTTATAGAAAAAGCACAGCAGAAAAAATCCTATTAAATGTTAATGACTACATACACCAAAAGTGCCAAAAATGAATGCCAAGGATTATTACAACTGAACAACGAGCCCCAACAACTTACTAGCCAAATGGCAGCCAAGCAGCAATCGCATAATGTCTGATGAACCACCAAGGAGAAATAACTTTGTAGACAACGACGACGACGATATATATATATATATTTTTTTTTTTTTGTCAATGAAACGTAAAGTTGTCATTTATTAAGACATTTCGGAACACACAAATCAAATGCGATTAACACAAAGAACACAGATGAAGACGCAGTGAGCAAATAGAGGTCGGCCTGTTGCATACTGTTGGGGAGACAATAGAAATTACGGTAGGAAGTGAGATTATGGAAGAAAAGTTTATTATTAACGTTTGAGAGTAGATTCGCGTACACACACTTAATCCCATTAGGCAAAAATTAATGTCAATATTAGTATACGATTGATAATATATGAGGTTTGCTTATTTCCTTGGTGTCTATAAATGTCAAAATGTCAATTGACGACAACCAAATATGTTTGGGGATTGTATCTCTAATAACAATAGCGAATATGGCAATGATGCCTTGTAGTTTGTTGCCTTAAAGTATAATAGAAACCAATAGAAACAGATCGTATGAATAAATTTACAAACTAGTATGGAAAGATGATTAATAAAATACAATATGTAAGTTATGCCAATAGTAGCTTGTTGAAAAACACGACAACTAGTAGGTTCCAGCTGAAACAAAATTACTGTTACGTGTAAGCTATTTATTACCGCTCGAACATAATTGCATACTAATACTTCGAATTAACTCTTGAAAATAGGAAATTTTTAATTGATTAATTTTAATATCAAAATCAAGTCTTTCTAGTTTACAAAGATATAAAACAATTAATTAACTTTAAAAACAAAAAAATTTATCTCAGATTAAACTGTATGTGTGTCGAATGTAACAATAAAAACAACAACAAAAAATAGTTGAATGTATCTGCCCAAAAATGTTCTTTCCCTCTTTCCCTTCTAATACGAGCAAAATATCAAAAAAATTTAGTAAAAATTGCCAACGTTTGGCGTGCCTGGGGAAAAACTAAATACCCCATTGGATTCTAAAATCGAAAATAAAGTCTACGTGTCCCAGTTTTCCGCTGTGTTTTTTGGACGCGCCTACAGTGTATATTATTTTCTTTACTGGTTATGCTTGGTAGATGGTGTAACATAACGCCATAGTGTTATCGACACTAGATGATATACATACTCGTATGTGAAACCTATCCTGTAAACATGATGGTGGCGGTTTACAAAACGAGTAACATTCTTGTTTGACATACTCAAAACGATATTTGTAAAATATGAGGTGAAGGAAATGAACATCTAATCGTTGATTTCTGGTGAATTTAAAATACATTATCCTTGATCGTAGTCCTCTCCATCAAGAACATTTCAGCGGCCTTCATGACTATGAGCCTCAAGATTTAGACTTAAATCATTTCTTTTCAATCTAATACTCTATCAAGAAAAACTAGTTTTGCTTGTCATTGGGCCGTTTAAATAAAAAAGGGAAAAAACGTAAATGAAATAAAAGGGAAAGGGTGATTTTTCTCAGTTTTTTGGTGCGAAATTTTTTACTCATAAATTTTGATTAAAATCATTTACTTTTTTTATTCACATGGGGCCCATTGTTCTAAATCTAAAGTATAAATCGAACAAAGATGACTCAAGCCTCTCACAGGTTATATCACAAACAAGAGCAGAAAATGTCCATTAATTGTTCCAGAGATATCAGAAATATATTTAGAAACAAATATTTGACTGTATATAAAATAAAATAAATATAAGAAAATTATTATAGATATAACAAAGTATGTAAATTCTACAAATAAAAAAAAAAGGATTATTTAAAAAAAAAATAATGTTAAAACATTCAATGTTGTTAAATAATTTTTAAGCTTGTAAATTAAAAAAAAAAAGTAAAACGGGACAAACTCAAATACTCTAAAAGAAAATTGCTAAAAAAAACTTTATATGAAATCAAATGCTCAACAATTTATTATTATTATCTAACTAAGTGTATAACGAAAAAACAAATGCTTAAAAATAAACTTCATTAAAATACTTAATAAATAAAAAAATAAAAAAAAACTCCACTTATTTAATTGCATAAGACTTAGATAGTGTGCCAATATTTCATAAAAACAAAATATGTACGTATTGTATAGATAAAGAACAAGAATACAAAAATATTTTAAAATTACATATTCTTATTGTTATTAAATAATTAAATTAGAAATTATTAAATTAATTAAGAAAATAGCGGGAGAAAGAAAACGAAAATTTACTTTTCTACGAAAACATATCAAATGCTTCCTTTCACAAATCTAATTTTTAATATTTAAACTTTTTGTTTGTTTCCTTAAATAATATTTTAATTTTTAATTGTTTTAAAATAAATATATTTAGAAATTTTATTAACTATTAATTATCTACTTGTTTGTAGTATTCTACTCATTTGTTTTTTGTAGTAAATTATTTCTTTATTTATTTTATTACACTGTCTTGAATTTTTGTACATTCAATAAATTTATAATCTTGTAAAAAAGAAAAAACTTCTATCATATTCAAAAGAAAAAACTAAGTAAACAAAATAAATAAGGTATACTGAAAGAAAAAAAATTTTGCTAATTAATGTTCGCTATTAAAATTAAATATAGCACCACAATAACTTAATTACACAGTAAATGAAATAAAATAAAACATGAAATTAAAAAAAAAAAACGCTGTTTCTGTTCTGAAAACATTTTCAGGGGTATTTTTTTTCGTTTAATATTGTAAATACCATACTTTGAAATACATTTAACATACAATGGCCTTTGGGTTAGGTACCACGGCCCGTGATTATGTATTATTAGGAGTTGGTAGCCATCCAACATTTCTTATGTAAATATAGTAATCTCAGAAGATGCTGCAAAACCTTCATGCCTGGAAAATGCTGTTTGAAGAACTCGGGGCACTGTTGTCTGATCTTAGCTTCCTTAAGAGCTCACAATGGTTTCTACTTGATACCAAAAAGAGCCATATTGAACGAAAATTACCCTCGTGAAGGCAAAAGTTTTTAGTCTGAATACTTAACTTGTCCTATTTAGACCAATTATTGTTTTTCAAACAATATGTATGTTAATGTGGAAAACAGGCTATTTGGTCGTCATTTTAAATATGCCAAAAAATTAAAATTTATTTAATAATTTGTTCCTTACGTTTCGGCGCATTTTTTCGGCCGTCTTTTATTAATCTACAAAAAAGTACCGAGAATCGGTTAATAAAACACAAAATATTTTTATTCATTCAAATTTCAAAGGACATAATTCACTTATTCCTTCCGAAATAATTCCCTTTGTCAACGAATAATCATATCATCAAAACATTTTTCAAACGTATTTTCCATCACATCTCGTCCGCTTTTGAATTTCACTGTACCACTCATATGCACGTGTTTTTGATAAAGTCACCTCATTGTAAGCCTTCTGTAACATTTTCAGATATTCGACACACGAAATTCCATTTGCAATACAAAAGTTGAGACAAATTCTTTGTGCGATAATTTTATTCATTGTAAAAATCGCAAAACATACTTGAAATGAACTGACAAAATCGAGCTCTGTAAACAAACTAAGTGGCAAATCTTGCTCACGTCAGAATAGAGGACACTGCAATCCCTTTAAGTGGGCTTTTTAAATGATCAGTTCCCGGTACTTTCTCGTATTCTCGTTGGTAACGAAGTTTTTGAAAAACTATTAGTAATATAAATCTCTGAGAACTGATTTAGATTTGATTAATCACCACTACTTTTAATTCAATGGTTAATTTCAAACAATATTTAAGTGTGTTCCAAAGAACAGATGATTCAGAGTTGGAGGCAAATTCTGAATACTTAAATTCTGAATATACGTATTTAAGTACTATCTTAATCAAGATAGTAAATACATACCATTGTACTAATTGATTATAAATTCAATTCAATTAAGTATAAATATTCTATCTCAAAACAAGCAACAAATTTACATTTTATTTCACAAAAAACGTAAGTATTACATACATACTCGTATCTACCCAAATATACTTTTTTATAACATATTTTAACTATCTATCTACATTTTTTTTTTAATGCTAAAGTTCACTCAAGTGTCCAAACGCAAATCTTCAAATAATAAAACGCCGTCCTTAATGTTATACTACTATACTGTGTGTATTCAACAAAAGTGACATTCGATGATGCCATTTCCATAAAAAGCACATAAAATTACAATTTGGCACATTTGTTGCGGTCAATTCAATGTCATTTTTTATCTACATGTCCCATGCTCGAGAATAACTTCCCTGAAATAGCAACGTACAAGTATATATACTTTATCAATCTGCCTTACATATCATAAGTTAATATACGTATACATTTACATATATGTATGTACAAACACACATGTGTGTTTGTGTATTT
This sequence comes from Palloptera scutellata, assembly GCA_958295655.1. Taxonomy (NCBI): domain Eukaryota; kingdom Metazoa; phylum Arthropoda; class Insecta; order Diptera; family Pallopteridae; genus Palloptera; species Palloptera scutellata. The sequence goes on along the minus strand of OY282449.1, from coordinate 14,514,907 downwards.
TTTGAGTAATGATATGACCGATATGTCACATTTATATGATGACTTTTTAAGCGTAGTCGAAATGTATGTCTACAATGATGGACACAACCTGAGCTTAAAACATAAATTTGTATCAGCAAAAAAAACTAACATCGATAATTCATCTTCTGCGTAAATATTATGTTGAGAAGCTTTTAATATAAAAGTAAGAGTATGTGCTTAAGATTAAGTAAAATAAATTGAATAATGTGATTAAAATTTGATGCGGTAGTCAAATTATTTTTCTTTGTACACATTTTTCATAATCATAAAAAAGAAAAAATGTTAGCCCAATTTGGCTGACAGGATGAATTCAGCTATGTAAAGAGAAGAGGAGTTGAGGCGCTAAAATAAACTACGTAGCGGCAGAGACACTAGAAAACCTCATGTGTCTTCATTAGACTGGGTCACGGTCTATGGGAGAAAAGAAAGTTTAATTCTCACCACCAAATTTCAAAGATTATGCCGAGAGTATTTTTTAGGGCAAAACAAAAGATGTTTCCTAGGGAGTCTTAAAAACCTCCTACTTTATTTTTGTTGTAAATTTTTTATTTGATCCTTCATACTTATAGTATATCTCTACACCGATAAAAAAAAAATCTGTGTGCGCCAGTGGAACGCCCTACAGAAGTTTATTTCTTCTCAACGTTTGCAATTAGGGTTTTCAGGTTAGGTTTAGTAATCTTGTAAAAACCAAGCCCATCGCCGACATTACAGGCGTTGCCGATGTATAGTTCAGTTTGATGATTCTCTGATCGTAGGTGTGCTGCATCTGGATTAACTTAATTTTGATCGTTTGCATTTCCAATGCATGCAACGCCCTCTGCAAAATCATCAACTCCATTCATACTCAAAGCATGCGAATTTTTATACCATATCAATATAATTAACTATAATCTTAATCTTATCATCATTATAAAGGCTATATAATCTCAAGTGGTCGCTGTGGCGTAGTGGTAGTGCGTTGGACTGCTACGCAGTGTGTCCGGGGTTCGAATCTCGGCACAGGCAAAATCAAAAAAAAAAAGAAGAAAAAATAATTTTTCTACACGGCACCACCTCTTGTCAGGCAATGGCAAACCTACAAGAGTAAAAATTGCTATGAAAAGCTTTTCCTTCGCCGTTCGGATTCGGCTTTAAACTGTAGGTCCCTTCCATTCATGTACAAATATAACACGCACAACATGAGTGGATGCGAAAAGCTCGGCCTAGGCCCTCCATGGGCTGTTGTGCCATCAAAAGTAAAGTAAAGTAAAATATAATCTCAACAGGTGGAAAATTTTTCATTTGCCGGTCTGAGAACTCGCAAAGTTTTTAAAGTTGACTAGAAACTTGGCAAATCTCGTCTATTTTAGTTATGTTGTACTGATGCGAGTTGATGATGCGAGACAAATTTTCAAGTAAATCTTCTGCCCTTCTCTTTTGTTGAGAGGCTGGTATTTCGGCCACCACAATGACTGCTTCGTGCAGTGAAGACCTTCATCAGGACTCAATGAGATGAATGTTGATGCAATTGTTGGTTCTAATGAACCAATTGTCAATTCATGGTGTTTCTCCGCATTAGTCATTGCCAGTTGTTTTTCAATGAAATTCGAATTTTGTTGTGCCTCAATTTGATTGCCAAGTCTACATTCTCGATGTCTCTCAGTCGCAATCTTTGCTGGACATTTTATCGTAAAACAATCGCCTCACCATTTGTGCCTCACCATTTGTTTTTTTAGGCTATACTCTCTCATTCTTTCAAATCTAGAAATTTCTAAATGATTTTGTTTGCAATTTTTTGTTTAAAATTTCAAATTTGTCGAAAACTGATGAGTACTAAAAAAGATTTACTAGAATCTGCTGGGCATCAATTTAGTTTTTTCATACTCGATTGAGAGAGGGCGCTGCCCTTCATTTCTGTGACGATCGCTGCGACGATCATCTTTTACACGCGACGTAAATATAAAAATCGATTCTACAGAAGTAAACTTCAATAAACTTCATAAAAACTGTTAATGCAACACTTAATAGCTGTTGTTTATTATTAACCGCATCTTGTTTGATTCAACAGTTTTTTCTTTTGCATTGGCAATTGTCATAAGGTAGCTTCTGTTGAAATTATCTGTTAAATATTTATTTAATTTATTTCAAAACAACAACTTCTTACAATTTATTTGCCAAAAGAATAAAAAAAATTTGACAAGTATTGTTTCACTCACTTCAAAATATACGAGAAAACAGATAAGTGGAAATTTGTAATAAACATTTTAAAGTTGGTGCGACATACAATTAGTTTTCGCTGTTTTTTTCAGGTACTAAATTGGATCTTATACTGTATTTGTATAGCTGAGACAAATATTGATAGGTTTATTGTCCCTTGTATGGTGTATCTAATAAAAATTGGGCGTGAACAAAATGTATTGGATATATTCTAACATGAATACTATATTTTACAATAGTTGTGTTTCTTTTGACCGTATATTAAATTGAAATAAATTTATAATTTAAATTCAATTTTAATGAAAAACACAGCCCAAACGAGTTTTCACGGTTTACAATCTAAAAAATAATGATCATAACACACTAGAATTTAAATAATTTGTTCATCTGATTCACTCTGTTGTTTTGTCATAAATACTGCATGGTTGCATTAAAAAAATTCAACCTCAACTATTGAATTGAGGTGAAACAATAGTACAAAAGATGGCTCATTAGGGCGAATAATGTTTTGCTGTCAATGATTTATATTTTTACTCTGTCTTCAATGTTTTGCTTGATGCTATGTTACACTAAAAGTTTTTGCAGTAATAATGTTTTTTGTTAGTATTTTTATCATCAACTCTGTTTTTTGCTATAAAAAGTTATATAGTTATTGAATTGTTTTTTGGAGTTAATGAAAGTATAACAATGTAAAATTGAAAATCATAATAAGGATAATGTGAGTTATATGTTGATAAAAATTGAAAAAAAATCCACAAGAAAAATTATATTTGATAATATATGAAAAACACCGATAAGTGTTTCTCGTACCACAGCAATGTCTGTTTTCCACCAAGAAAAAAAGTTTTGGAACTTTTGTTTTTAGATATTGAATTGAATGTTGTTATAAAAATTAATAATTTATCATTTTTGTCAATCGTACTCAATCCCTTCCAAACTATCAATGGCCAAACAACAATGGGTGGAAAAAATTTATTTTTAAGTTTAGTTTTAGTCATAAAATATTATTACTTATTGTCCAATATCTTCGGCAACCTCATTTTATTTAAAGTGAAATACGTTATTTCTGTGAACAAAAAAGTTTAAAAAGAGACAAGTTCATTCTCTCTTTTGCTGAGAGTTCATTTCTCTAAACAACTACAATTTCACTATTTAACAGCAAAATGTTAATAGTGTAACATCGACCTTAGTTTATAAGTATATAATTTTGTCAAAATTGTAGGAAATTTTCAGCCGTGGTTATATTGAAAATATTACACAGCAAACACCAAAAGTGTTTGTTGCACCGAATACGATATGCTGGGTGCATTGCACAAAGTATACACCAAAATCTAACAATAACACATGTAACCAGAATATTACACAATATATTAAACTTATTATTTAAATAGTATTATGCACCAAATATATAAAAAAAAATAGTACTGAACGTTAATTGAAACTAAATGCTATTGTGAATGGCTAACTGAGAACTAATAAAAAAGTAAATAAATAATTCACTTATAGCTAAAAAAATGGATGAAGTGGACAACATAATTATACATTCGCTGCGGCAAATGGGTTGCAAAATTGAAGATGACTTTGTCATGCAGAATTTCACTCCTGAATTGCTTGTGCAGGCGGTAGCTACCTGTCTGCTGGAAATCAAGCCGAATGCTTCTAACTGCCCAACATCACTTCCCCAGGGAATGGCACAGCGTTTCACCGTCGCTACGACACTGGCCGAAATGTGTGCATGCTGTGGCTATCGAAGCGACATTGGCTATCAAACTTTTTTATATCCAAATGCAGTGGATTTACGTCGCCTGTTCATGTTCCTCATTGAGCAGCTGCCCAGCCGAACAGTGCCAGAACCAGCCATAAGCCAAGGACCAATTGGCGAGTATGAAGTGCTGCGTAAAGAAATTAAAGAAAAAGTTTTAAAACAATTACGTGCGCCTTGGGTACCGCAATACGCTCGGGCAGTTGGCAATAGAAAACACGATGGATGCAGCAGCCAAATTGTTAAATTCGCGCCACAACTTAATTTAAACATTCCCGGATCGGAAGCGTTCACTCGTACAAAAGAGGTACAACAGTATCTGCAGCAACAGGCGCCCAATGTATTTCAACAGACTGCAGCTGAGGAGTACGATCTAGTTAGCACTGTGCTGCATAAAAATGATATTGATCTTCATACAACTGAGGAACAATTAACAGAGCCAATGAAGTATTCACTTCGTTGTACTGTAAGTAATAAAAAGATATCAAAAGATATCAGTAGTCCAACAACTTCAGCACAGCCGCAGCAAGCTAGTGAAGTGTTGCCAAACATTGATAGTTTTGCATTGACGCCTCTAGAAAATCTAAGCGAAAGTGTGAATGCGCTCAAGTGCCAAAACGATGAATTGCTTGCCGAAACGAAAGCAACTAGTGTCAAAATAAATAGCATTAAAAATAAACAAGCTGCCATGCATGCAAATATGGTGCAAATGCGTAAAGAGCTAAAAATACACGAACGCACTTGTGTTGTGCTGGAAAATCACAAAGAGAATGTTACAAAATTGGAAGGCCTTATACAAACATCGCAAGAACGTAAGAAAACATTACACCTACAATGGCAGAAGTACCGTCAACCGGTGCTAGACAATCTGGAATCGCTGAAAAACAAAAAACAAGCAACGAACATACAAAACGTTATGGATTTTCGTGCACTAATCGCCCAACTGGAACAATCTTTATGTGAAAAAACTACAGCTCATGTAAGGCTGGCGGCCGAATTGAAAGCGATAACCAATAACGCAGCACCACGAAACGAATACACACGTCGAATTATGGAATTCATCGGAAATATACGCAAACAACGCAACGACATCTACAAAGTGCTCGACGATACGCGTGAGCTACAAAAACAGCTGAACTCTGTAATGGCACAGGTGCAACGTCAATTTAACTACACTGATGATTTGCTTTTTGAAAGTGCCAAACACGATTTGCACGCTAAGAAGGCGTACAAACTCTTAGCCTCATTACATGTCACTTGCAGTGAACTTGTCGAACTTATCTCACAAACTGGAAACATTACGAAGGATATACGCGATCTGGAAGTACAAATTGATCGTGAAAAAATGAAGAATATTGCGGTTAGTCTCGAACAGATATCCGCTGATATTCATAACTTTGAAAACGTCATTAAAAATATACAGAGTGAAATAAAAAAGGTGGAAAAAGGTTCGTCCATACAATACATAACCGAAAATACTTAAATCCATACGAAAGCTGGGAATGCGCCTGCAATTAATGTTCACATTTATGTTATGCATGTCCATAAATTTACTTTCGCAATTAATGAAACTGTATTTCATAAAATCTATAGAATATTTTACCCTTATATTGATTGTATATACCATATCTTTACTTTAAAATTCCTTAAAATATTATAAATAAATTAAGTATAAATAAAACATTTTCAATTATAAATTTAAATAAGTAAATACTTTGAATTTCTTTTCAGTGTATAGTATAGTACGACCAATGGGTATATTTTTCCCCCCGAAAGTTAAGTTTAATCACAAGCATATAAGTAGGTAGATAGGCCAATCTCACTGAGGAATATCTTTGGGGTAAAGTTCATGGTTAGTTCGAAAATTTTACTGTTTACGCTTAGAGAGTTAAGCCCATTACTCCATCTCCTCTTTGTTTATAATTTAGTGTATGAGTTTCTATACCGGGTTCGGGACCAATATGATACTTAACCGCTGCCGTATTTTCCAAACAATCGACTAACTCGTTTTCATGGCTTTCTTATATAGCAGATGTACTTTCTAGATCTCTGCTACATTATAAGCCAAGATTTTCATTATACAAAACTCACCGTATTCTACTACAACCCATTCTTTTAATTACAAAATATTTATCCTTGTTAATTTATTCAATTCCAAAACTTTATTTAGCAATGTCAAGAGAAGAAATTCAATTTTAAAATTACATTCTATGAAAGGAAATAAGAAAATAGGAAAAATGGAAAAATAAATTCCTTGAATTTAGTCAAATTATAATGCGGCATTCCATAACACACACTAACATGTCCGATTTCGTAGAAATTCACGCTTAAATAAGTTTTCAAAACTAAGTATTTTTAGAAGATATATCGGACTGTTAAATATTGTCAGCGATTTCACATGGAATGCCTCTAGAACATATGTTATATTATTAAATTTACAATTTACTGCAATATCTTTTAAAATATGTGTGTACTTTTTAAAAGTGTAATTAAAAATCGAGTCAATTTTTACCTTGATTTTTAGATTTAAGCAACAAACTATATCCAAAGTATTATTATTTTTCACTTTGTCTAAACACAATTTTTACAACTAAAATTTTCAATTATATTTACCAAAGCGAATGCTTTCTAAGTATTTAATCCAAACATATGTAGGTTTGAACATGTAAATCATGTACAATAAAGTGTCTTACCAATTAGTTTCTTAGATTAATAGAAAAACTTAAATATTAATTAATTGGAAAAAAATCGATATCATAAGACTCAATAAAATTAATGAAAAACAAAGAGGAAAAACGAATCGAAGTTTTATGTTTACATTAGCTTGCGACATGTGTACGCAATGATTTTGAATCGTTTATACCAATCAACAGATCATTAAAAAATCCATGCCATGCTTCCTTCATCTTATGTTTGTTGCTTAGAAATGTCCGAGCACTAAATACTTTTTGAAATTTTCGTAACATTCGACCGATGTCCATTGATCGATAATCGTGTCGAATTCTTCATCTAAAGCGGTCAGAATTGTATCCAAATGATTGTGTATAGTGCTTTTCTTCATATGACGATATGACTGCAGCACACAATAATGATGAAATATTAGTCTTTGGTATTACCATAGTTATGAAATTTTGACAATATTAACTAACCTCCACAGACATTGCTGCTATCTTTTTGGCTGTAATGAATGCATCCTCGTTCACTTTGCTCGGCGCTGTCAATTTATTCACCAAACCCGATAGAGCTGATTCAGTTGAATGCAATTTTTCACAAAGCCAGAATAATTTGGTTTTCTTAACAATATTTAAAACAAATTTAATATAAACTCGAAAACTTATATTCATTTACGATTGCTTATACTTACGAAAGTGCCGCGTATTTTTGTTATATTATTCCAAATGCAATACCCTTCAGGTACTTGTCCTATCTTTGCATATGGCGTCTCATATGAGCCCTTATCGCTAGCAATAACAATATCAAAAAGCGGTAGTTGCGTAACACCCAACCCGATATTGGTTCCATTGACACCAGCAATTAATGGTTTCGGGAATGTGGCGAGCGTTTTCAAATAATTTCTGAAATTAAAGGTGAAAGCAATATTTAAGTAAATAAGTTAGTAATGACGAGTGTTTAGCAAATTGATTACTTCATTGCCGTGGCCAATTGCACAGCGAAATGTTTACGTTTTTCAATCGAGCCCACAGTCAAATCGGTAAAATCGACGCCATGGCAAAAGTGTGCGGCATTTGTGGTCATAACAACAACATGACAATCCGCATCTTTGCTGAGCTTATCCAATATATCGACCAGCTTGTTCATCATCTGAAAAATATGTTTAAAAATACTACCGTCTTAACTTTAACCTATACATGCAGCGTGTCATACCTGGGCCGTGAAAGTATAATTGAGCTTTGCTTTATGAGTGTTAAAAACAATTTGAGCCACCTTAGAAGCTTTCTTCACAATCACATCAGAAGTGACAGCAGCAGAAATACTAAGCGAGGAGGTTCCAGGTATTGTCGTGGTTTCTTCACGAGCAGCGGCAGACTTCACACTCTTCTCCTTCTCATCGACTGCGGAAGTTGTAACTGGACTTCGTGTAGCGCGTTTTCCTGCAACCGATGTAGCTTTCTTCATGTCACCCGCTAACGGATTTATTGACTGCGCGGGACTTTTGGTGCGACGATTAGTTTTCTGATTAGATTTCGATTCCGGTTTAGCAAATTCAAATGCTGCTTTACCAGTGGTGGGGTTGGGTGTGTTCTGCTTCGAGGAACCGGCGCTTCCTGGGCTCTGCAGCGAAGTGTCTGTGAGTGAATTGTCACGAGTATTGGGTGATTTAGAACTTGATTTTGATCCAGATTTCGTTCCTGATGTTGGCGTTTCAGTTTTGTTGCTGTCAGCAGTTGTAGTTGGATTTGTTTTTTTCGTTGATCCTCCGCCACCACCACTGTTACCACTAGCACCTCCGCCAGTTCCATCCAAGCTTGAGCGATGCAACGATGCGTTACTAGAGTACGAGCTATTGGATCGTCGTCGTATAATCATTGCATCTTCGCTAGCTTGCTGTTTGTACACGTAATCCCATGTAGCTGATGGTTTCTGTTTAGCCGCGCGCTTACTTTTCGGTGAAGTGGCAGCGGTAGCGGATGAAGGTACTTCTTTTTTGGTTACAGCAGGAGTGATAGTTGTATTGGCGGGCTCACGTTTCGTAACCCTTTCGCTAATGGTAGCGGCGCGACTCCGCATTAGTGGCTTATGTGGTTTATCTTCGTCACTTTGCTCGGTTGAAATTTTGCCCAGTTCGCTTTCCAATGAGTTGAGCATATTAGCAGCACCCTCATCCCCCATCAAGCGATCCAGTTCGCTAACTTTTTTCTTCTTGCCACCAGCACCATTGGCCACAGGAGTTTGTGATCGTCGCTTTACTTGAGACGGAGGTGGTGCTGCAGACGCTTTGGTCACATCATCCTTAACTACTGTTACTGGTAACGATAATTTTGTACTATGTGCAGCATTTTTGTTCGATGCAGCAGTGGTGTTTACCATTTTAGCAGTTGTAGCAGCTGAGACAATTTTTGATGGTGTAGCTGCTCGTGCCAATTTCTTTTCAACATGATCCTTTGGTGTGGATGGACGTGATTTTTTCACCGGCGGTTCCTTCTTCACCACTATAGGAGATTGTGTTCGGGCTGCAACTGGTGCAGAGGGTGTCGCAGTTGGTTTAAGATTAGCCTCTTGCTTAGGCTTTGCCGTATTACGCACCAATTGAGCGTACGAAAATTGCGTTTCTGGTGCGTCAGGGTCCCAAATTATCTTTCGCTTTATAATTCGTGTTCGTTTGAAGCCTAAAATTTTAATGAAGTTATTTTATTATAAAATACTAACAAAATAAGATATATAATTCTTTACCAGTGGCTGGCGGTAGCGGGACAGCTTCTGGTTCCTTATTATCACCGCTTGTGGCGCACCCGCTACTACTGCCTTCTAAAACATTGCTGCTCTTATGCGTTACACCTACTTTACTCTTTTGCTTCACAGGAACTTCGCTTCTTAGAGGTGAAATTTGATTTTTTCGATCAACAACCGGAAGGGCAGATACAGGTTTTGACACCTCTTTTGAAATGTCCACAGCCGAGGGCAATTTATTTATTGCAGAAACGCTGGAATTTGTTCGTAAATCTGCCTGTTCCCCAGCTGTATCATCATCACTCCAATCGGCACCTAGCGCCGATATCAAATCTGTACTCTCGAGCGCAGTATATTGTATTGGTTTTATATCTTGCTTACGTCGGCGCCCCTGACCTTTTAAGCCTGCTATCTGTTCCATGGCCATTGCTCGTATTTCATCTTCCGTCAATTTCGCTTGCGTAGTGTTGCCGCCAAAGCTCTTGCCGGAAGATATCGGCGTAG